>JAZGTN010000156.1:1200000-1662612 GCA_037783415.1 Leptasterias polaris | reverse complement strand
TTGCACTGTATTATAAGGTAAGCATGTAAATGCCAGGTTGCACTGTATTATAAGGTAAGCATGTAAATGCCAGGTTGCACTGTATTATAAGGTAAGCATGTAAATGCCAGGTTGCACTGTATTATAAGGTAAGCGTGTAAATGCCAGGTTGCACTGTATTATAAGGTAAGCATGTAAATGCCAGGTTGCACTGTATTATAAGGTAAGCATGTAAATGCCAGGTTGCACTGTATTATAAGGTAAGCATGTAAATGCCAGGTTGCACTGTATTATAAGGTAAGCATGTAAATGCCAGGTTGCACTGTATTATAAGGTAAGCATGTAAATGCCAGGTTGCACTGTATTATAAGGTAAGCATGTAAATGCCAGGTTGCACTGTATTATAAGGTAAGCATGTAAATGCCAGGTTGCACTGTATTATAAGGTAAGCATGTAAATGCCAGGTTGCACTGTATTATAAGGTAAGCATGTAAATGCCAGGTTGCACTGTATTATAAGGTAAGCATGTAAATGCCAGGTTGCACTGTATTATAAGGTAAGCATGTAAATGCCAGGTTGCACTGTATTATAAGGTAAGCATGTAAATGCCAGGTTGCACTGTATTATAAGGTAAGCATGTAAATGCCAGGTTGCACTGTATTATAAGGTAAGCATGTAAATGCCAGGTTGCACTGTATTATAAGGTAAGCATGTAAATGCCAGGTTGCACTGTATTATAAGGTAAGCATGTAAATGCCAGGTTGCACTGTATTATAAGGTAAGCATGTAAATGCCAGGTTGCACTGTATTATAAGGTAAGCATGTAAATGCCAGGTTGCACTGTATTATAAGGTAAGCATGTAAATGCCAGGTTGCACTGTATTATAAGGTAAGCATGTAAATGCCAGGTTGCACTGTATTATAAGGTAAGCATGTAAATGCCAGGTTGCACTGTATTATAAGGTAAGCATGTAAATGCCAGGTTGCACTGTATTATAAGGTAAGCATGTAAATGCCAGGTTGCACTGTATTATAAGGTAAGCATGTAAATGCCAGGTTGCACTGTATTATAAGGTAAGCATGTAAATGCCAGGTTGCACTGTATTATAAGGTAAGCATGTAAATGCCAGGTTGCACTGTATTATAAGGTAAGCATGTAAATGCCAGGTTGCACTGTATTATAAGGTAAGCATGTAAATGCCAGGTTGCACTGTATTATAAGGTAAGCATGTAAATGCCAGGTTGCACTGTATTATAAGGTAAGCATGTAAATGCCAGGTTGCACTGTATTATAAGGTAAGCATGTAAATGCCAGGTTGCACTGTATTATAAGGTAAGCATGTAAATGCCAGGTTGCACTGTATTATAAGGTAAGCATGTAAATGCCAGGTTGCACTGTATTATAAGGTAAGCATGTAAATGCCAGGTTGCACTGTATTATAAGGTAAGCATGTAAATGCCAGGTTGCACTGTATTATAAGGTAAGCATGTAAATGCCAGGTTGCACTGTATTATAAGGTAAGCATGTAAATGCCAGGTTGCACTGTATTATAAGGTAAGCGTGTAAATGCCAGGTTGCACTGTATTATAAGGTAAGCGTGTAAATGCCAGGTTGCACTGTATTATAAGGTAAGCGTGTAAATGCCAGGTTGCACTGTATTATAAGGTAAGCGTGTAAATGCCAGGTTGCACTGTATTATAAGGTAAGCATGTAAATGCCAGGTTGCACTGTATTATAAGGTAAGCATGTAAATGCCAGGTTGCACTGTATTATAAGGTAAGCGTGTAAATGCCAGGTTGCACTGTATTATAAGGTAAGCATGTAAATGCCAGTTGCACTGTATTATAAGGTAAGCATGTAAATGCCAGGTTGCACTGTATTATAAGGTAAGCATGTAAATGCCAGGTTGCACTGTATTATAAGGTAAGCATGTAAATGCCAGGTTGCACTGTATTATAAGGTAAGCATGTAAATGCAGGTGCACTGTTATAAGGTAAGCATGTAAATGCCAGGTTGCACTGTATTATAAGGTAAGCATGTAAATGCAGGTTGCACTGTATTATAAGGTAAGCATGTAAATGCCAGGTTGCACTGTATTATAAGGTAAGCATGTAAATGCCAGGTTGCACTGTATTATAAGGTAAGCATGTAAATGCCAGGTTGCACTGTATTATAAGGTAAGCATGTAAATGCCAGGTTGCACTGTATTATAAGGTAAGCATGTAAATGCCAGGTTGCACTGTATTATAAGGTAAGCATGTAAATGCCAGGTTGCACTGTATTATAAGGTAAGCATGTAAATGCCAGGTTGCACTGTATTATAAGGTAAGCATGTAAATGCCAGGTTGCACTGTATTATAAGGTAAGCATGTAAATGCCAGGTTGCACTGTATTATAAGGTAAGCATGTAAATGCCAGGTTGCACTGTATTATAAGGTAAGCATGTAAATGCCAGGTTGCACTGTATTATAAGGTAAGCATGTAAATGCCAGGTTGCACTGTATTATAAGGTAAGCATGTAAATGCCAGGTTGCACTGTATTATAAGGTAGCATGTAAATGCCAGGTTGCACTGTATTATAAGGTAAGCATGTAAATGCCAGGTTGCACTGTATTATAAGGTAAGCATGTAAATGCCAGGTTGCACTGTATTATAAGGTAAGCATGTAAATGCCAGGTTGCACTGTATTATAAGGTAAGCATGTAAATGCCAGGTTGCACTGTATTATAAGGTAAGCATGTAAATGCCAGGTTGCACTGTATTATAAGGTAAGCATGTAAATGCCAGGTTGCACTGTATTATAAGGTAAGCATGTAAATGCCAGGTTGCACTGTATTATAAGGTAAGCATGTAAATGCCAGGTTGCACTGTATTATAAGGTAAGCATGTAAATGCCAGGTTGCACTGTATTATAAGGTAAGCATGTAAATGCCAGGTTGCACTGTATTATAAGGTAAGCATGTAAATGCCAGGTTTGCACTGTATTATAAGGTAAGCATGTAAATGCCAGGTTGCACTGTATTATAAGGTAAGCATGTAAATGCCAGGTTGCACTGTATTATAAGGTAAGCATGTAAATGCCAGGTTGCACTGTATTATAAGGTAAGCATGTAAATGCCAGGTTGCACTGTATTATAAGGTAAGCATGTAAATGCCAGGTTGCACTGTATTATAAGGTAAGCATGTAAATGCCAGGTTGCACTGTATTATAAGGTAAGCATGTAAATGCCAGGTTGCACTGTATTATAAGGTAAGCATGTAAATGCCAGGTTGCACTGTATTATAAGGTAAGCATGTAAATGCCAGGTTGCACTGTATTATAAGGTAAGCTTAGTAGTGTAAATGCCAGGTTGCACTGTATTATAAGGTAAGCATGTAAATGCCAGGTTGCACTGTATTATAAGGTAAGCATGTAAATGCCAGGTTGCACTGTATTATAAGGTAAGCATGTAAATGCCAGGTTGCACTGTATTATAAGGTAAGCATGTAAATGCCAGGTTGCACTGTATTATAAGGTAAGCATGTAAATGCCAGGTTGCACTGTATTATAAGGTAAGCATGTAAATGCCAGGTTGCACTGTATTATAAGGTAAGCATGTAAATGCCAGGTTGCACTGTATTATAAGGTAAGCATGTAAATGCCAGGTTGCACTGTATTATAAGGTAAGCATGTAAATGCCAGGTTGCACTGTATTATAAGGTAAGCATGTAAATGCCAGGTTGCACTGTATTATAAGGTAAGCATGTAAATGCCAGGTTGCACTGTATTATAAGGTAAGCATGTAAATGCCAGGTTGCACTGTATTATAAGGTAAGCATGTAAATGCCAGGTTGCACTGTATTATAAGGTAAGCATGTAAATGCCAGGTTGCACTGTATTATAAGGTAAGCGTGTAAATGCCAGGTTGCACTGTATTATAAGGTAAGCGTGTAAATGCCAGGTTGCACTGTATTATAAGGTAAGCATGTAAATGCCAGGTTGCACTGTATTATAAGGTAAGCATGTAAATGCCAGGTTGCACTGTATTATAAGGTAAGCATGTAAATGCCAGGTTGCACTGTATTATAAGGTAAGCATGTAAATGCCAGGTTGCACTGTATTATAAGGTAGGCATGTAAATGCCAGGTTGCACTGTATTATAAGGTAAGCATGTAAATGCCAGGTTGCACTGTATTATAAGGTAAGCATGTAAATGCCAGGTTGCACTGTATTATAAGGTAAGCATGTAAATGCCAGGTTGCACTGTATTATAAGGTAAGCATGTAAATGCCAGGTTGCACTGTATTATAAGGTAAGCATGTAAATGCCAGGTTGCACTGTATTATAAGGTAAGCATGTAAATGCCAGGTTGCACTGTATTATAAGGTAAGCATGTAAATGCCAGGTTGCACTGTATTATAAGGTAAGCATGTAAATGCCAGGTTGCACTGTATTATAAGGTAAGCATGTAAATGCCAGGTTGCACTGTATTATAAGGTAAGCATGTAAATGCCAGGTTGCACTGTATTATAAGGTAGGCATGTAAATGCCAGGTTGCACTGTATTATAAGGTAAGCATGTAAATGCCAGGTTGCACTGTATTATAAGGTAAGCATGTAAATGCCAGGTTGCACTGTATTATAAGGTAAGCATGTAAATGCCAGGTTGCACTGTATTATAAGGTAAGCATGTAAATGCCAGGTTGCACTGTATTATAAGGTAAGCATGTAAATGCCAGGTTGCACTGTATTATAAGGTAAGCATGTAAATGCCAGGTTGCACTGTATTATAAGGTAAGCATGTAAATGCCAGGTTGCACTGTATTATAAGGTAAGCATGTAAATGCCAGGTTGCACTGTATTATAAGGTAAGCATGTAAATGCCAGGTTGCACTGTATTATAAGGTAAGCATGTAAATGCCAGGTTGCACTGTATTATAAGGTAAGCATGTAAATGCCAGGTTGCACTGTATTATAAGGTAAGCATGTAAATGCCAGGTTGCACTGTATTATAAGGTAAGCATGTAAATGCCAGGTTGCACTGTATTATAAGGTAAGCATGTAAATGCCAGGTTGCACTGTATTATAAGGTAAGCATGTAAATGCCAGGTTGCACTGTATTATAAGGTAAGCATGTAAATGCCAGGTTGCACTGTATTATAAGGTAAGCATGTAAATGCCAGGTTGCACTGTATTATAAGGTAAGCATGTAAATGCCAGGTTGCACTGTATTATAAGGTAAGCATGTAAATGCCAGGTTGCACTGTATTATAAGGTAAGCATGTAAATGCCAGGTTGCACTGTATTATAAGGTAAGCATGTAAATGCCAGGTTGCACTGTATTATAAGGTAGGCATGTAAATGCCAGGTTGCACTGTATTATAAGGTAAGCATGTAAATGCCAGGTTGCACTGTATTATAAGGTAAGCATGTAAATGCCAGGTTGCACTGTATTATAAGGTAAGCATGTAAATGCCAGGTTGCACTGTATTATAAGGTAAGCATGTAAATGCCAGGTTGCACTGTATTATAAGGTAAGCATGTAAAATGCCAGGTTGCACTGTATTATAAGGTAAGCATGTAAATGCCAGGTTGCACTGTATTATAAGGTAAGCATGTAAATGCCAGGTTGCACTGTATTATAAGGTAAGCATGTAAATGCCAGGTTGCACTGTATTATAAGGTAAGCATGTAAATGCCAGGTTGCACTGTATTATAAGGTAAGCATGTAAATGCCAGGTTGCACTGTATTATAAGGTAGGCATGTAAATGCCAGGTTGCACTGTATTATAAGGTAAGCATGTAAATGCCAGGTTGCACTGTATTATAAGGTAAGCATGTAAATGCCAGGTTGCACTGTATTATAAGGTAAGCATGTAAATGCCAGGTTGCACTGTATTATAAGGTAAGCATGTAAATGCCAGGTTGCACTGTATTATAAGGTAAGCATGTAAATGCCAGGTTGCACTGTATTATAAGGTAAGCATGTAAATGCCAGGTTGCACTGTATTATAAGGTAAGCATGTAAATGCCAGGTTGCACTGTATTATAAGGTAAGCATGTAAATGCCAGGTTGCACTGTATTATAAGGTAAGCATGTAAATGCCAGGTTGCACTGTATTATAAGGTAAGCATGTAAATGCCAGGTTGCACTGTATTATAAGGTAGGCATGTAAATGCCAGGTTGCACTGTATTATAAGGTAAGCATGTAAATGCCAGGTTGCACTGTATTATAAGGTAAGCATGTAAATGCCAGGTTGCACTGTATTATAAGGTAAGCATGTAAATGCCAGGTTGCACTGTATTATAAGGTAAGCATGTAAATGCCAAGTTGCACTGTATTATAAGGTAAGCATGTAAATGCCAGGTTGCACTGTATTATAAGGTAAGCATGTAAATGCCAGGTTGCACTGTATTATAAGGTAAGCATGTAAATGCCAGGTTGCACTGTATTATAAGGTAAGCATGTAAATGCCAGGTTGCACTGTATTATAAGGTAAGCATGTAAATGCCAGGTTGCACTGTATTATAAGGTAAGCATGTAAATGCCAGGTTGCACTGTATTATAAGGTAAGCATGTAAATGCCAGGTTGCACTGTATTATAAGGTAAGCATGTAAATGCCAGGTTGCACTGTATTATAAGGTAAGCATGTAAATGCCAGGTTGCACTGTATTATAAGGTAAGCATGTAAATGCCAGGTTGCACTGTATTATAAGGTAAGCATGTAAATGCCAGGTTGCACTGTATTATAAGGTAAGCATGTAAATGCCAGGTTGCACTGTATTATAAGGTAAGCATGTAAATGCCAGGTTGCACTGTATTATAAGGTAAGCATGTAAATGCCAGGTTGCACTGTATTATAAGGTAAGCATGTAAATGCCAAGTTGCACTGTATTATAAGGTAAGCATGTAAATGCCAGGTTGCACTGTATTATAAGGTAAGCATGTAAATGCCAGGTTGCACTGTATTATAAGGTAAGCATGTAAATGCCAGGTTGCACTGTATTATAAGGTAAGCATGTAAATGCCAGGTTGCACTGTATTATAAGGTAAGCATGTAAATGCCAGGTTGCACTGTATTATAAGGTAAGCATGTAAATGCCAGGTTGCACTGTATTATAAGGTAAGCATGTAAATGCCAGGTTGCACTGTATTATAAGGTAAGCATGTAAATGCCAGGTTGCACTGTATTATAAGGTAAGCATGTAAATGCCAGGTTGCACTGTATTATAAGGTAAGCATGTAAATGCCAGGTTGCACTGTATGACACACATTGACTCCCAAAATGGCGCATTCAAGATTATTGAGATGATGGTTTCAGGTGCATTGGGTCCATGTTTAGTGAAGAACTGCCATCACAAACAACAAACCTATACTCAATCAAAATATGTTTGGGTTGAACAAAGACAAATTGACTAGAGCAGGATCTGAACCAGCGACCTCCGGATTAATGTGCCGGTACTCTACCACTTAAACTATATTTTGCCCCTTTGTTGGCGGTGC
Organism: Leptasterias polaris; assembly: GCA_037783415.1. Lineage (NCBI taxonomy): Eukaryota > Metazoa > Echinodermata > Asteroidea > Forcipulatida > Asteriidae > Leptasterias > Leptasterias polaris. The sequence goes on along the minus strand of JAZGTN010000156.1, from coordinate 1,655,147 downwards.
CCCTATTTTATAAAATTTCTTTGTTTTTGAGAGCCAGTCAGAAGCCATACAACCGTTAACTGCTGTATAGCCAGGGATCACACCCAAGTTTATGAAACAACAATTAATCTGGAGGTCATTGGTTCAAATCCTGCTCTAGAAAATTTTTCTTTGTTCAACCCCAAATTATTTAAAATTTACCCCGTCAGTTTACTTTATGGTTTATCAATTGATATCAATCAAAGTTTGTTCAATATGTCTTTATTGAGTATTGAGAAACATGTCTAAATCAGAAAGGAATCTGTTTTAAGATTTAAAGAGACTATAGGGATGGTCCAAAATTGGTTTTTAAAGAGTAGATTCACTCCAGTTCACAGACTGTTTTGAAAATGGGTATGCCATGTTATAAAGGTACTTTTATTTTGACCATAACAGTGCTGTAAACAGTTAGTGTTAACATGATGATAGCGTCAAGCAGAATTGTCCACAAGGGTCATTCAACTTGGTAATCAGAGATGATGCTGTGATTTTAAACTTAATGAATTTATCAAAACGAACTGTTACTACTGTTGTACCATCACTTTCTTTCTTGCAGAGGCATTTCTTTAAAGATAAATTCAAGTTTGTCCGAAACCAGCATCGCACCCCCCACCTCCCTCCGGCCCCTAGCCATGAGCCACAGGTATATTACTCAAGGGGGATTCAACCACACAACCTTCGCTATTCTAGAGCAGATGTCTTACCACTAGACCACCGAGATGGCCTGGTAGCTAGAGGCAGTCTGAATCCTACATTTGATCAGGGTGTACTGCAACATTTTAACACACATCGGTGTATCGGTAAAAAAAAAAAAATGAATCTTCGATCTGATTTGACACTGCCCTCCCTCCACCAACAAGCCAAATGACTAAAATAAGTCTCATAGAAAATAACTTTGAATCTAAAATAACAATAAAATTCATGCGTACGGTAGCACAAGGGTTTACGATAAATAAATAAAAATTAAAATATGCAAATTGTTTCTATTATTATCTAGGGCCTTAGATAGGTTTTTTCTTTACGATTAAACTTGCAACCATTACACCTGTTATTCTGAGTTTGTGTCTAAACACAAAGGCAATTAGAGAGGTTTCGCAAGGCTACGGATACGGATACGTGGACACTTTGTGTGTTCACGTGACGCGTAACTGGGGCTTCCGTGTTTTGCATGCGCATTGACAATGGCTACGGGAGCTCATACACGTACGTTAAAAATGGATACGTTTTGCTGATTTTAGTTGTATTTTTGCCCTAGATTAAAAACATTTTCCCCGGTATTGCTTTTAAAGATGTCATTCATGACAAATGTGTTCATCATTTATAATCAAAATATTGGGAAAATTCAGTTTAAACTGTTGTCTCTATTTTGACATGCTTGCCGGAAACTTTCTTTACACCCGTTTAACTCGGGGGTCCGAAAACGATCAGTTAAACAAAAATACTATTCAATCAAATTCTCCATTGTAACAAGAACATACACACATTTTTGGGGGATTGTTTTGCTCGCAAAACCTTTGCCAATGTGTGTCTATACTTTGGCCCAGTCCTGACACATAACTCTATGATTGCGAAACAAAATCTGACGCGCATCTAACGTGAACGGATACGGATATCATATCTGTATCTCTATTTAAGCTTGCAGCCTTGGCTTGGCACTTTTGGACGTAATAATCTACTTTCATTGAAACTACATGAACATTTTCCCCAAAATTAATAACATTAGAGCGCCAAGGTCAAAATCGTTTTTTGATGCACTCATTTTTAAATACATAGAGTCCTCAAAGTGCGGACAAATTTACAAGTCTCTAACCTCAAGTTGAATTGGTGTAAAATGTCATTTTATTTGATACTCTTGCAGAGCAAAATTGTTTGACCCCCTCAGACATGAAAAACAATAGACACAATCGGCGATTGCAGTCACGTGACCCTTAGTGGGTATACAATGTAAACAAACCAAGCAAGCAAGGCGCAGCGTGAATGGAAACACATGGCTGCTTCCGAGTGCTCCTACCGTAAGGTGGGAAGCAGCTATGGTTTTCCATGCTCACTGTGCATTGTTTGCTAGGTTTGTTTACATTGTATACCCACTATGAGTCGATAACGTGACTCCGGTTGCCGATTGTGTCTATTGGGTTTGTACGATCCAGAGAGGAGTTCTGCTTTCAATAAGAGAGGAGTTCTGCTTTCAATGTAAAAATGTCAAAATTAAGTTTTAATTGAATGGCATTTAAAATTCAGAAATAAACTGAAAATTCTCTGTACAAAAATGTACAGAAAATTAGTGGATCACAAAACTGAATTTTTACCCTTTTTAAAAATGATTCATTTCTGATACACTAGCATATAGTTTTTGGATTTTGACAAACATTGCACTTGCAGTGTGCGAAACACAGTGGCATTTTACACAATCTTAACCTGTGGTAACCTGCCCTATTTTCCTACAGACTATATTAGAAAATTAGTGGATCATTTTTTATGCTACTAGCATTGTGACATCACAGTATATAAACAGGTGATCCCCTGGCTGCCGCTTCCCAGGTTGTATCGTATACTTGGGTGTGATCCCTGGCTACACGGCAGTTTGCGGTTGTATGGCTTCTGACTGGCACCCCCCGAACAAAGATATTGACAAAATAGGGAGACCGCCAACATAGGGCTAGATAGCTCAGTTGGTAGAGCGCCGGCACGTTAAACCGGAGGTCGTTGGTTCAAATCCCGCTCTAGTCAATTTTTCTTTGTTCAACCCAAAATCATTTAAACATTTACCCAGTCAGTTTCCCTTGTGGTTTATTATTTGATATATAAACAGCTGGCGGACATTGGAAGATTCATGGAGCAATTTTTTTTTAACTTCTACTAATTGAAAACTGGTGGATCACAAAAACTGAATGTGACCTTGATAACCCTCTTTACAAACGTATCACTTTCTACTACTTAATGTACAGACAATGTAAATAACATTGGTTTACAGAAAGGTTTTATGATTAGAGTTAAGTCATTAATAGTGTTACAATCAACCTTGAGCTGTCAATGGAACTTGTGTGTTTCAGGGGATTAAAGGCGTGATTGTGATTTTTTTAATATAAGCACTATCACAACACAAAATGTCTTGTGCATGTAAGTTTATCAGTTTTAATACTTTAGTTTTGCAAATTATGACCCACACCTCAAGTCATGGTTTGACCAAATCACTGTGCGCACCCCGCCGTCGAGTCAGCAATTTAAGGGTTCTGGACCCCGCCAACCCTTGGTTCGCAGGCGGCATGGTACCACAGCGCAGGGAGGCCAATCCCCAACATGGTGTGCAAGAACATAATTTGGCAGAAGGAATATTGCAGTACGAGAATGATTGAGATGATATTTATAACAATGATGACCCTAGCCAATCATCCTCCAGTTACATGATACCATTAATCCTCTGATCTACACAAGTTGCAATCATCTTTTACTTCTTACAGCATCTCACTGGGTCAGCTAACCTGAACCCTCTATGGTTCTCAAAAGTTAAGCTCTTTTCAGTCTTCAATCTTCCCAAATCAACCAAGTGTTTACAATTAATTTACCCTTTTCCTCAAAAATCATGCAAATGCAATGTGGATATTGAGTTTTTGGGTAAAAATATGGTTTTAAGCAATAGCAACAGTAGGGCATGTTTAACATTGATAAATGGGAGTTGATAAAAGCTCTAAGGATTGAGTCAAACATGATTGGTATAGTTTATTGTGAACTGATTTCTTGAAAAATAATTTCTACACCAGGCACTTTGCATGGACAGACTTTCAAATGTAGTTCTGTCATGAATATGACAAGGGACAGCAGGATGGATTCAGCTTAACTTATTTTAGGAAGAATTTTCAGTAGAAACACAAATAATGGTGTCAAAAATCATCTTTATCACTTGACCGTACAACAAAGAATAAAGTTTACATAAACGTTAATAGCTATCCCAGTCACATGCATTAGTAATTATTACATTATTTAATTGGAATGGATGAATAGAATGAAATGCTGTCTTGGATGAGAAGCTGAGCAATAAGTTCATCTTCATTCCACTCTATTGATAACAGCTCTTGGCACAATTTCATAGAGCTGCTTAAAGCCCCAAAGTAGCTAGGCACAACAAAAACTCTGCTTACCAGAACATGGTTACCGGCCAAAATACCATGTCACATGTTCAATATGTGACTGGTATCCTGCTTACTTTTTAGCTAAGCAGAAACTTGTTAAGCACTGTTTCAAATTTAACTCGCAAATGGCTTATTGAAAAGAACATTTGAAGGTTCTGAGCCTTTTAAGAAACAATCTTTTACAGATCCACTCTTCAGGCAATAGGAAAGACAAAGGCCAATTATGACATATATCAAAATTAGCCACTTTCCGAGATACGACATTCATGGATGGAGCATTTTCATGCAAGATACAACATTTTTGCAAAGTTGAGATTCAAAGTTTTGCACTGACTTGACGATTTATTCCCATCGTACATAAAATAAAGTTTTTCAAAATTCTAAACAATCCATAAAATAACCATTTGCAGAAAACTTACACTTTGATTAAAATATAAAAATACAATGGAAAGTGACTGAGATCAAGATTGATGCATTTGGCAATCATGAATCAAGTTGGCAATTCTGCTTATCCTAAACATTGAAGTTGACTCCAACTCCAACTTTTAGAATAATTCACTTGATTACAATGATCTGATGTGTATATTTGAACATGTCTATGACCATTAGGTCAATAAAGAAGCACTGTGGAGCATTGTATCAACATGGACACTTCAACATACGGTGTCCTTTACTTTACAATGCCTTAAATAAATAGACCGTCGAGTCTCGTGCATATTCAAACATTTTTTGGACCACTTTGGTCCCACGTACATTGCTTTAACGCGTGAAGGAAACAAACTTGCGCACTTCAGCGTTCGAATACGCTCAAGACTTGCACAGTCTATTGAAAACTTAAACTTACTAAAAGTACAGGTTTCATTTAGCTAATACTCAGAATGTCAGCACATAATCTTAAATGTGCTTTAAGTGCACAGTTTAATGACAAATGTTTGTAAAGAAAAACGGTTTGATTCCCAGGTGCATGCTTGATGCTTTGTTATTGACTTTAAAATGTTTACTTGAGAGATCTATAGAGATCCTTCCCAGGTGGAGAGCAATACAGCAAACTGGTGATGTTTACTCACACTGTACATGTAGCTATCAGGTGAAGAGCAATACAGCAAACTGGTGATGTTACTCACACTGTACATGTAGCTATCAGGTGGAGAGCAATACAGCAAACTGGTGATGTAACTCACACTGTACATGTAGCTATCAAGTGGAGAGCAATACAGCAAACTGGTGATGTTACTCACACTGTACATGTAGCTATCAGGTGAAGAGCAATACAGCAAACTGGTGATGTTACTCACACTGTACATGTAGCTATCAGGTGGAGAGCAATACAGCAAACTGGTGATGTAACTCACACTGTACATGTAGCTATCAAGTGGAGAGCAATACAGCAAACTGGTGATGTTACTCACACTGTACATGTCACTATCAGGTGGAGAGCAATACAGCAAACTGGTGATGTTACTCACACTGTACATGTAGCTATCAGGTGAAGAGCAATACAGCAAACTGGTGATGTTACTCTCACTGTACATGTAGCTATCAGGTGGAGAGCAATACAGCAAACTGGTGATGTTACTCTCACTGTACATGTAGCTATCAGGTGGAGAGCAATACAGCAAACTGGTGATGTTACTCACACTGTACATGTAGCTATCAGGTGAAGAGCAATACAGCAAACTGGTGATGTTACTCACACTGTACATGTAGCTATCAGGTGGAGAGCAATACAGCAAACTGGTGATGTTACTCACACTGTACATGTAGCTATCAGGTGGAGAGCAATACAGCAAACTGGTGATGTTACTCACACTGTACATGTAGCTATCAGGTGGAGAGCAATACAGCAAACTGGTGATGTTACTCACACTGTACATGTAGCTATCAGGTGGAGAGCAATACAGCAAACTGGTGATGTTACTCACACTGTACATGTAGCTATCAGGTGGAGAGCAATACAGCAAACTGGTGATGTAACTCACACTGTACATGTAGCTATCAGGTGGAGAGCAATACAGCAAACTGGTGATGTTACTCACACTGTACATGTAGCTATCAGGTGGAGAGCAATACAGCAAACTGGTGATGTTACTCACACTGTACATGTAGCTATCAGGTGGAGAGCAATACAGCAAACTGGTGATGTTACTCTCACTGTACATGTAGCTATCAGGTGGAGAGCAAAACAGCAAACTGGTGATGTTACTCACACTGTACATGTAGCTATCAGGTGGAGAGCAATACAGCAAACTGGTGATGTAACTCACACTGTACATGTAGCTATCAGGTGGAGAGCAATACAGCAAACTGGTGATGTTACTCATCACACTGTACATGTAGCTATCAGGTGGAGAGCAATACAGCAAACTGGTGATGTTACTCACACTGTACATGTAGCTATCAGGTGGAGAGCAATACAGCAAACTGGTGATGTTACTCTCACTGTACATGTAGCTATCAGGTGGAGAGCAATACAGCAAACTGGTGATGTTACTCACACTGTACATGTAGCTATCAGGTGGAGAGCAATACAGCAAACTGGTGATGTTACTCACACTGTACATGTAGCTATCAGGTGGAGAGCAATACAGCAAACTGGTGATGTTACTCACACTGTACATGTAGCTATCAGGTGAAGAGCAATACAGCAAACTGGTGATGTTACTCTCACTGTACATGTAGCTATCAGGTGGAGAGCAATACAGCAAACTGGTGATGTTACTCACACTGTACATGTAGCTATCAGGTGGAGAGCAATACAGCAAACTGGTGATGTTACTCTCACTGTACATGTAGCTATCAGGTGGAGAGCAATACAGCAAACTGGTGATGTTACTCTCACTGTACATGTAGCTATCAGGTGGAGAGCAATACAGCAAACTGGTGATGTTACTCACACTGTACATGTAGCTATCAGGTGGAGAGCAATACAGCAAACTGGTGATGTTACTCTCACTGTACATGTAGCTATCAGGTGGAGAGCAATACAGCAAACTGGTGATGTTACTCACACTGTACATGTAGCTATCAGGTGGAGAGCAATACAGCAAACTGGTGATGTTACTCTCACTGTACATGTAGCTATCAGGTGGAGAGCAATACAGCAAACTGGTGATGTTACTCTCACTGTACATGTAGCTATCAGGTGGAGAGCAATACAGCAAACTGGTGATGTTACTCACACTGTACATGTAGCTATCAGGTGGAGAGCAATACAGCAAACTGGTGATGTTACTCTCACTGTACATGTAGCTATCAGGTGGAGAGCAATACAGCAAACTGGTGATGTTACTCACACTGTACATGTAGCTATCAGGTGGAGAGTAATACAGCAAACTGGTGATGTTACTCACACTGTACATGTAGCTATCAGGTGGAGAGCAATACAGCAAACTGGTGATGTTACTCACACTGTACATGTAGCTATCAGGTGGAGAGTAATACAGCAAACTGGTGATGTTACTCACACTGTACATGTAGCTATCAGGTGGAGAGCAATACAGCAAACTGGTGATGTAACTCTCACTGTACATGTAGCTATCAGGTGGAGAGCAATACAGCAAACTGGTGATGTTACTCTCACTGTACATGTAGCTATCAGGTGGAGAGCAATACAGCAAACTGGTGATGTTACTCACACTGTACATGTAGCTATCAGGTGGAGAGCAATACAGCAAACTGGTGATGTTACTCACACTGTACATGTAGCTATCAGGTGGAGAGCAATACAGCAAACTGGTGATGTAACTCACACTGTACATGTAGCTATCAGGTGGAGAGCAATACAGCAAACTGGTGATGTTACTCTCACTGTACATGTAGCTATCAGGTGGAGAGCAATACAGCAAACTGGTGATGTAACTCACACTGTACATGTAGCTATCAGGTGGAGAGCAATACAGCAAACTGGTGATGTTACTCTCACTGTACATGTAGCTATCAGGTGGAGAGCAATACAGCAAACTGGTGATGTAACTCACACTGTACATGTAGCTATCAGGTGGAGAGCAATACAGCAAACTGGTGATGTAACTCACACTGTACATGTAGCTATCAGGTGGAGAGCAATACAGCAAACTGGTGATGTTACTCTCACTGTACATGTAGCTATCAGGTGGAGAGCAATACAGCAAACTGGTGATGTAACTCACACTGTACATGTAGCTATCAGGTGGAGAGCAATACAGCAAACTGGTGATGTTACTCACACTGTACATGTAGCTATCAGGTGGAGAGCAATACAGCAAACTGGTGATGTTACTCTCACTGTACATGTAGCTATCAGGTGGAGAGCAATACAGCAAACTGGTGATGTTACTCACACTGTACATGTAGCTATCAGGTGGAGAGTAATACAGCAAACTGGTGATGTTACTCACACTGTACATGTAGCTATCAGGTGGAGAGCAATACAGCAAACTGGTGATGTAACTCACACTGTACATGTAGCTAAGATCAGGTGGAGAGCAATACAGCAAACTGGTGATGTTACTCTCACTGTACATGTAGCTATCAGGTGGAGAGCAATACAGCAAACTGGTGATGTTACTCTCACTGTACATGTAGCTATCAGGTGGAGAGCAATACAGCAAACTGGTGATGTTACTCACACTGTACATGTAGCTATCAGGTGGAGAGCAATACAGCAAACTGGTGATGTAACTCACACTGTACATGTAGCTATCAGGTGGAGAGCAATACAGCAAACTGGTGATGTTACTCACACTGTACATGTAGCTATCAGGTGGAGAGCAATACAGCAAACTGGTGATGTTACTCACACTGTACATGTAGCTATCAGGTGGAGAGCAATACAGCAAACTGGTGATGTTACTCTCACTGTACATGTAGCTATCAGGTGGAGAGCAATACAGCAAACTGGTGATGTTACTCACACTGTACATGTAGCTTTTCAATGATTACAAAGCTCATTGAATCCTCATTACTGACTACATGGATTCTTCTCAAGTCAAGACTATTTTATTTTAGCCTTACACTGAAGTCGTTTGCGGGTTTGTTTATGTGTTGACATTCAGGAATTTAATTTTATCAAGATATATTATCATTCAGAATATTTGTGTTTTCAATCATGGAACTGTTTTGCTAAGTTACCAATTCCTAAACACAAGCGTCACTTCGCCAAATAGAATAGTCCAGATTTACCTTGTGATTATAATTATGCGACAATGCACACTGATGCATTCAATATTTGTATAGTGTAAATAATACAAGTGTCCCAACCAACCCTCCTCCCTAAAAATGGAATGAGATCAGATTCTTGTAAAACTGATATCAATTTACTTCAGTGAGAAAAAAAACCCATAGAAGTGTCTCAAAGGCAGGATACACTTTTGGTATTTGCCAAACACAAGTATCCTCACTTAGTGAAAATTCGGGCTCAATTGGTCATCAAAATTGCAAGAAAAAAACAAAGAAAAAAACCCCAACCCATATTGAATAGATTTGTGTGCTTTCACATGCCTGAGAAAGGCTTCATTACTGAAGCTTTTCTCAGATTCAAGTATTTTAGTGAGAAATTACCTCCTTCTCAAAAACTACATTACTTCAGAGGAAGTCGTTTCTCACAATGTTTTCTACGGTCAGAAGCTCTCAGGTGCTCCTAACCAAGTAAATTTTTATGGTAATATATTTCTTGAGTAATTACCAAAAGTGTCCACTCTCTCTGAGAAAAATAACCAGTGATTATTTGGCATCTGAAATTTATGTTACAGTAAAGAAGCCACATATGACAATGTTAACTAATAAATAGAGTTGAACAAAATTTCAGGTTTGTTAAATCTTTGGATTGTGTTCATTGCAATCCTCTAATTTCTAAGAAAAACAAGTCTAACCTTTCAAGAGGTCAGTGTAATGAGTGTTTTGACAGGCCTTGCACTTTGCTCTTGAAGGGGCACAGCAATTTTCCTCTCGTAAGAGGCACTTCTCTGATGGAAATGTAAACTTGTATATTGGAACTTTGCAAAGGGCACTGCAGCAAAAGCACAGGGCACTGCAGCAAAAGCCCAGGGCACCCCGTCAAAAGCACAGGGCACCACAGCAAAAGCACAGGGCACCCCGGCAAAAGCACAGGGCACCCCGGCAAAAGCACAGGGTACCATGGCAAAAGCACAGGGCAAAATGGCAAAAGCACAGGGCAAAATGGCAAAAGCACAGGCAACACGGCAAAAACACAGGGCACCCCGGCAAAAGCACAGGGTACCACGGCAAAAGCACAGGGCACCACAGCAAAAGCACAGGGTACCACGACAAAAGCACAGGGCACCCGGCAAAAGCACAGGGCACCACGACAAAAGCACAGGGCACCCGGCAAAAGCACAGGGCTTCACATCAAAAGCACAGGGCACCACAGCAAAAGCACAGGGCACCACAGCAAAAGCACAGGGCACCACGGCAAAAGCACAGGGCACCACGGTAAAAGCACAGGGCACCACAGCAAAAGCACAGGGCACCACAGGAATTGCTGTGGGTACCATGGGTTATTTCATTTTTTACATGTACTTTTTGTAAATCTATTTAATCACACACTTGTTCCTTGTTCAGACCAAAACAGATTGTCATTTTCTGGGACAGTATTTCAATTGGTAATGTTTGAACAATGAACAGCATTTTCTTCTTCTTTATGATCTCTATAACTTTACCAAGCCTCTAAAGGGAAGGTATACGTTTGGTAACCACTCTTAAAATTAATGGCAATAAAAACTTAAGAAGTTAGAAGTACAGCAGCATTCAATAGTATGAAGTACAGCAGCATTCAATAGTATGAAGTACAGCAGCATTCAATAGTATGAAGTACAGCAGCATTCAATAGTATGAAGTACAGCAGCATTCAATAGTATGAAGTACAGCAGCATTCAATAGTATGAAGTACAGCAGCATTCAATAGTATGAAGTACAGCAGCATTCAATAGTATGAAGTACAGCAGCATTCAATAGTATGAAGTACAGCAGCATTCAATAGTATGAAGTACAGCAGCATTCAATAGTATGAAGTACAGCAGCATTCAATAGTATGAAGTACAGCAGCATTCAATAGTATGAAGTACAGCAGCATTCAATAGTATGAAGTACAGCAGCATTCAATAGTATGAAGTACAGCAGCATTCAATAGTATGAAGTACAGCAGCATTCCATAGTATGAAGTACAGCAGCATTCAATAGTATGAAGTACAGCAGCATTCAATAGTATGAAGTACAGCAGCATTCAATAGTATGAAGTACAGCAGCATTCAATAGTATGAAGTACAGCAGCATTCAATAGTATGAAGCATTCGAGAAACATTAAACTTAAAAGTAATGTGGTTTTAAAAGTAAAAAGATATCCGTTTTTATGCCCCAAAATTTGAATCTGATAAACGATACTCTTAGAAATCTTTCTCAGATTGCGTATTCCTATTAGAGATAATTATTCTTATGTGACCATAATTTGCTCTGGTTTTGCGGCAATATATTTTGTTAATTGGTGGCTCGACTTGACCACGGACCTCCACGGTTCACTTAACATTATTTTTTAATCTCAATGCATATGCATGTCATTATAGGGACCATTGCCTACAAGCTTTGCTTTTTAAATGGATCCCTCTGCAGTGTCACATAATGTTTTTTACATCTTATTCTTCAAACCTATGCCGTAAAACATTTACTTTGCATTATGTAATGATTACTTTTGATGTATATTGCCTTTTGCTTTTTGATACTGTGGAAAATAAATGAACCTTGAACCTTGAACCTTGAACCTTGAACAAAAACGTGACTACCTTTGGAAATTAAATTTTCACAAATTAGTTTTGTTGTATACATCTACATTTATATAGGATTAAAACAATGGAACAAGTCCAAAAACTAAAGGTATACTTTGCATTTAACACAACTCCTTGTAAATTCCAATTAATCAATACAAGAACACAGTTAGACTGAATAATCATTTAATTAGACAACACATTTAAAACTATGAGAGTGTAGGGCCTAATTACTATTTTATAAACATTAAGGTAAAGTCTGTTTGTCAGTGCTTGGGAATGAACAGAAGCAACTCTAAGGGAAAAATTGAGCTAAATTTGGTCAAGCCCTCTGTGTGCAAATTTAACCAATCTTTTTCCAAAATCCATCACAGAAACTTAAAGTCATCATTGACTACTTCTTACATTGCCAAAACAATCTGGGAAGATTTCACTAACCAATATGCGAAAAAAAACTTTGAAAATGTGAGACAGCAGGCATGTAGGGTAAACCTAGATTTGAAAATCTAACTTCTCAATTGTCTTTTATACTTCAGTAGATAACTTTCACTCTTAAATTTTCTTTACATTGTTTTGGATTTCAGTAATCTTATTTAGTTTTTGCTGAAAGCCTTTCATGACCTAGACAGAATGGTATCATAAGACATCAAGGAGCAAATGCTAACAATGCCATCTTAGCATGGACTCTGATTGTGAACTCCAAATTAAACACATTGCTAGTTACACAACATCTACAGGACTGGGCTGGAATATCAGAGATGTAAGAACCACACAATTTACAGCTTGATACAGTTTGGAAATATTTGATAGGTTCAGTGGGAACAGTGAAAGGTCAATAGATGACATACACATATAGGAGAAAACTCTACATTATGAGGTAATTTTGGACTATGAATACATATTTGGTTTGACACAGAGACGGACAGTTTAATGAGGTTGAGTACACAGTAGTGCCTCAACATTCTAACAGATTAATAAGAAAGAAAGCATAGAAATAAATAAGCTGTTTGAGGTTGAATAAAGAATAGTGCCTCAACATCTTAAAAGATTTATAAGAAAGAAAGCATAGAAATGAAGGAGCTGTTGGAGATTGAAATTAAGAGTAGTGCCTCAACATCTTAACAGATTTATAAGAAAGAAAGCAAAGCAATGAAGGAGCTGTTGGAGATTGAAATTAAGAGTAGTGCCTCAACATCCTACCAGATTTATAAGAAAGAATGCATATAAATGAAGGAGGTGTTGAAGGTTGAATGAAGAGTACTGCCTCAACATCCTAACAGATTTATAAGAAAAAAAGCAAAGCAATGAAGGAGCTGTTGGAGGTTGAAATTAAGAGTAGTGCCTCAACATCCTAACAGATTTATAAGAAAGAAAGCAAAGCAATGAAGGAGCTGTTGGAGATTGAAATTAAGAGCAGTGCCTCAACATCCTACCAGATTTATAAGAAAGAAAGCATAGAAATGAAAGAGCTGTCCGAGATTGAAATTAAGAGTAGTGCTTCAACATCCTAAAAGAAAGAAAGCATAGAAATGAAGGAGGTATTGAAGGTTGAATGAAGAGTAGTGCCTCAACATTCTAACAGATTTATAAGAAAGAAAGTATAGAAACAAAGGGGTTGTTGGAGGTTGAATGAAGAGCAGTGCCTCAACATCCTATCAGAAGGAAGGACCAGCACTACCTTTCTAACAACAAAAACACTAGTCAACAGAGGATGAACTGAAATATTGAGTGTATTCAAATAAGGGTCAAAAAAGCAGAAGGTATTCCCCAAAAGTTGGTGTTTGTTGATCTCTTCATTTTATTGGTTTTGATTTAGCATCACATGGCATGTTCCAAATCTTCACAATGTGCAGTCTACAACATGTCCATACTTGAATGGGTTGTATTTAGATGGCGTTATACGTGTAACGACAAACTTTAAAGTGTGCAAAGAAGTCAGCTGAAAGTCTTAGTAGGTCCTTCATTTGGGATTGAAATAGTATGACGGATTGTTATATTGCACTGTACCAAACAAGGTATAGTGTATGCTGCTGGGGGGGGGGGGGGGGGGGGGGGGGGCTTGATTAAAATTCAAAGCAAGACAGGGCCCACCAAGAAAGAATGGAGGTTGGTGAAGTGAAGATAAAAAGCACAGCATCAGTTCATATAAGGAACAAATCAATAGATGAAAGAGAGACAGAGAAGACCTAATGTTAACAAATGACTTCTTAATTTGTCTGTCTGAGTCTGCAGATAGACATGGCTTATAAATGTCTTGAATATTGTTGTTGACCAGTAGAAACCACTCTCATTCTGGTAGGAACATTAACTGTATGCACAAAATGTGAATCCATTATCAATCAAAGCAGCACCCCAAGACGCAAATCTAACACTGTGTTAAAATTGCTACTAATTAGTCTAATCATGCAGCATAAAAGTGTCATCAAAGCCATTATTATCAAACTGGGATTGTGAAGATCAAAGTCAACTCATTAGGATTGTTTAATATTCTGTGATGGCAAACATGTCCATCCTTGTACTTGTTATTACTGATGCAAATTATTACATCTGTTAGATATGCAATCAAAATAGATTACCCAAACTTGGTTCACATACATTTATACTGTGATGATTGACAGTAAGGTACTATGTTTCTAAGCACACTATTATGGTTGATACAAAGTAGCAAGTCAACTCATAATTCAAGAAACTATCGGGCTGGAACTCATGGACACAATTTATAAAATATTCTGTGCTTTATCTTCAGTTAGCATTGCACTGTCAATTTGTTTTAAGAGTACAGCAACTGATTCCCTTGGACTGAACTACGTGAAAGTTTATCACTTGTTCCAACCATTTCACACTATCTTAACTTCACAAGATAGAAAGCTGTATCAACAGGTTATGGCCGCAACGCTGTTACACTGGTTCACACTGCATGCTGTTATGTGTATCCATCCTCTTTACCATACTTTGCATCCGCCTTGACATCAAACAAACCTACGCTGTTTCAAACTTGTAATGTCCTGAAATTTCAGGAAACAGAGATTTATGCCAATAGCTATGAGAATTATTCATAAACATTTATAAAAAATAATTGTGTGCAGGAGGAGGAATGTTGGTAGACTCACCTGTCAACTGTGGGTTTCTGCATTTGGTTCAACTGTGTAGCACATCCTCAATAGATTATCCCTTCAGCTAACCATCTCATCATCTGGTATTTCTGATCACTCTCACTCACTCATATTGAGTCATCTGCTTGAGCTGATGTCCTTGGTATGTCTGATGCATGATGTCAGACAAGACTGAGCCTTTTCACTCAGGGCAATACATGTTTCTAAAAGGCACTGTGCATGGAAAGAAACAAATATTTCATCACTTTTTGAGAAATTGATCAACGTTAATATACTTGCCAGACCAAATTTGAAAAATAAGCTTCACACTATGTTGCACAAGCTACATTTTCTTTTTTGCAATAAAAGTGTACACATTTTATTGGCCATTGCATTAATGCTTAGTGTGAAGTTTAGTTTGGAGCAAAAAAGAATATTTGTAACTATCTTGCGCCCCCAACTTTGAATCTGGAATTAAATAATGGATGTTTGGGCTTTAATTTCCTTTTGTAAACAATTCTCCTGAGAGATTGGTGTTATTTTGTTACCTTGAAAAGGAAAATGCAAGCAAAATGTTCATAAAACAGTTGAATTTCAGGCCTAAAGAGAACTTATGCCCAAAAGGAACATACTTGCATTTAATGAATAGACCAGAAAATGGTTTGTCCTGATTTAATATCGTTGTGATCATTCAAATTGTTAATGTATTGCCAGTTCCTCTCTCGTCATACTCAGTCAACCTTTCTGGATCGAGAATATGATTTGACCTAAAATAATGGAAATAAAATTGGCAGTCAGATAAAATGGCACTTTGCCTTCATTGCATACATCAGGGTCTTTGTAATCGTGTTGGACTTGTGGTTCAATCTTTGAGCGGCTCAATGGGTACATGATACAGGCCTGCTGTTGGGGCTGGGGGGCTAGTTCACTGTACTTTAGTATAAACGAGTAAACCAACATGACAACTTCCTCTGATCTGAGGTTTTCCTGTACAACACTAGCCTACAATTGTTGGGTAAAATATTCAATATTTACTCACGAAAATTGTCGTTCTTTACTCGTCAGCAGAGGGCTTGGTGGTGTGAAGCTGTCTACAAGGACAATCTTGACTTGTCTATCTGGATGAAAACAAGGACAATCTTGACTTGTCTATCTGGATGAAAACAAGGGCAATCATCTCAATTATGTTCTCTCACACACAGTCAGTGCATGCTGCACCTCCACAATGCAACTTTATGCCAAGGGTTTGTGTTGACATAAGAGGGCGCTATAGATGATTTTTAACAGTCCTTGCGAAAAGGCACTGGTAACCATCAATGGCCTTTCGCTCAGAAGGAGAGGGTTTTAAGTGATGGATTCAGTGCTGTGATCTAACCCTCTCGTTAGTGAATTGTTTCAGAAAAATAACAAGGGGCAGCATTTTTTTCTCTCAGATTAATATGGTTGGGAATTGTTAAACATAAGAGGGCGCGATAGATTATTACAGCTCTTACTAATAGTCTTGCTCCTGGAATGTGTAAAACAGCTGAGAACTGCGGATTCACATTGTACTAGAAAGATGCAAAACTAGTATTACTTCCTGCCTCACCTCAATTTGGTTCCCATTGATTTTAGTGCTGTAAAAACGAAATGGCGGCACCACGATACAGAACTATATACAATCTTTAAATGTGTTTAATTTAAAGCAGTAGGCCTAACTATCTCCCACCCTTTTTGTTTTATAGCCCAGGTTTCAATTTTGAGGAATTAAACACGGTATATGTCACTTGATTATAGGTTACTAATAAGTAAAGCTTTATGAGAAAAACGTAGTTGTGATATTCATTGTCTACTTATTTGGCGGGTAAATAAAATGCTGATCAGTAATTTGGGATTTTATAAACTACCGGTTAATGTTTAATTAACTGAATAGTTTTATTTTCAGAAGATCTCTGAATTTTAATATTAAGTTTAATAGATGTTATTTTTTGCATCGGGGATAAAGGATTTGATTTTGGTTTTACCCTTACACCGATTTGTATTAAGCGCTGTATACCCAGTACTTTCCCGAGCTCTGTGTGAATAAAATCCACAGGCAAATTAATCACTCGAGTGGGATTCAAACCCACGACCTTTGCATTGCTAGAGCAGATGTCTTAGCACTAGACCACCGAGCTAACCCGATGGCTAGATGGCTATTAAGTTCGTCACATTTCAATTTTAGTTTAAAAGTTGTAATCAGTTGTTTGTGTCATGGCTAATGTGAATTATGGATGTGCTTTTTTCTACTTCATCAGTAAACATAAGCAAAGTTGTAGGGCCTAAAGAGTTTAAAAAGAAATTATGATAGATATTTGCATACCCTTGAAGTTGATGTTTGGTTTTTCATTAGTGCAGTCGGCTAATGACAGCTAAATTTCAGGTGAGAGTGAAATTTGATTTAGGCCTTAGCTTCATTTAATTTATTTGAATATTTTGCATCAGTTGATAATGTAAAGTAAAGGAATTTTTACCAGTTTCTAATACTATTTTATGTAAAAATGATCGTTGTTAGTACACACTCCTGGTTGAACCTTCAACGTTAACCTTCCATTAAACTCCTTATAGCCTAACATTTTCAAAGGTTGGCTCATCCAAACATTAATATAAAGAGAACACAACCAGATGAGGTTATTGCAAATTTGTTCACTTCGTAGTTAATGGCAATAGGGCCTACAATATAACAACTCCGGGGTCCGAATTAACCTGAATTCCGAGTTCCAGAAGACCTGAACCATTTCTAGGTTAGCCGGAACCGGAAACTGGTTATTAATGGATTCTGCGTCTGTTTGACACAGATTCCGGTTCCGGGACCCGGAATTCGGGAGTCAATTCTGACCCGGGATTGTTTTGAGAGTGATATCCATCTCTCCCTTGAAGGAGATTTACCCGAGGTTCAAGATTCATAATGGATTGGAAAGATTTCAAGATTTGTTTGAACGATTTCGCTATGTTAGCACACACAGCTCTGTAACAGTGGGTAAGCAACTAAGTAATAAGTGACTTTAATAGCTGATTTTGTTTTAAACGTTTTGGATGTCAGAGCTTCACATGTAGCTCTTTATGGCCTTGCTCTAAATTTCTGTAATTTGCATAAATGTATATTGAAGTAATGGCCAGTATGGCTGGACCAGCATTAGGCCTCTATAGCACACGAACTCATCGTACGATATGGAGTAAACCTGTAAAAGTGGGCCGCATTTCTTTGGTTGAATACCAGTTCGTGAGACAGATTTCTAAACCCAAGGACAATATTTGCCTACAACCGCAAAGATGCCATCACCAACTGATGAGAAATCTCATTGAATCGTTTCAGTAATTATATACGTTATCTGCAATGTTGGTCTGTAGGCCTACATTGATCACGAGAAACACACGACGCTACAACTCAAACCAATGACACGTCCTGGGTATCGTGTAAGATTGTGACGTCAGAACGGTCCTTGAATCACAATACCATTCTCGTAACTTTTACTAAACCAAACAATCACATGTACATCTACAAATTTACAAACAAATCATAAAAACGAATAAAGTTTCGTTTGGCGAAGAATTGTTAGCAGTAGCCATTCAAACACAACTATTTAAATGAATGTATGAATTTAATATTACACCACATTCTCATTACGCAATCATGAATATGGAAGTAATTGATGTTGATAGAGAAAATATGTTCCGATAACAAGATGTGTTTTTTAAAACTACACTTCTTTCAAGAAAGCGGATTTTGCGGTTCACCGTAAAAAAATACCTAATATCCATAACATTTTGGGAAGCTTTTGTTTTCAAATCCGTGTCATGTTTAACACATGAAATCATTAGATTTTATCATGGTAAAGCTCGTACAGATAAATTGAAATACAATGGCATGGATCGTTTTCCAAAAATGTTTTCTAATCTTACTCCTGAAACGAGAAAAAACAGTCTCATCACTGAACCTTTCCATGTTTTTAGATCCAAAATTAGAGAGCATTTTAACTGTCTTTGATTGTTGCTTCGAAATGCTTTTTATCTTTTTTTAATCAAGTATTCTTGTTTTGCTTTGCAGGTGGCTCTATTTGTCTTTTATTCTGTCTCCTAAAGTCACCTTTGTTTCACATTTTGTATTTAGTGTTTTGTATTTATTAAATTTATCTATGACTTGGTAGTACAGATTTCTATTGGGTCTGACATATCTATGGTGACAGTATTTTGTTAACACTTTTGCAATGACCCGGACAATTTTAAATGTATATATAATGTACTTTCGTCCGAAAATTAAAAATAAATTAATAAATAAATAAATAAACAAACACGTACAGGTATTGTTAAGGAGCTTTTAAGCAGTTTACGGCAACATCAGGCGTAATTTTGTTGTTTAAATATCAGTGGAAATAAGTACTCCTTTCAATCGTGTATGCTGAACTGCAATTTATCTTTAGTCAATACAGAACTTATGTTTTAAAAAAAGGAGCAAGTATGCCTGGCTTAAAAGATTGGGTAAGACTCAAAACATAGATTTTCTTTAAACGTAAATATTTGATCCATCACTAGTATATCATTACTATTATAACATTGACTTCTTTCGCTTTTTGTTGGTTACCGTCGATATTGTTTTTTTATAGAACGTTAAATTTATTACACGTATTTTTTAAACGACGCGAGTTGGCGAAGCACACATCATTAGTGCAGAAGGGGAGATCAAGAGGGTTTTACAAAAGACCATTGTCACGTTAAAGTTTGTGGGATAAGGCACACATGTAGCATTGGAATAATTTTGTTTGTTTCTTTATTTAACCATGTACCTTGGTTATTAAGGTTTTTTATCACTTCATATTTATTCTTGAAGCTAATATTAAAATGCCACACCCCTCAAGTCATGGTCTGGTCCGAATCGTTCAGCGAACATCAGGCAAGGGCTGAATCAATAACGTCGCAGTGAAAATGAAGAAACAGATCAATCAAGATTGGATCTGAGAACAAACTCACACACACCATTTGAGTTAACATTTGAATCGAAAACCAAAGCTGGTCTTGACCGCCGATGCAATCACGACAGACATGAAAAGTATTTCACCGTTCACCACTGCGATACTCGCATGGGTATTATACGATGCATCAGCGACTGAGACTAGTTGCAACATCGGGTCCCATGGAAGCATTTTTCTGCCAAACCAGCACCACGCACTGATCGGTCACTCGTTCCTGAATCAATCAGGGACAGTTCAGATAAAGTGTATGATGCTTTGCTGGAGGCACAAACGCTGTTTGTCATTCAACCACAATGCCATCAGTGGCATATGTCAGCTCAACGACGCCAGGAAAGGGGATTTTCCTGATAGCTATGAGCAAGATGGCGGCTTTTCCTACTTCAGTGGCTCATCAAATGAAGACGATTCACTCACAGAAGAAACGATGATGACAACCAAGACAGAACAAGAAACATCTCAAGCCCAAGCAACAACGACTGAACGAGTAAGTCTTTCCTTTGTTTTTAACACTTGTCCAAGGTTATGCAATTGCAGATTTCTCTAATTTTTACCGCATCAACAACTGGATCAACCAAAAAATAATGTAATTATGAACAATACTGTAATTTTACAGTTGGTGATACATCACCTAAATTATATTAAAACAAGGACAAAGTTTATAAGGTCCCCCACCCTTTGGAAGGACATCAAATGTAGGCTGAAGGTTATTCAAATTGATGTCATTGATATTGGTGACTAATCTAAATTTTTACAAGAACTATTTTGCATGTTTTATAGAGAGTATTTTATCAAATAATTGTTGGCAACGGATCACCAGAATAGCAATGAAATTATGAATAATTCCATCATTTAATAATTGGTAATGCAGCCATTAATAACATCAGTTTACAGATATTTTAAAAGGGATAATCTTCGGTTTATGGGTTGTCAACAAATGAACACAAAAGTTAGTTTTCAATTCTCGCCATTCAGAAACCGGTCTCAATTATAGTCATGAGCTTGGCTATCCGTTTACATAAGGATGACTTTAAACGAAAGATTGGATCCGGGTGGTTTGACTTTCTGAGGATCATTTCGATTTGATCTTGCGCACAAAAACAATGAAGCCGTGGCTTAAAAACAATTCTTTCTAAACAAAGACAAGAAAACAAGGAAAGTAATTGATAAACAAATCGAACAAATTGATGGGATGAATAATGAGAGGATGAAGAGGGGAAAAAACAACTTTCAAAATTGACTTATCAAAAAGTGTTACTTTCCATTTTCCTTTTTTTTATATTTTTTTTCTATAGATCACCAAAGTTTCAATGAAACTTCCAACTGAAACACCCAGCACAGCTTCAACAAAAGAAGGTAGGAAACGGGGCTGTATACTGTTCACGGCGCAAAGAATCAAAATGTTTAGATCCGGCGTGTACGTAAAGACCATGTGACATGTGACATCACATGTTTTCAAAATAGTGTTATTAGATGCGTGTACATGTAATTATGTGTATACAACGCACGCTGTCAATCATTCTCTGTGTGTAATTCCGTTGACCCTAGTGGGCGGCGCTAATCCGTTATGAAGGATCTAGAATGATCTAGGAGGTTTGAAGTTAGTTTTAGTACTTTCCAGAAAACATCACAAATCCTTTATATACGGGCTGGGGATAAATCTTCGACAGGACACAAATACTCAGACTGGTGGAAGTACGACTTCTGTGATTGTTTTTCAACTCGTTGGAGGAGCTTGTGATAGAGTTCGCTTTTGACCGAGTGCAGTTAAAGAGCTTAATTGAATTCCGGAAAAGACATTTTCGAACGTAATCTACAGTTCGGTATTTTGGGGTCTTCTTCCCCATATTTTGTGGCGGGTGTCAGATTGTGTACCCGTTGTTGCTTCGTCTTCTTCTGGACATTTTGTCGGAGTGAGTTTACCCCGTGATGCTCATAGACACATCGGCAAAGAATTGATTTATCTTCCTTGGAGTTGATCTGAGGAAATTCAGGCTTTTTGAGTGGTTTATATTCACGGATAGTTTGGAGTTTTTTGGATCGTAACAATAGCCACATAGCCTAGACTTCCTGTAGGCACACTGAGTTTGGTATGAAGAAAGGGGGACATCTCAAAAGCTGTGCTTAACTTGTAATATTGAAAGTTTCCATGGCCTGTGTAGTATCTTGCCCGTCAGGATATGCATTAGAGTAACGAGGTCACATTTCTGTAAGCAAAGGTAACATGGTCTATATGGTGTTTGTGATGTAAAGGCAAACAACTAAACAGAGCATGCTTACAGGTATCGTTGTGTCCTGCAGTCCTGATGATACTTTTTACTAAAAATACCTTCATAATTTGTTTCTTAACGCTATTTAAAACTAACCCGCGCCTGCTTCACGTACCACGTTAGCTAAGAATGTAACATTTGAACCACAGGGCTTTGGAAGAATACATTGTCAATATCGACATTATTATACTCAAAATAAAAATGAATTTTAGCGTTTTCACGCAAGAAATATTTTGTAAAACACAAAACCATTTAAAAAGCCGCAAAAATTACAACTTTTGAAACAAAATGAGACACATGTTGGACCACTAAACGTCCTAGAAAACATTAGTAAACATTACTCAAGCCCAACCAACAAACTTCGATACGCGAGGCCTTGTGGTGCACTGCCCTCAACGGCTTTTCGGCTAACCAACGATCAGCTATACCGTAGTGCACAATTTATTGTGTGTTGCCGATGAAACGAAATGAAGGAAACCTATCAGGACCCCCAAACGTTTTTGCTAGTAACATTATTTTAAACCCGGTCCGCAGAAGTCACAAAGTCATATTTGTCTATTTGGGTATCCCACTTAGTCACGAGTATGACGTTAAACAAAATTCGGCAGTTTCAAAAAAATCACAAATATCACGAAGGTTATAGCGAATATTGAAATCTTTATACTTCGTACTCCAGTCGATACTGAAGGTCCTATAGTGAGATGCCCCTATGATGTGTTCGGATTAACCAACGACAGCTATGCTCGTACCTCTGTGCAATGGCCATGGGTAGTAACTACGTATGGCAACGAAGAAGTTTATGTCGTAACATGCAGTGACGATGACGATGACGATGAGAGGAATGTCCAGCTATCAGGTGACTCCTTCAAAGCGGGTACCACCGAAGTCACGTGTACAGCGTGGGATACTGCTGGCAACTCCGGAAACTGTACATTCCTGGTCACTATCACAGGTTTGTAAGAAAATCAATGTTTACTGACATAAATGAACTCAAGAATCACTTTCCTTTGTTGGAAAATTCAACTTGATCATTTTACATCATGGTTCAGACCATTGCTTTGATTGTGCTTCTATATCGGGTTATTTGACATAGCATTAACAATTATTTTGTGGTTTCTGAAAATGTTCATCTTATTATTTTCGCGGCTGGAAAATCAAACCAATGGACGTAAGCAAGTGTAACTTAACGTGACAGTAAATCAGCATTGCGTCGTGGTTAGTTACCATTTCGCAAAAATATCCAACACGAGCGGGGCTTCTGCCATCAATATTTCTTGACAAAATGAAAAGCGTTAACATTTTTTCAATTCAATTCAAATCAATATTTATTTCCACATTGGTAAACAAACAAAAAAGAGAGAATAATGAACAAATTTAGAGCAATTTGTTTTAAATCAAAGACATTCAAGAACTGATTAGGACAATAATAATTAATCAAAACAAGAAATAAGTAGAGAAATCAAAATAATATAATAAAATGGATACGTAGCAAACAAATGTGGGGGCATTTTCAGAAGCCAAAGGAGGCTTGTAGTGAAATGCCTACTGACAAATACAAAACAAATCATTGAAGAAACAAAATAAATCACGTCCAGAGCAGCGTTCGTGATTCAAAACATACAGCAGTGTCTTCGGAAGAATTTCCTATTGCTTTTTTGTTTCAACACTGTTATTGGTTGTTTATTCAATACATTTGATCCAGTTTGCAACATCACTCGCCTCGGTATGGAAAGCGGCGCCATAGCCGACAATCAGATTACTGCAAAGAACGTCTTGAACGACGACTACGCAAACGGACCAGCACTAGCTAGGTTGAACAGCAACGGCAAGTTTATCCTTTTTCAAGAAGAATCCGAGACAAACTAACCTTAAAATTTCTTTGGTGTTATTGCAAGTGATAATATTCCGCTTTATGATATTCAAACTTTCATAAAAATATAATTTGCCTCATTTGATGGTGACATGAACTGACACGGGTACATCTTGCGTGCCGTCAAATTAGTTGCAAAAAGAGGGCAGTGCAGTGTTAGTTAACCACCTTGTCAAAGATCATAGGATTGACAAATGTTAACCGAAAAAACTGTGTCTGTTTTGGGGGTTAGGCATCAACAGTCACATCTTGCTTCAAAAATGGTCGTTTCCTAAGTTTCATTCTTAGTATACAGCACAACTACTTCAGTAAAATATTGTGAGTGTCCGGGATTGTTTCTGTGGTCCTTGTGATTGTGCTTCTGCTTTTGTTGTAATTTTGAAGTCACCTGAGTGTGACATGGATGCTTTTAACATCAAGAGATTTAACGAAAATTGTCGGTTCTAACAGGTTTCTGGTGTGGATTCGAGAATATTAGCACGTGGATTCAAGTGGATTTCAACCACATTGTGGACATTTACGGCTTGATCATCCAGCGCCGAGACGACTCAGACGAGCGCGTGTGGCATTTCTTTCTGATGTATAGCGACGATGGAAGCACGTGGATGTGGATGAGAGAAGTAGACCAGTCAAAAAAGGTAATTATGGTAGTTTCCGTTATTTACTTACAGTGAAATAACACACGTTTTTATTGGAATTTAACCACGTTCCCATTTCTTCTATCCTCATTGGTAAAACATGTTTGATGCTCGCGGCAATCCGACTCAAGACCTCATCATAATCCGATGGTTTTTGTTGCTTGTCCGGCAAAAATGCATTCCCGGGCGTCCCAAAACAATGTTAAACCACGATGTTTGCCACTGATATCCACTGCGGGGTGAAATTGGCATATCTCATAAATATTCCTGCATGTACAAATATAATTATGGCATGTTGCTTGACTGGATATTACCTCCTGACACCCCCTCCCCCACTATTCGGTGTCCAAATGGAAATCCGTGTGATATAAAAAGGGCGATATCCGAAGAGCTTTGTTCACAGTTCGCCGTATGGGGGACCGAATCTCCTGTCACAACTAACAAAGCAATAAACCTATAAAGCTATTGCAACGTACGTCATAGCCCAAGTTTTTGAAAACTGAGGTTCGAAAACTATGGAAAGCCACAAAGTTGAATTTGTTGGAAGCAAAGCAACCAATCATTCGAGGTATTTTACTCAATTGAAAGTTTGCAGAAAATGTAGAATTTTGTTAAAACATCTTTTAACACCCTTGAATGTACCAGCGGCGGATACAGGGGGGGCGTGGGGGCGCACGCCCCCCCCCCCCTTTTTGCTTGAGAAAAAAAAAAAAAAAAACCATCAAGGAGAAAAGTGAGGGAGAGACCAAATTAATGACTAAGGCCCTACCTAGTTTTTTATTTCAAAAAAGCTACTAAAAATCCGTACCTCGTACACTTTGTTTCATTTGTGGACCACTATTATTTCACTGACAGACATTGTCTCACGTGAATCTTGTGTACTGTGTGGAAAGCGTGTTTTTCACACACACTGAACATGCCTGGCGCGGGGATCCGGGGGCGTGAAGATCATTCACCCACATCGTGAGTCGACCATGCATGCCACCTGTGTGTGTGTACATTGTGCAAAGAAGTTTCTGGATGGAAAGTCAGCACTCGCGCGCGCTAAATACAATGTGACTTTTACAATAGACTGTGCAAGTCTCGCGCGTATCAGAACGAGAAAACACGTCAAGTGAAGAACAATTTTTTTCTGAAATCAAATCATTGTTTTTAAATTAGATCTATGAAAAAATCTGAAAAACAAAAATACTCATTACAATTTGTATAAAATGAGTAATAGCTTTCATAACAAACACACAAATCATTTGTTAGTTTTTGTTGAAACAAACTGAAAACTCTGGGACAAGGATGCTTACTTGATCTTAACTTTTTAGAAACCCCTTTCGTAAATCCACGCCTGAGTACGTGCAGCCACTAAAAGCAGGTTTAAACGCAGACGCGTGATGATCGCACGGGCGTAGAATTAACGCATGACGCAGTTTAAAGAGGACGCTGACGCCTCGACAACCTTAGACTGAATGTATTAAGGCTTAGCGTCTAGCAATTACAGCGTCTGGTGATTATCATCGCGCGACCAAAACTGTGAATTTGTATCAGTGTCAAATTCTGCTCCCTCGCAATTCGTCGTAACCGCCTCAACTCCAAGCGAGTCCTGGCAAACTGACAAACCGCAACTAGAGCAACAATTGCAATAATCACCAACAGCACAACAACAATCCACAATCGCATTGCCAACTATTGAACCTGTGTACTACCTCCTTTCCCCAGAATAGAGGAGGATTAATTTCAACAGAGAGTTTAACTTAATCAATTATAATCATCCCACTTCTGACACCATTTGTGGCGGGAAACAACGAGGGGTGCCTGCCTGACTGCAATCCCTGTTGTTAATTATTAACTAGTTCCGGAGTCTATTGGTTCCTCAAGCTAAAAGTTACTAAGCGACCTAAAGGCTAAGAGACGAGATTCGTTTTGGAGGAAGTATACCGCCGATTATAACTGATTGTTAAACAAACCTCTCTCAGTGTACACAGATTGCCAAATAAACTCACAATGACAAGTAATTCATGAACATAAGCATCAACCATGTGGTTTATTCAACTCTTGTCAACCATACATAAACAATATGTCTTCACTAAAAATACAAGTTTTCAATAAACACAAACGTATGTGGATTACTCTCTATTACCCTTGAGCTTTGCGCAATTAAACCTCATTCATCTACTAGTTAACCATGCACAATTAAAGCATCTAGTAGGATCCCAATAACCCAGCCCTGACAAGCACCCTGTGATGTCATGCCGGCGAGTCACGCAGCAACCACGTGTTATACAGAGACAGTCTGCACACTGCAAATCTCCCCTGTCCATACACACACACGCGCCCAATAAACAATGGCCTCTCACACAGCCAACAGATTCCCAAACAACAGCTTCGCCTTACCGATCAACCACGCGTCCTTTCGGGCGCGATCGTCCTAGTGACAAACTGTTAACCTAACAAGAACGACGGAGCAAGAAGCTATCGCCGATCCCGACCACAAATACAATGAATCAACTCACGGTCAACCAGCCTCCGCTGCAGTCAACCTTGTGGTTACCCCATAAACAACCTGCTCACATGCACTGATAGTCAACCCACGCGCAACGCAGAATGCAAAGCATAAACCTGGGTAATAGACTGTGCAAGTCTCGCGCGTATCCGAACGAGAAAACACGTCAAACGAAGAACATTTTTATTTCTGAAATCAAATCTTTGTTTTAAATTATATCTCATGACAAAATATGAACAACAAAAATAAATCATTACAATTTCATGAAATTAGTTTTAGCTTTTTTTAAAAATACGCCAAAGTGTGTTAATTATTATTAAAAACAAATTAAAACTCTGGGACAAGGATGATTTTTTGATGTTAACTTTTTAGAAACCACGCAGATTCGTGAAGGTCAAACGGGTTTCCAATTGACCCGTATCGCAGTTTAAAGAGGAATGCCGACGCCTCAACACCATAGACTGCAATGAAAAGGGTTTGCTTTGCAATTACAGCATCTGGCGATTATAATCGCGCATCCAAAACAAGCTTTTACATAAGTTTTATGATCGGAGGTGAGCACAAAATTCTTAATTTTTTGCAATAAACGGAAGCTGAGGTCAAGTTTAATTCTCGGGTTTTCTTCGTTATATTGTTGAATTGGTTTTACTTTCATATTTTGTTATCACTTAGTATTGCGTTCCCAACAACATGTATAATTTTCTAGGTCACAAACTACGTTAAACTAAAATAATTGACGAAACAAAATCTCGCCCACGTAAAACTCCATATGGTTGGGACCACGATGGTCTTGGAAGTTCGAATGCGCGCGAGACTTGCACAGTCTATTGACAAACAATCTTAATTAATTATTCACGTGACGGCGGTATGAATATTTAATTAGCCAAACTTGTTTCTGTCATATCTCAAGAAGTATACGCCTCTCTTAATATTTATGCTCGAGTACGTCACAATTCTAACCCAAAACGAGGCCATAGGCGCAGCCACTGCAAGTGGTGGCGGACGCGCGCCTATAGCCTCATTTTAAGTAAGAATTATGACGTCATGCATGAATATTAAGAGAGGCGTATACACCCGATCCTCAAACTTTTTTCAGTTATAGACTCCTTGGGCATTGGAAATTAGCCTTGGGTAACCTTGTCCCCATGTTGACCTTTACTTCCGGGTCAACCGGAAGTGGGACCATACCTTAAGAATTACACAGCCGATTTTAAAACTTATTTCAGTTATAGACTCCTTCCTTGGGCATGGGAGATTATCCTTGGGTAACCATGACCCCATGTTGACCTTTACTTCCGGGTCAACCGGAAGTGGGATCCTATCTCAAGAACTACACAACCGATTTTCAAACTTTTTTTCGGTTATAGACTCCATGAGCATTGGAGAATCGCCTTGGGTAACCGTGGCCCCATGTTGACCTTTACTTTCGTGTCAACCGGAAGTGGGACCATATCTCACGAACTACACAACCAATATTCAAACTGTTTTCAGTTATAGACTCATTGGGCATTGGATATTAGCCTTGGGTAACCGTGACCCCATGTTGACCTTTACTTCCGGGTCAACCGGAAGTGGGACCATATCTCAAGAACTATACAACCGATTTTCAAACATTTTTCAGTTAAAGACTCCTTTAGCATGGGAGATTAGCCTTGGGTAACCGTGACCCCATGTTGACCTTTACTTCCAGTTCACCTTTACTTCCAGTTCAACCGGAAGTGGGACCATATCTTAAGAATTACACAGCCGATTTTAAAACTTTTTTCTGTTATAGACTCCTTGGGCATTGGATATTAGCCTTGTGTAACCGTGACCCCATGTTAACCTTTACTTCCGGGTCAACCGGAAGTGGGACCCTATCTCAAGAACTACACAACCGATTTTCAAACTTTTTCAGTTATAGACTTCTTGGGAATGGGACATTAGCCGTGGGTAACCGTGACCCCAGGTTGACCTTTACCTAAGGGTCAACCGGAAGTAAGACCATATCTCAAGAACTACACAACCAATTTTCAAACTTTTTTCAGTTATAGACTCCTTGGGCATTGGAGATTAGTCTTGGGTAACCGTGACCCCATGTTGACCTTTACTTCCAGGTCAACCGGAAGTGGGACCATATCTTAAAAACTACACAACCAATATTCAAACTGTGTTCAGTTATAGACTCATTGGGCATTGGATATTAGCCTTGGGTAACCGTGACGCCCATGTTGACCTTTACTTCCGGGTCAACCGGAAGTGGGACCATATCTCAAGAACTATACAACCGATTTTCAAACATTTTTCAGTTAAAGACTCCTTTGGCATGGGAGATTAGCCTTGGGTAACCGTGACCCCATGTTGACCTTTACTTCCGGTTCAACCGGAAGTGGGACAATATCTTAAGAATTACACAGCCGATTTTAAAACTTTTTTCAGTTATAGACTCTTTGGGCATTGGAGATTATCCTTGGGTAACCGTGACCCCATGTTGACCTTTAATTCCGGGTCAACCGGAAGTGAGACCATAACTCAAGAACTACACAACCAATTTTCTAATTTTTTGAGTTTTTAACTCCTTGGGCATTGGATAATGTGTAACCGTGACCCTATGTTGACCTTTACTTCCGGGTCAACCGGAAGTGGGACCCTATCTCAAGAACTACACAACCGATTTTCAAACTTTTTCAGTTATAGACTTCTTGGGCATGGGAGATTAGCCGTGGGTAACCGTGACCCCATGTTGACCTTTACCTATGGGTCAACCGGAAGTGGGACCATACCTTAAGAATTACACAGCCGATTTTAAAACTTATTTCAGTTATAGACTCCTTGGGCATTGGAGAATAGCCTTGGGTAACCGTGACCCCATGTTGACCTTTACTTTCGTGTCAACCGGAAGTGGGACCATATCTCAAGAACTACACAACCAATATTCAAACTGTTTTCAGTTATAGACTCATTGGGCATTGGATATTAGCCTTGGGTAACCGTGACCCCATGTTGACCTTTACTTCCGGGTCAACCGGAAGTGGGACCATATCTCAAGAACTATACAACCGATTTTTAAACATTTTTCAGTTAAAGTCTCCTTGGGCATGGGAGATTAGCCTTGGGTAACCGTGACCCCATGTTGACCTTTACTTCCGGTTCAACCGGAAGTGGGACCATATCTTAAGAATTACACAGCCGATTTTAAAACTTATTTCAGTTATAGATTCCTTGGGCATTGGAGAATAACCTTGGGTAACCGTGACCCCATGTTGACCTTTACTTTCGTGTCAACCGGAAGTGAGACCATATCTCAAGAACTACACAACCAATATTCAAACTGTTTTCAGTTATAGACTCATTGGGCATTGGATATTAGCCTTGGGTAACCGTGACCCCCATGTTGACCTTTACTTCCGGGTCAACCGGAAGTGGGACCATATCTCAAGAACTATACAACCGATTTTCAAACATTTTTCAGTTAAAGACTCCTTTGGCATGGGAGATTAGCCTTGGGTAACCGTGATCCCATGTTGACCTTTACTTCCGGGTCAACCGGAAGTGGGACCATATCTCAAGAACTATAGAACCGATTTTCAAACATTTTTCAGTTAAAGTCTCCTTGGGCATGGGAGATTAGCCTTGGGTAACCGTGACCCCATGTTGACCTTTACTTCCGGTTCAACCGGAAGTGGAACCATATCTTAAGAATTACACAGCCGATTTTAAAACTTTTTTTCAGTTATAGACTCTTTGGGCATTGGAGATTATCCTTGGGTAACCGTGACCCCATGTTGACCTTTAGTTCCGGGTCAACCGGAAGTGAGACCATAACTCAAGAACTACCCAACCAATTTTCTAATTTTTTGAGTTTTTAATTCCTTGGGCATTGGATATTAGCCTTGTGTAATCGTGACCCTATGTTGACCTTTACTTCCGGGTCAACCGGAAGTGGGACCCTATCTCAAGAACTACACAACCGATTTTCAAACTTTTTCAGTTATAGACTTCTTGGGCATGGGAGATTAGCCGTGGGTAACTGTGACCCCATGTTGACCTTTACCTATGGGTCAACCGGAAGTGGGACTATACCTTAAGAATTACACAGCCGATTATAAAACTTATTTCAGTTATAGACTCCTTGGGCATTGGAGAATAGCCTTGGGTAACCGTGCCCCATGTTGACCTTTACTTCTGGGTCAACCGGAAGTGACACCATATCTCAAGAACTACACAACCGATTTTCAAACTTTTCTCAGTTCTAGACTCCTAATGGGCATTGGGATGGGCATTGGGATTAGCCTTGGGTAACCGTGACCCCATAGCTCGAAAAACCCATATCTCCCGAACCACACGTCATAAATTCGTAATGTATTGTAGCTTACATTGACCTTTACTTTCGGTTTCAAACAAGATCCGATCTTGTTTACACTGCGATGAACACGCTTGATCACATGCATTCATTTCTAACACGATTACAGGATATACACAAAGTAATTAGTTCCATTCTCGAGCTACAAAACCAACTTTTATGGTCAACAGAACGGATTAGCTCTGTGATTGTTCACAATCACTACATCTCTAGTTATTTTTATTATTATAATGAAATGGCTTTGCTGTGTAAACAAAAGAAGATTGATTGAAAGTGTGTACAAAACAGTGATTTAATATCTTTGTGAATTTATAACTAAACAAACTGTTTTTGTATTATTATTGCCAATCCAGTATTATGTATATTGGACATCTGATGATCAGGATGTGGTGATCTCTGTCCAGACACCATCACAGAGAACGATCCGAACAAGATTCATCCGCATAAAACCCAGGACATTGACTTATAATTATGAAGTGAATCCATGCATGCGCTTTGAACTCATCAGCTGCAACTGATGACAACAATGGCAGGCAACTATGATAGGCTTTTAATTAATTTATCAAAAAAACTTGTATTCTAAACAAACATTTTTCAATAAAATGCGGGTTTTGTGCTTATAAAAAGAAAATGTTTAGTTCCTCCAGCAGAAAAACAGCAAGATTTTATCACTTTGAAAACGACGTCAAGAAAAGTTGCTATATTATATTACCGCAAAAGAGTTGAACATGGAACATTGTAGTTACAAATTGACACGTTGTTAAGTGTTTGCAATCAATAAGGAACACCACTGAGTTGACATCAGATTTAAACAGATTGTAAAAATCAATCATTTTGAATACCCATCTTTGGTGCTTTTTTCATCAGATATTTGCAAAAAGCCCTGTTACGTCATAACTCAAGCCACGTCATGTGTGGGAGCTCCGTTTTGTATAGCCGCATAGAGGTATAAGAAAGCAAACTCCCACACATGACATCAAAGTATTGTGATTTTGACACAGGCCATCAACGGCAGAAGTGTTTCTAGTTTTTCAAAACCTTTAGGTTGGGGCCTAACTCTTTGATCGAAAATTACGAAAAAAATTCTGAAGCGAAAAAAATACCTTGTGTACATTTAAATTGTAAACTCTTTGTCAACAAGCTTAGATAGCATTTAACAATTTTCGCTCAAGAACCTGTGTGTAAGTCTACGTTGTGTCGTTTGTGTGATGGTTTGTGATGTTCAAAATGTTTGAGTGAAATTTTGTTAAGGTAAAATGCATATTTTTCTGGCTTCAGTGTCAAGCTTAGAATAACGATGTGCGTCGATTGTAGGGCCTATTGGATATCAGATGTCATTGTTTGATTGTAAACGTGATTATCCCGTACCAGTAATGTATTGTACCTGTAATGTAATGCAGTCTAATTTAGAATACATGTACAAGTTGAGTGCTTGTATCGGATTGTATAATAATATCAGCGGTCAATAATAGTGAACCGGTAATTAAGACATCTTCTTGTGTGTTTGACACGATGCAAAACAGCATACTTTACTTAATGTGTGAGTGTCACATTCAACTTCAAACATATGAAAATGTTACGCAACTAAAACGTCCTTAAACTTCAGCTTGTAATGTGTTGAACAGAAACATTCAAAATGATTAACAACTATTCATTTGTCGACGAAAATTCTAACAAAATGAAAATTGGATTCAACTGTGTGAAGCTCATGTATGCATTCAAAAAGCGTCACTTTGACAATGTTGGATAAGAAGATTTGTGTGTGATTTCGCTTTCTCTATATTTAAATATAATTATTGACGTAATTACTAGTTCAGTCTGTGCTTGGTGGAAATGAGTAGCAGATGCTTTCATTTGAGTTATAACCATATTACAGGAATGTACAACAATTGTGTTCAAATTTACAATAACGTTTAACGGTACCATCAAATAATTTCATTCTATCTAAAAACTTGTTCATAATAACACTAAAATTAAACAATGTCCTCCTTCAATTACACTCACCCTAACTCCTCCTACTAATTTTGCATTAGAGGGATCATTTATTTCAGGTTGTTTTAATCTGCCGAGAAATTGGACCTAGTTATCGAGTCTCCTTGATTCATTTTAATAAACGTTGAAGTGCGTTCCTATTTAAGGGAACACATCTCAAAATACAACAAAAAGTACGAAAGTCCATTTTTGTTCACATGTGAATAAAAATGATAATCTCCTTGGTAATAACGTTGTACATTCCTTGAATATGAGTCTACTTAATTGTTGCACATCAGTATCGGTGTAGTGGTTTATGCTGTAATTGTATTTTGAAAAAGTAAATATAATTGACTGTTTTGCCTAGTCTGCTATTGATAAAGTTTGCTTGTGTATAATAAAACCATTTCAACTCGACCCTTTTCTGGCAATTTTGCAACATTTGCTCAGACTATTTTATTAAAATGACTGGTTTACTTCTTATAAACCGGTTAACATTATACACCACTATAAAGCCTACACATAGAGCTACATTTCTATTCAATTGGTTACCTCCCACGAAGTTTTGGGAAACAAATTGTGGCAATTGTTAGGTTTCACATTTTATTTATTTTTTACATAGGGTCGAGTTGATAAGGATAGGTAACTTCACTTGAGGGTTCTGTACATGCATTTGTATTTGTATTTGTGATTGTAACAGTAACACACATCTTGATGTGATTTTACACGTTAGATTTAGATAATGAGAATGCCAAATACTTGCTATGTGAATTAAGAAGACTTCACTTTGGAATGTTGAACAATACAGTATAGGATTAGGACTTGGTTAGACGTTTAACAACTTGGTTTAAACTTACTTTGTTTTTAAGCAATCAGAGTGAGCGTTGATAATGGAATTATTACCCAAACAATTTAAACCTTAATGACAATTCAAAAAGAAAGGAAAATGTCATTGGTTGAAGTTCAAGTTTTCAAGAAGAATCAGATTTACAATAGTGTACCTATAGTAGAAGATCTCTGAATGTACACTTTTTCTTGATATTTAAATATTTTCATTTGAGTAATTATTAGTTGAGTCTTTGCTTGGTAAAAATGAATACTTATAGGATAAATGGATTCGTTTTAAACTTTTAGTGTAAATCATATTGACGGGAATTTAAAACGTTCCTGTATAGACCATGTGACCTGTGACACCACATGTTTACTAAAGAGCCACAGAGCCTGGATTTCCTGCACAGTTTGTACGCAACTCAATGGAAGACTATAATAAATCTTATGTTTTATGGAGGTTGCACCATCTGATTTTTCTCAACTTTTGATATGAAGAAATGGGGGACATCTCAAAAGCTGTAGAATTTATGTGAAAATTATGACACAAAACGTCAATTTTCCCTTATGGACTGTGTAGTATCTTGCCTGTCAGGAAATGCATTAGAATATACATGGTTACTATTTCTGTAAACAAAGGTAACATGGTCTATACCGAGCCAGTAACACCATCAAAGTGAACTCTAACCACAGTAAGTGATGTTAATCATGCTTTTATAGTATGATAACATGTCATTCATGTATTTTAAAACTGCACACCAAATGTTTCCATCCGGAAGCAAGTTTGTCATATTTATTAGTCAATGTTGAATCAATAAATTGTCATATAAGTTATAAAATAGCGCATCATTTAGCAAATTTCTTTAAACAGGACTAATTGACCAAAGCCAATAGGTAAAACAGTTTTCATTGCAGCATTGCATACACGACCACTACCTTTTTTATTTTACACCTTACATTGGTAATTGTCAAAGACCAGTATCCACTTGACGTGATCCAATACATATACATGAATAACAAAGTTTCAGCTCAATCGGTCATTGGAATCACAAGAAAAAAGTGGGAGAAAACCTTAAATATCTTCACTGTTTTCAAAAATTGAGTGTTTGACTCATGAGATAAAAACTATAATTGTTTTACTCATTTCTTAAAAACTATGGCATTTCAAGCAAATTTATTTGAAAGGGAGTTTCCCACCACAACCATATTTATACCATGTTAGTTATGCTTGAGTGTGTAAACATTTATATTTTTGCATTTACCAATGTTACAAACACCCTCTCGTTCCAAAGAGTACCTAAAACAAAAGATCACGAATATAAGTCGCCGCGTTGTCATCAATATTTACTGCAGTCTACGTTTTGCCAAGAAAGTCCTGTATTGATGTGTTTGCTTTCAACGCATTTTGTTGTCAAGGAAACATATCAGCTATCAAAATTTAGTCAAGTTTTCCTTTTCACGATTGTATTGATTTACTTGAGTGCATGGAAAGAGAGTTGAGTAAGCAAAGCACTGTGTGCCTTTGGAGATTTATTAGTTTGTTAAAATCAAAGGATTTTTCATGATAGCATCATTAATATGATTGGCCCACAAGCTGTTTCAGGCACTCAAACTCCAGTGAGTGATCTTAGTCGAGCTTTTATGGCAAGTTAAATTACGTAAACCTGTACGTTGAAATATTATTGTTTTGAAACTGCTCACTGTAAATGTTTCTATCCAAAAGCAAGTTTGTAATATTTTACAAACACTTTTATATCGTTGAATTGTCAAAGTTTGGCCGGGCCCGAATTGATGGCTACAACTATGGCTACTGGATTTCTGCGTCACCATGAGTTGAAGTATGGGACTTTCCATGCAAAACCACTTAGCAACTGTCGTATGTGTACATGTATACACAATGGCGCTTTACTTACAAATTTATGTACCTAGATTATGACCAAACAGGTAAAAACACCAAGTAATCCCAAAACGAAGTAAACAAACTATTGCAATCATTTATTTTATTCCTGTTTAACTATAATGTGCGGGACAAAATGCTTCCGAGCAACAGTGACTTAGTTTACTTTTGTTGTCCCTGACCCGCATAGTATTGTTTGGTCCTTTTGCTGAGTAGTTTTCTTGTGTCCTTCCCCAGTTTGACTTCTTACACTTGCATGCTTCCTTCATAGAATTTTTTCATTGTTCTCTCTATTTTCCCTCATGTCATCACCATTTTCTGTATAAAGCTATTCTTCAATCTGCATGTTGTGATGCTGGGCCTATTTTAAATATTTTGTTATAGGTTTGAAAAGGTTTTTGAAAACTAACCCTCAATAATGTGTGTTTACTCTATTGTCTTTTTATAATTTGATTGTAAAATGATGACCTTTATATCAGACAAAGGTCACTGGGCTGGAATCAGCAGCTTTAAGTCAGCAATGAAGACAAAAAGGAATGGAGGATTATTGCGACTCAACAACACACAAGCACATCAGACATGCAACTTGCAAAAAGCAAATTGCAATTTTCAAACAAAGTAAACTGCTTTGGAAGCAAATATTTGTACAGTACTTTTTGATTTTCAATGGCACAAAAATATGAAGGGAAGTCAGCTCATCGGCTGAGACGTTGCATGCCTGATACCAGGTATTAGGATGTGAATTGCACACACACACGCCTTCAGTAAACCAGGAACCTCATCACTGTTTAAAGTTTTGAAATAAAACAATTGTTAGTTGCCTGAAGTTTCAACCCTAACAGAGTCTTTCTTGAAGGCTAAATGACAACACAATGGCCAAGGAAATATCAATTGAATTGGTAGGGCCTACTCGATTGTCATGAGACATTTACAATTTTGATGAAACATTGACACATATCCAAGGTTTGAAACTTCCTACCTGAAGTTGATGTCCAGGTTTGGAGTCCAGTGGATTGACGCTGATCGTTTCCAGGATTGATGGGGTAAATAATGCAAATGGGTGCAATATCATCAGGCCTTGTGTTTCTGCTTTTGCAGCTTCTTCAAATCGAACTGTGTAGGGGATTGATGTGCATCACATCTGCAAGCTGATGCCTTCTTGGGAAGGTGAAGAATGTAAACTCAGGTCATCTGAAGAAACAATGAACCAATCAACTCATCGACTGATTAGAGACATATTTGACTAAATTTTGGCAAATACTTGAAAATTACTGCTTGACAGTTTAGAATTCAAAGAAACCCTTGAAACTCATAGGATTTGCCCAATGTGCCTTTTGCTTTTATCAGGGTTTAATGCAGTGATCTTGTCAAGTGTTCCTAAATTATAACAGATCACTACCATGAACTTGACCTGTTCAACCCCAAAACATTCACAACTTTCCTTTCCCCAAGGGCAACCCACCACCCAAGTTACAAGTGCAATTACTGTTGTCTAACTCAAGTTACAGTCCAGTAACAAAGGTGCCAAGCTGGATGAAGGGCCGAGTGGTAAAAACTATACCGTCCAGTATACCCCCTTGCCAGACAACTGAAACAGCGCCCTCTCTGAGGTCAAAAGGAAGACCTTTTATTGGCTGAGAGTTGTGCTTGGGCATGTAGACACAAGCTTGTCTCTATTGTTTGATCTCAGCGATGAATCCCATGCAAGGGATTGAATATAAGGGTCATTCAGAGTGAACAATTGTATTTCCTTTACTTGTAAATGCACTGAACTTATCATGACTTATAGACCCCAAGGTTTCCCAAAATGTTAAAATTGGCACAAAACTTGTTTTGCAAATACTATGTGTAATGGTCTTTTTGGCAATAGATCCTCAATTTATGACCATTTATGAGACATCATTTCAACACTACTGTGTAATAATATTTATTAAACATTATACCAAAATGCCACAAAATTTTCTGAATTTCTTGTAGCTGCTTTAAGCATGTGCTTAAGCCTTTAAGCATATAATGTGCAAAGCATGAAACAACTGTGCTTACCAAAAATAGCATCATTCTACATGTGTAATCCCTATTACTGGTTACCGGCTAACTTTTGCTCAGCATAAGCCTGGTAAGCAAACTTTCCAGCATAAGCAGCGCTATCAAATTGTACTCTTGGGCCTAAATTCAGAGAGCTGCAAAAGGAGAAAATTGGGCTTAAAAGATTGATGCAGTGAGGTGAACCAATTAAAAGTCTCATCACTTGCCATTTTAAAAACTAAATAATGGTTTTACCATTTGTGGGAAAGCTCTGGTCTCTACCTTTTGTTATATATGTAGTTTCTATGAAAGTGCTCACAAAAGCATAAACATTTTTTGCCAGTGAGTGAATCCAGTGATCAAAGATGCCATACCTGATAGAATTTGATGTCCAAGTTTTGGGTCAATCAAAGAATATGTCTACATTGTGTTTGGTGACATGCCACACAGCGAGTACAATATCAGGCCCCGTGTGTTGATTTTAGTCCAAACTCCAACGAAATCTTCAGCTTCTTGAGGACATCTAGTAACTTGAGAGGATCCTAGAAATAAATTGTAAGATTATGGGTTGAATGATGCTCTATATGTTGGTGACCCTAATCCTTGATCATCCAAATGCTTTGATTCTCCACATTCCTACATGTACAATGTGCCCTCAATCTTTTATATCAATCAAGTCTTTAAAACTTCAGTATCGGGCCTCCAACACTCAAAAATCATGCAACTCTGCTAATGCCAGCACTTAAAGTCAAGACTAAACAAGAGTGTTTTGCAGTTAGTTTTGAAGCTGGAGAAAGTGTCTATACTAGTCTGAGGTTCAGTGGAAGAGCATTCCAAAGAGAGGCCAGCATGTGAAAAGAATGGTCTCCCCAAAGGCCAAGGGCATTCAGAACCAGGGATGTTGAGTAGCATGGAGTTTGTAGAGCAAAACTGTCTTGTAGAAACACTTAGCTGTGGTAGATCCTGAATGTATTTAGATAGGAGATGTGTCATACGTATAAAATGATAAAAGTGGGGTGCAATAGAACCATGAAATGGATGGGTTCATGTGTTGCTCATTGTTTAAGGGACTAATGGGAATATAGAGGACATCCATCACTTCAGGTTAATAGCAGTGATTTGTAAATTACTGCAGAGAAAATGCCTGCAGTTTGAAAAAAAAAATTGCACTAACTTGTTCTTTTTAAACTGGAAGTGCATTGGTTCACAGCACAATGAATTCCAGTTGTAAAAAAAACTTGGAGTTGTAAAAATCGCATTCAAATTTGCCTCAACTGCTAGGATCAAATATATCCAAGGGGATCAATACAGTTACATCATTCTACAAGCACTGGACTGCACTGGAATTGTCTTCTTCAGGGGCGGATCCAGGATTTTCCAAACGGGGGGGCGTGAAAATTTACCAAGCAGCAAATGGTGAATGCAATTTGTGGCGCCTACGAGCGCATAATGCGAACCCCTAACGAGTAACGGCATGGGCCGGTTCCGGGTCCCGCTTAAATGCTACAAAACAGAATTTTAGATGCTCTGTGGTACGATCTCATGCAATATCTGACCACTTAAACCAATTTTGTTTTTATTAAAATATTATTTTCGAGTTGAGAGTCATCGATTTGAATCGGCCATCCTGAGTTATAAAATCAAAATGCAGGCTACAACTTATACTTATTCAGGGGGCAAAACTGTTGGCGAGTTAAACGATAGTGCAATTTTTAATATAAATAACCAAATAGGGTCTCTTTGTCATTTAGTTTTCACATACTTAAGGATTAAAATGTGACACAAAATATGTTACTACTGATATTGATAAGAACAAGTTGTGCTTGTCTTCAGTGACAGCGTGATCGAGCAACAATAACATTAATGTACGACAAGGTGAGGGTAGGCCTACTAGAGGCCTAGCCCCCTCCTCCAGCCCTACATCGTTGTACTATCTGCACAATTGATAATGACTAGTTTGAAAGAAACACAACGGATATTTACCCTCTTTCTTGAATACGAAACAAATCTGTGATTTTCTAAACAGAGTGAGACACCATGATTATACGATGCTATATCTTCACTAGCCCCATGAGTAGGGCCAATCCACTTCGTTCGTATCCTTGTCAATTGGGCCTAAGCACCATTGCAATCCTATTTTTGTGCCCGATGTAGTTTTTAATCCGGGTTATGAAACTTACCGATAGAATGCTACTGTAGGCCTACTTACAGAAAGCCCAAATGCAAAAAAAATAATTAAAAACATCACAGATTTTGAGGGAAAATTTATTGACTTTCTAGTCGCGAGAGTGAATTTTTTGATAACACGTATTAACAACTTGTGCGAGAACCTAGTTGGGTTCCATTAAAAATGTCACAACATTTAAACTATCTATGGGGACCAGACTGATTTACATAACGCGCTGAGCATAGTATAGACCTTTCTTTTGCAACGTCACAGCCCGAGTTTTGGCCAGCCCAGGTCGAAAAACTATGGAAAGCCATAACTGCAAATCAAAAACAGATTGCCACAGTTTGTAGCAGTGTTACACAAATATTCAAGGAAGGTATTTCCGTTCATGAATCTTTACAGAAAATGTTGAATTTGGTCACAACATTACACATTACACGTATTTCACAAAACCTTGATTGCGCTCGGCGCGCTGACTAAATCAGTCTGACTAAATCAGTTGTGGATTGTTGAGGGAACCTGACAATGGTTTTCCCGCAAGTTAATAATAATGTGGGGAAAAAATCGGCCACAGAAAAAAAGGATGCACTGGGCCAAGGATACGAAGTAGATTATCCCTATTCATGGGGCTATGTCTTCACTAGTTTCCGAAGTTCGTATTGTAAAAGTCACATTTGTATTTAGCGCGCGCGAGTGCTGGATTTTCCATCCAGAAACTTCTTTGCACAATGTACAACACAGGTACTCAAGCTGCGGGCCAATGATCTTCACGCCCCCGGATCCCCGCACCAGGCATGTTCAGTGTGTGAGAAAAACACGCTTTCCACACAGTACACAAGATTCACGTGAGACAATGTCTGTCAGTGAAATAATAGTGGTCCACAAATGAAACAAAGTGTACGAGGTACGGATTTTTAGTAGCTTTTTTGAAACAAAATACTAGGTAGTAGGGCCTTAGTCATTAATTTTGTCTGTCTCTCACTTTTCTCCTTGATGTTTTTTTTTTTTTTCTCAAGCAAAAGGGGGGGGGGGCGTGCGCCCCCCACGCCCCCCCTGTATCCGCCGCTGTTCTTTCCTCTACTGCTACAACTATTTAGTATTCAGCAACTTATATCTTATAGATCGCACAGTCAAATGAATGGAAGTGATTGAACAGTATTTTTGATGCCAGCTCTATTTCAAAGCAATGTGCCATTGAAGAAAACTCACCGATTCAGGCAAAAGTCAAGCTGCACTACTGAATGTTTGTCACAAATGTTTGTTTAAAGAAGTGTGTGATAATTACAAGGAACAATTTTTGTATTTCCTTTGGTTAACCTAGGATTTATTTCTCATTTACTTTTATTGTAAAATGATGTCCTGCACATCAGTAGTTTGTGGCGTATCACATCTCTAGCGAAAAAGAGATCTCATCACTTCAGACCATTTTTGGTAATTGATGGTTAGCCCTTGCTAAAATCTCTAATCGTTAGGCCTATATCTTCTGGTTTAGGAAGTATACAATATTCTAAAGCGCTTATTGAAGCGCAGAATACAAAAACTGTTTAATAGTTTGACAATGCCTGTAGATTTGATGTAAGAGGACAAGCTCCCTTTTTGAGAAAAGTGAACTTACACTACACTTTGTACCATTGCAAGATCTGTCATTCCCATGGCCAAGTGCATACAACCCCATATTGCCTTAAATTTGAGAAACTACTGCATCTTTGATTTACATTAAAAAAACATGATTTGGTTTTCAGTTTGAGAAATTTTCCAAATAGATGAACACTGGTTACACATATCCAATGACTAAAATCTCCTACCTGATTGAAATTGATGTCCAGGTGTAGGCCAGTCGAGGCATAAGACTAACAGCACTTGTGATGCTAAACAATGAAGGATATTAGGCTTGGTGTTTCTTGGTGTTTCTGCTTCGATTGCCATGTCGAAGTGAGTTTTGGGGGGTTGAAGTGCACCAGGTCTGCAAGCCTCTTCCATGACTCCTTGGGGAGATGAATAGCATAGAACTCCAGATCAGGTGAAGAGATGATTTAAACCAAGATCAAGTCATCTGCTGCCTGCCAACCCAACTCATGGGTCCAACCTGAGTAAACGTGGAAAAATATTTGATTAAATCTGCAACTTAAAAAGTACCACTGGATAAGAGTAAAAATTCAAAACCTCAAACCAACCGATGAAACTCACATAAGCAGCCCTTGGTTCCACCCTCCTGTGAGGGAAAAAGCCCCCTTTTCAACTCTACATGTTTGCATTTTTTGTATTTTTCATTTACTAGGCCTAATCAATAAAACAAAAGGTCAAGCTCCCCTCTAACCCGTCTTCATATCATCAAGAAACAAACAGTTGAAGATGAATGGCTAGGCTTACTTGGTTAACAAGTTGTGTCTTAAACGTGTCAACAACATTGCGTCCTCACGTTTAGGAGGACGTATAGGGAAGCGTTGTTACAACGATATCTTAATAACGTTACTTACACCAAAGTCTGAGTTCCGCCATATACAGTTTCCAAGTAAATACAACAATGTGAGAACTTTAAAAAACAATTGCTGGGATGCCCCAGGTAAACTTATTACTTATTACTGTAGAAAAGGGAGGGATGCCATAGGATACAACTTTTTTTCCCCACAGCCACAAAGCAGGGCAGTGCTCCCTTTTATACTAAGTTCCAACTAAATATTTCCTACAGAAAAGACCTTGACCGGTTTATATTAGGGTAACTCAATTCACAATACGAACAACAAACTGA
Source organism: Leptasterias polaris (assembly GCA_037783415.1). Lineage (NCBI taxonomy): Eukaryota > Metazoa > Echinodermata > Asteroidea > Forcipulatida > Asteriidae > Leptasterias > Leptasterias polaris. The sequence goes on along the minus strand of JAZGTN010000156.1, from coordinate 1,611,917 downwards.
GCGAAAGAAAAACAAAAACATTTCCCTTGTTAAATAAAACATTTCAAAAGTTAAATTATGCAGTTGTTACTCACTAAACTGTTGCTCTTACTCGTCAGCCGAAAAAGGTGGGTGGCATGAAATAGCAGCCTTCTAGCAGTTACCTTTAAGCACTTTATTTTTAACAAACTGTATACGGATGTAAGTGGCAACATGTAACTTTGTAACTGAGTTTCTTGCTTCAGATCCACATAACGACTCAGTGAACTCCAACTGGGAATGCATCAAAATTAGATTATCTGAAATTATAGAGAAAAATGTTCCGTCAAAACTAACAAAAAGCAAACATAACCTGCCATGGGTAACAGTGGACATCAAGCGCAAAATGAGGAAAAGGGATAAGCTATTCTCCAAAGCACATAAATCTAACAGACAGACAGACTGGAAATCATACCGTTCATATCGTAACTATATCACCAAACTTGTGCGCAACTCCCATCATGACTATGTCAACAATGTCATTGGTAAAAACTTATCTGAGAATCCTAAGTCTTTCTGGTCGTATGTCAAGCTCATGCGAACAGAAAACTTGGGTATCCCAACTCTAAAAACCACTGACAAAATGTGTAGTTCAGATTTAGATAAGGCTGAAGCTCTTAACTCACATTTCAAAAGTGTCTTTAATAAACCTGCCAATAAACATTCACAGGTACAGTACAAGGGGAAGTCACCATATAACTCCATCCCCCACCTTCATATTGGCACAGAGGGAGTGGCCAAGCAACTCTCAAAGCTCAACCCATCTAAGGCGTCGGGCCCAGACGAAATGCCTCCACGCTTTCTTAAGATCGTGGCGCCTGAGTTAGCCCCAGCTTTAAGATTTCTGTTCCAGCAATCTTACGATACAAGTACAGTCCCAACTGATTGGCGACAGGCTCTGGTGACAGCAATATACAAGAGTGGTCCCAAAGCTGAAGCATCCAATTACAGACCAATCTCGTTGACATGTATATGTTGTAAGGTAATGGAGCATATTGTGCTAAGTCATGTAGCCAAACACCTCAACTCCAATAATATTCTAATTGATGACCAACATGGATTCAGGGATCGCCTATCAACGGTTACACAATTGGCCAACTCAACTAACGACTGGTCTGAAACACTCAACCGTAGAAGCCAAACTGATGTCATCCTCCTTGACTTCAGTAAGGCCTTTGACAAAGTTTCCCATCACCATCTAGCTGTAAAACTCGGGTACTATGGCATCACAGACAACACACTAGGCTGGATCAATTGTTTTCTCTCGCATCGTAAACAAGCTGTTTCTGTTAATGGGTCACATTCCTCATGGATTGATGTAACATCAGGAGTCCCCCAAGGATCTGTCTTGGGCCCCATGCTATTCCTTTTATACATCAACGACATAAATGAACACATTCACTCAAACATCAAACTCTTTGCAGATGACAGTATTGTGTATAGGCAGATAGAGACAATAGAAGACCAGCAGATTCTTCAAGAAGACCTGAATACCCTGGCAGAGTGGTCAAGCAAGTGGTTAATGAGTTTTAACATAAAAAAAAAAGCGCAGTTCTCACCATTACTCGCAAACGTAGCCCGAAGATGTATCAGTACACTCTTCTGGGTGAGCAATTAACCCGTTGTCAGAAACATGACTACCTTGGTGTCACTATTTCCCATGACTTAAGATGGACAGATCACTGCTCTAAAATAAAACATAAATCCAGTCGCACACTAGGCCTTCTCAGAAGGACCCTATCACCTTGCTCACAACAAGTTAAGGCAAGAGCATACACAGCATTAGTTCGACCACAAGTTGAGTATGCCTCTGAGGTTTGGAACCCCAACACAGTTACGGACATAAACCATCTAGAACAGGTCCAGAAGAATGCTGCTAGATTTGTCTTTTCTGACTACCGAACAACAACACATGTATCACCGCTCGTAGACCAACTAAACTGGGATGCACTTCACACTCGTCGCCTAATCCAACAATGTACACTGTTCTACAAAATCCATTATAACTTAGTCAATATCACATTTCCCCAGTGTCTCCAGCACGCTGCACATATTTCACGACGAATCGATCACCCACTCAAATACACTTCTCTAATAATACCTACTATCAACATATACAAGTATGCATTCTTTCCAAGGACTATGTCAATCTGGAACAGACTCCCACCATCTGCTGTTCTCCACATAGTCCCATCCACACAGGCCTTCCAGAAATCAGCCATCCCAGCCATCAGAGCAATGCGGCCTCTGCATGGCAACAACATCCTTTAATTTCTTTCATTCTTTTCAGCACTTGTACATAGTGCACCTTTTAGTTCTTTTTCACCTTTTGCACTTTTCCTACTGGCTGTTGACGTCACTTTGCACAACATCCCAGTTTGGCTCAGTTTGAGCCGCTAGAGGGATTACCCTACCAAGTACCAAGTACCAAGTATGTAAACACAAACACAAGAGCTAATTGCATTTGGAAGGCTTGATTTGACACTGGAGGGCGCTATTGACGGCTCTGGCGTGCATTGCTCTCCATTAATTTTAATGGAGATTGGGCGTGCCACACTGCCAAAAATCACGACATCCTTTAATCTTTATATCAAACTTTGCCTTCCTCCAGGTAATTTCACGCAGATAACAATACCTATAATAAAGACTTACATGTAGCTAGGTTTTATTGAAAAGCTCGACCCAGACAAGGCTTAAAGCCACTCTTGGGAGGGGTTACAAGACTTGAAAACAGAATTGGGATAAAAATAACTCAAGGGAGCTGAAGGTAGAAATTGATATTCCTCACCCTGTAAAAATAGTCTAGATTGTAGGGTAGAGGAAAACATGCACCAGCAAATAAAGAGAGTTCCAAAGAGATCGCAAATATTTGCAAAGATATTTGCAAAGATATTTACGACATCGCAAATATTTGCAAAGATATTTGCGATATCGCAAATATTTGCGAAGATATTTGCAAAGATATTGCGATGTGCGATTTCCCTTCAGGGCCACCATAAATATGGCTTTATTTTTCTTAATCTCTCAATTGCTCTCTAGCTCTCAACGCTTCCGTAAATTGCCAGGTAGGAAACACGTGAAAAAAAATATTGGGGAATATTGGCCTGTGGTAGTCTGGGTCCCAAGACCATGTGCTTGTGCGTCCACACAACCAACGTCAGGCTTTCGGTAGAAATTGAGATTATCTGTAATTCCATGGTTTTGGAGTAGACGATATCTTTTGTACGGAAGCGTTAAGGGGAAATGAGAGAATAAACTTAATTGTCTTATTATGACTATATTTTATAAATATAACTTAGCATCAGTCATAGTTATGACAGTAATATTGACTTTCTCTTTCTAATTATTTTTGTAAAAATGATGAATGGACTTCCAGTGTCGTCACGCAACACGTGAGCGCGCCTGCGCCTAAAGGCCTGCTGGTCGGGTATTCAAGATGGCGTTGTCGTGCTTCAACATAATCGGAAAGGTGAGAAAATAATTTCTCATTTAAATTTATATATTTTATCAGTCTATATGAGACGAAAACATGTTAAATTCAAACATTATGTATTCAAGCTATAATTGTGACATGTTTTTTAGGCCAAAGTTGGCTACAAAAGTAAAAAACTTTCAATTTTTGACACATTCCCCGTCGAAATTGCTGCACGGCGGAAAATGACTAATTAAAAATTAGACATGTGACACAGACAGAGTTGTTGAGAGAACATTACCGTGTCGATAAAATTATAATAGGAGAATGAAGCCCCGAGGGTAACAATCATTTACGGAAACTCGGGGTGAAAATAGTCATTAACTTTCTGAAGTTGTAAAGGTGTATGGTTGTGGGTTGTGGCTGTGGCTGTGGCTGTGGCTGTGGCTGTGGCTGAGGGGGGGGGGGAGTGGGCGTGTGCGTGGATGGGCGTAACCAGACATTTTTTTTCAGAGGGGGATTTTAAACGGGAAAAAAGGCACAACTTTTTGATCTCGTGGGGTGGGGGACAGGGGTGGGGGAAAGGGGTGGGGGAAAGGGTAGCAAGAGCCCACTGGTTATGTCGGGTAGGGGGGAGTGGGTATGGTTGCTTTGCGAGGGGAAGCATGGGATTGGGAAGGGGTTAAAACAAAAAGACGACCATAGGCCTAGCATTCTGTAGTTGAAAATAATGAAGTTGTACTGGACTGTAGTGTAATTATGACTTTGAATTTAGGCAGTGTTCATTTAGTGTTGGGCGTAGTCTCTTGTGTCTATTTAGTATTTCTTGCTTTTGTTGTACAAACGACTGTTCCCATATAAGATCTAATGTGATCTCTCCATCTTCTTCTTTGTCTGTCTCTTCTCTTTTACCTGTCCTTGGTTGCCAATCCATTAGTCTTTTTGTCTATTCCTCGGGCAGTGTATCCAGCCAATCTCCATTATGCCTGTTTTATTTTCTTCATTTCTTCATAATGTCTGTAATTCCAGTTTTCTTGTGTATGCAGCTTGGCACTGTCTTTGATTGAGATGTGAAGCATTTGTTTTTTTATTGTTATGTACAAGGTTTGCACTCTTAGTCCATATACTGTTTTGTTGATATCCATGTTTCTGCACCATAGATCACAGGTCTGGAACTACAGACATCATCAAGAAAACAATAGCACACATACATGTATGATCAACATTTCTGCAGAGATTCATTGTTACGTTCTTATTTACAAAGTATCTCTCTGTGCTGTTCAAAGCAACTCCATCCAAACTTTGTCTTTTTTCTATTAACACCCATGTTTATGCTATCTGGCCAAGGTTTTTGTAGTCTGTGACCCTACTGGTCTCTTGATCCAACACCATTACTGTGTCATCTTTGCTGGATTTTTTCAGGTTTTTTGCTTTTTCCTTGTGCATCTTCAAGCCTTATCATGCTTACAAGTCTCAGAGGAAGTGATTAGGGCAACATCATCTTTAAAGCATAGATTAGTTAGTATTTCTCCATCAATGTTGCACCCTCTCTCTCCACCACAGGTTTCTTGTAAACTTCCTCCAACGCTGCTGTGATTAATTTTGGTGATACTGCATTGCCTTCCCTGACTCCCATTTTAATGTTCAGTTCCCATGAATTGTTGTAATTGTCACTGTGTACTTTTGCTGTTGCCTCAGTGTAGATATCTTCTTGTATCTTAAGATATCCTTCACTGATTTCCAGTTTTCTTATAGACGATGTGACCTCTGTTTACATTCAAACCGCCCTCTGTTGACAAGTCTGTTGTCCAAGTCATGTTCCGCCGGGCAAAAAGACTCATAGTCATGGTAATATTGCATGTACTTTCTAGCTGGCTGCCAAGTACACAAAGGTTTTGCCCGGCGACATGCGCGCGCATCATGTTATGATTTTCAAATGACGTCAGAGGTCACATCGTCTATAGCCATGAAGTAGATCTTTGTTTTCCATTGTGACAAAAGCCATCTCATAGTAAATAAATCCTATGCACAAGTCTAGTTGGTATTCATTGGCCATTTTAATGAGTTAGTTGAGTGCATAATAATTGGTCTGTTGCGGGGAACCCTTTTCTGAATCCAACCCTGTTCTCTCGGTTTTGATGTTCATTTAAAACTGACCCATCTCTAATTGGGATGTTTTTGAATAAAAGACCACAAGGGAAACTACCTTGGTCAATTTTAAATGATTTGGGGTCGAACAAAGAAAAAGTTACTGGGATTTGAACCAACAACCTCCGGATTAACGTGCCGGCACTCTACCAATGCTGATTTTGGTTAGAATTTTGTAAAAATGTGACAATAAAAGACTGCTGGGTCTGTAATTCTTTAATTGATTTAAGAGCATGAGCAACTTGTTGTTACCAGTGAGCAACGTTTTGTTACTTGTGGTAGATTCTGTGTATCCAATTGGTTTTTTTTTCAGGCTGTTTTGTTTTGGAACTGTTTAACTCTTGTAGAAGATGGAGCAGTAGCACAACTCAAGTATTTCAACTCTGTCTTCAGAGAAGCTCTCATCCTCTTTTCTCAGTCGTTGTATTCTTGTCTTTGTGTTACTTCTTTTTTATGGTCTCCCTTGGCCCTCTTCCTGTCTCCAGAACTCTCTTGATTTGTTCCACTTTTCTTCATATTAGTCTGTGGCATCTCTCTTTTCTGCTGGTTAGACTGCTGCTGGTCTTGACTGCCTCAGCATACTTGATTTTCTGCAGTGCTGTTATGCTTGGTATTTGTCTGAACTTCTTAACTATTGTATCAATGGACTTGATTTCTTTACCCTCAGGTTATCTGTTTGCCTGTCCTGTATGTTGATGGAATATTTATGGCTTCATATTTTATAATCTTGTTGCCCTTTGTTTCAAGATAAGTATTCAACTTCTAAATATTTTGATCTGTTGTGGAGTTTGATGTTGAACTTAATTAAGTGTGATACTATTTGCAAACTGTGTGAAGCAATGCCGACAGCATCTGCTGAATAGGAAACACAACAAAGAAGAATGAAATGTTTAAGAGTCATAGTTCTCTAGAACTCTTCTCTCTGTCATTGAAGTTTTAAGATATTCACTTTTTGCTTTTTCTTGTTATTTATAAATGTCAACCTGGACAATGTTCTATTGATCATCCTGTGATTGCTGGTAATATCTACTTTTGTAATAGCTTCACTATTTTGTACTGTTCGTTCTTGGCTACGTTCTTGGCTTACCACAGCAGTAGCAGTTCTTATTTTTCTGAAAACAAGTATTTTTTAATAACTAGCCCATGCTGAGCTGCAAAGGCAGTAAGTGTTTCGCCTCTTGGTTTTCTTTCACCAACACCATAATTATTGATGCTTGTTTCCTCTCCCGGTTTAGCTAGTCTGGTCATAAAGTAGCCTAGACTTTGGTGTATAGTAAACATCACTAACCCCAACCAACCATGAGTTCATTACCCCCTTCCCCCATCCCACCCACTGAATTGTCTGTTCAGTGGTGCATTAAAATGTCCTTGAATGACTTGAAGTAGCCTTGATTCAAGGCACCTCAAACAGAGGCAAGATAGCCCTGTCAAATTCCAAAAGTCTTGTTCTGAATCTGAAGTCCTCAAATTTCTCACACGATCATGCTGTCTTTATATCTTTTTGTTTCCCAATTTGTCCTTAATTTTCCTAATTTATTTATGATAACTTGTCAGGCCTAAATACTTTGACAGGATACACAATGAAGTGATTACTTTTCTATCATCAGCATTGGCAGTTAATCAAAAGGTTGTATCCTTTTATAAGTACCTGAAACCACCCCAAAAATTGTTTCAACATATGTATGGATATGCAAGCTTTATTTACTAAATATGATTTGAGTTAATTAGTATTATTAAACTTTTTAAATCCTCTCAAATTGTTATCAGAAAATAGACACAAAAGGCAGCTAACTTTTTCCATCCATTTCTGATGGAAATTAGAGATTGATTTTAAACTTGAAAAGCACCATGTGAAATGTTAATCAATTCAAATTAATTTAAGTATAAACCTACATTGCCCATTCACATGTTGAAACGCTTTTTGACAGTCAGTCCGCACTGCACACAATATCCGTTCCTTTTATCTGCAGCGTATGCACGAGTTTCGGGAGCTTGACCTCTCCATGAATATTTAATGAGCGTGGTATAGTCTCAGGAATTTCACCAATTTCTTGTGATCAAAGTAATTTTCTGTCAAAATATTTACAGATTCGTAAAGATGAATAAACGACCTTTAATCCAGTTGTACAATTTAATGATTTCGTTGTCAATTATTAGTGCTAAAATGGACCCAAACATTTTGTTTCAAAACGAAACATTTTGCTTCGTAAAACATGGTGCTAACTATTAATTTTCAATGTTACCACAACGTATTTTTGGGCTTACCGAATAGATAAGGTTATATTCTATCCAAATGCTGTACTTTTTACATTCGATTTTATTTAGCTGAGTCAGGGCGCTCGTTTTGCTAACACTTCTCACAATTTAACGTTAACGTCTGTTCGTGAATATGCCGCCATGATCGTTTACGGATTTCCTGATCGCTGATTGGTCAACCGCGAAACGTCACACTCCTCCACTGTACATACCCGGATGTACTTGTAAACAAGTGCGTGGGGCGCTGTTACCGATTGTTTGTTGGGGTCTTTGGGGAAATATTCAAACTGACGGATTGGTGGCCTAAGCAAATGTTTTATAGACGATTTTGCGTACTTTGAGAACAAAGGATATAATTTGAAAGGGGGTTGATGGTCTGAATAATTATTAAATTATTAAATTGGGGAACAAAAAGTTAAATTTGGATGGTCAGATGCAAATTTCAAGTGGAAGTTTTACTACTGGTTTATTCAGAAAATGATATATTTTTATTCGAGAAGACTTTTTAATAAAATCATGGTCAGGAATGACTTGGGTAGTTGGATGATTGAAGGGTCAAAGTCCTATTGTTTGGGTCCTTTATTAAACAAAAATAATTAAATTCTTCATACAACAAAAACTCAAGTGAGCAAGATGTTTAATATTATACCATCAATTCCTTTATTTTATCAAAGATAAGGCACAGTTCCAAAAAGTTCAGCTGCTTCCATTTAAATGAAACAAATTAAAATTATCAAATTAAAAAACTACATGTACTCAATTGGTAGATATTTGTTTTAATCCAACAAGAGAGTACAAGCACAGATGTAATAAAAAAGATTTTTGGTAAGTTGTGACCGGTAGGTTGGCAATGTTTAAATGGACTTTTTATGCTGAGTGGAAAGTTTAATAACAGTTGCTTCAATTAAAATGAAAAAATTGTACATGTATTCATGTTTGGTACATGTAACTGAACTAGTTCACTTGTTCATTAATAAAATAGCTACCCAAAAACCAGTTTGAGTAAACTTCATACTCGCAGACTTTTAGAAGACAAACTGTTCAATGGCAAGCTAGCTCAACTTAATTTTTAAACAAGAAAGTAAACAATCGCAATCTCAATTAGCTTCAAATTTCCCGCAGCACCATAAACACAGCTCTATTTCGCCAGTTTCCTTCTTCCCCACACCCTCCATCCTATCCGTCCCCCTTCCCACAAACCAAAACCTGTTCCCCTTGTGGCTTTGCCTTCTAACCATTTCCAACCCCCCCCCCCCTTTTTAAAGAACTATCCACATGACGACTCATACGATTTTTTAAGCTTTAGTTTCCATACACGATTCTTCATCAACAGGAGGAGAATATTCATAAATGAAAAAAACCTTCAGCTTTTTAACACTTTTCGTGCGTTCCGGTTCTACTATTTTCTTTGTGAGTCCTCTTAAAATTGTTCAATTATGGTGCATATATCGAATACCATCAAAATGTTTTTTGTGGTCACACAAAGTCTCATCTCATGGTTTGCTTGCACTCTTCCCTCCACACACAGGCTGTTGGGATGGCGGCTGTGGGTCTGGCCATTTAAGCCGTCGGTCTAACCTGGAAAAATCAAAATGAGAAAAAAATTTGTCAACAAAAGTACATTTGGAAAAGGGAGTTGTGAAAAAGGTAACAAAATCTAACCAAGTGCACGTTGCAGAGTTTAGTCACACCAGCAATCCATAAATTTTAAAAAGAGAAACGACTACCCCCATCCCCAACCAGCCTACTCCCACGATAGGAAGAATGGCCAAAACAAATATCAACATGGGCTCACATTTTTAATAACCACGATGATTCACATTTCAAAATAAAAAATCATTATCAAGCTAGCTGGCACAACTTGACAAAACCTTATATATGGGGTCACAATTTGTGCACATGAGTTGCGTCTTTTGCACTCGTAAAGTATGCCCAATTTTGGTTTGGAAAACCTTACATCCGATTCAGTAATGGTACTTTGTTGCAATTTTTTTGGAAAAGTAAATGGTGGAAAATTCACACAAAAAACTAGTGGCCTCAGCTCATTTTTCCCGAGTCCAGAAGATGCAGCAGAGGGCAAGGCCGAGACCATCTGAAGTCGGCCTCCAATACTACCAGGATAATCGCAAGTACTTGTTCAAATCGGACTAATCTAATGGGATTCATGTCATGTAGGCTGACATGTTCCGTTGTGAAAAATTGCACATGACACAGTACAATGAATGCAATGACACTTGACACTGACAGTTGATGAGTTCTTCCTAAATGTACTGGCTGTGTGGAAGAGGGCCTGACAAATAATAACAATTGAGAACGCGAATATCCACACTACCCCCATTTTGTATTATTTTTATTTTGTTTATTAAAATAGGCCTAGGCCTAGGGGCTAGGTAAGATTAATTTAAAATTAATAAAAATTAATAAAAAACATGTAGTACTAAAGTAGGTCTATGATTTTATGAATGATTGAAAAGCCTGCCAAGAAAAAGAAGGGAAAAAAACACGAAGCAGCCGACAGCATGCAACAGCCATGCGTGTGACCGTAACGTGCCCTCTAAAATCGGTTAAAAAACAACAAATCTCGCGAAAAGCAGAAGTGCATCACGTTCCTACATTGTCGTCGCCACACGCCAAAAAATATACTAAACGATAGCTTACACTTTAATCTTTCGATTTTTAGTGGTGTTATTTCCTCTTTTTATTTAGCTGGGTCAGGGCGCTGCAAACCAAAAACTATCCCAAATCAATCCCAACAATATCCAAAATGTTCGGTGGTAAAAAAAAAGGCATAAAAGTCTTTCAAACTTAACAAATTTGGTATCATTCGACTCGGCAAATTGTTCTACGTGTACTTACCACGCCATCTTGGATGCCACCTGAAGCATGTGAGCATCGTGCCGTGTGCAAAAAGGGGTCGTCGAACTCTCGCAGTTTATCGCGCAAATCGCACAGTCGATTCTGCACGTTGGCTGTGCAGATAAAACTCGGGATTTGACCTCATTAACGCACGCACTGCGGACTGACTGTTGAGTGGTTTCATGTACTTGCATAAAGTTACAACCTTTGGAAAAACTGCTGATGTGATATAGCAAAGTGGTTCACTTTTTCAAGTTTTCTGTCACTTAGTGGCCAAATGGTTGTCGTTCGAACACATTGTTTTGAATTTGGACATCTTGGTTTTTTACAAGAGGGCGATTCCGCACTAACAGGCACAAAAGTTTGACATGGGAGGGGAACATTGGATCAAAAATTAAGTATGTTCTGGTGTATTTTTGTGAGTGTACATTCAATGACGATCAAGGCTTGTGGTTGATAAATCTTTAAGAATTTTACGTATGTAAAGAGGACAGACGTTATTGCTGTCGTTTGGTAGAAGTAATACTAAAATAAATTGATTTTCCCAATGTTGTCCAGATACCACTTCTACAGACCCTTAAAAAGATAGTTACCAGCCAGAATCAAGAGAGTCCCTTCCCTGATTTATGAAACTATAAGTTTCAAAACAAATTTATGTGTACAAACTTGGAATGAATTTTTTCACAAAGATGTTTGTCTAATGTTCGTTAATGACATACCTTTGGTATATCCAGAATATCTACAGCAATATCTCATTTTTACTACTTACAATCTGTATTATACATGTAGGAATATTACAGACACAACATTTAGTAGTTTGGTTATATTCTTTCATCACTTTCCAGGCCATATGTCTGTCTTTGATACAAACAACTTTCAAATTAACTTATTTCTGAAGTTCGAAGATTAACAATTTATTATTTTTTGCTGTGAACAGCCATGAACAGCTCTGGAAAAAGACTGCATAATAATAGTAATATTTTGCTCACTCTCCGATGCCTCTCCATATCCTGTGACCCATTAGTGTGGAATTTCCCATGTACATGTAAAAACAATACAAGTATGAAGTTTTCCATTTACAGAAAATTTATCTTGATTCTCTTTGTGTTCAGATGTGGTAAAACATCATTGTCTTCAATTCTTAACAGACCTTGCAAAAGAAACATCAGATGATCATTGAGGAAAGACGACCCAAAGAAATGAATTGAGGTAGCTGCACTTTAAGTTGTCATTGTTGGACTGGATGAAAGACACAAGATAACCGCCCTCTTTGATCCCTCAAAGAATGGACTGACTGGTATAGATGTACTCCAAGTTGACATAGTTTGACGGGATGAAACACACAAGATAACCCACTCTTTGCTAAGGTAGGTCTACAGCACTCTTCACTATTAAAACAATTACTGGTTATGAAAGAGAATATGTACATGTACTTGCCCACTCTAGTATTGGAGGTCTCCAGGGTTCTGCCCGGGATTTGTTTAGTGCCGGAAATTTATTTTTTTCCTAGTACTGCAGTCAAGTCAATTTCCTTTCGATCGTGCACGGAGTGGTTACACATGTGCGCCCTGCAGCTGTGCCTTGAATGTAGGCCCTCAGTGCGCGCACGCCTTTACCGCCATGGGAAAACAATTTACAGCATCTATAGCATGGTGCTTACTCTGCAGTTCATTTCCGTTGTATTAAACGCTGTAGAATAGGGTTCGCAACATGATGAAACTGGTATCATGTTATTCCAAGCATAAAGCAGAGCTGCCAACTCTTCCGGATTTTGCGGAAGACTCCCGTATTTGACGGCAATCTTCCGACATCCCGCAAGCAGTCAAAATCTCCCGGATCCCCAACCTACTGATGGAAAAAATAATAAAATTTACGAATCTCCTAGCCCTCCGTCCCGTGTGTGTTTATAATGGTTGCGCATGTGCATATTTAATTGCCATAGATGCGCAGAAAAAGTTGTTCTAACTGCAGTTTCGTCTTCTGCGCATCCATACATGTGTCGCACTGATCAGCCTCGCTACCATGGGCAGCACGCTCTATCGATACCTCTCTTCACTAACCCCTGGAAGAGATGCTTACAGTGTTTACTAGTGGTATCGCTTCGACGCGCTGCCCACGATCGAGCAAATGACGCTGCAAGATCGTACACTACTGAGAACGAGGTTGGAAATATAAAGCAAAATGGCGCCGCCCTGCAGAGCAACCGGTAAGTCGCTGGAAAAAATCAAATATGCGCAAAAATACAGAGACGATGATCACAAAGAATGGCCATGTATTAAAAAATCAACTTAGGATGAAAATCAAGCGTTCTGTACCACGTGTATTTCAGATGTTTCAGTGAAATATGGCGGACGAAATGACATTTTGCGACACATAGATTCCGATCCGACAAACATTGCGTGAACAGTACAACAGCACGGTGACGATCCAGCACGCCAGGAATTACAGATTTTTTTGAAAATCGGGCACAGATGACAGCATAATAAAGGCGGAAACTTTGTTCACATGTTTTCTTATCGAACATAACTTAAACTTAGCATCGTCTGACCATGCTGGTCCTCTATTTAGGCAACAATAGGATAGGATTAGGAAGATAGGTCAGTGCTTCAAAACTAGAAACATGTGCAAAGCATTTAACCCTTTAAACTCAATGCTGTTTTAAGGTTTTTTTGAGCAAGTTTAACTCTTGCTATTTTTGGGGCACAATCTGTTTAGATATTTGGGTAAGTTATATGGCACGTGATAGCTGACGATTTGGGCATTTCTTTTCACGGTAAAATTTTTTCAAATTATGTCTCCCCAGAAAATGGCGGCCATTTTAAATTCAATTTTGAGGGGTAAATTTAATGAATTTGTACGAGTTTTGGGCAATAAATATATGATGCTCTATGGTTAGGAGTAATTTGAATGCATGGCTTCAATGAACAACTCTCATTGTACGCATAATTGAGAAAAAAAATATGATTTTTTTTATTTTTCATACAAGAACAGGCAAAAAAATAAAAAATAAAAATTGCATTTTTGGTGCAAAATTTTCAAAAATGAGTAAAAACTGTAAAATATCATTACTGTCTTGTGACTCTGACTTGACCATGACAAGATGTGATTTACCTTATGTTTTTGGAAAAAGGAGGACAAACTAATATCCCATGATGCATCCTAAAAGGGCCGAACAGTTGATGCATACTGTACATGTAACTTTCATCAAAAACACACTGCGGGTATTTTAGTAATTTGTCACACATAAAAACATTTCAACATTTCAAAATTGAAATAAACCTTTTATAGAAGACAAAGTTCAATAAAGTAAATGAGACAAATAATAAAGCTTGTGTCAAGTGTTTTGATATTTTGGCTTTTTTGTGTCAAACATGTGACGCCACTGGTCACAATGTCTATATGCACACATACATGTACATTTTTGAAAAAAGGAGATAAAATCATGAAATAAACACTATTGCATTTTTACAATTACATTATATCACGGTTGCCAGGCAACTTGCCCCAAGCAAAGTTGCACACTTCAAAGTCGCAGACTAAAAAGTAGCCCACTAGCAAATTCGCCCCAAAATTGACTGTGAAGGACAACTTTGATAGAGGTGAGTTTGTAAATGAGGGGGCGACTTTGCTAGGGGGCGACTTTGCTAGGGGGCGACTTTGCTAGGGGGCGACTTTGCTAGGGGGCGGACTTTGTAGTGGGTGAACTTGCCGGGGGCGAGTTGACTGGTTTCCTATATCACTGGGTTTTACACACTAACTGGTACTTGGGGCTCATCATCAGTGTTATTGATTTTGTTCATGCCATAGTTTGAAGCAGTTTCTGCCAGGTATAATACATAGCGGAAGAAGACATCCACTACATTGCCATGGTGTCTTCACCTCTTTCTGGCGAGTGCTCCAACAAAGACGACAGTTCTTTCGTCCCTTTGTCGCTTTCATGGTCTTGTCATCTTCTTGATGTATTTCTACAGGGAGATGGCAAACGGGTTGAACCTTTTCCGGAGGAGGGCGGAGATCATTCCCAATTAGTTCATACACAAGGTCTTTACGAAATTGCTTGTGTGTCATTGGTACCCTACCAATATCAGCACCAATGGAGTTATATATAATATAGGAATTTACAACCGCTATATCAATAAAATGAAAAAAAAGTGTTTTGTACCATTTTCGGGTTTTATGAAGTACCTGGTAGGAGTGGATCAGCTGGTCCGACAAGTCCACCCCACCCATGTGTTTGTTGTAGTCTTTCACTGCTGCAGGAATGGGTATTTCGCGTCTCTCAAACTCGCCATTTGTTTTTATCTTACGTTCAACAGTTTCTCCGCCATATGCTTTATTTATTGTTGACAGCATAGTCACGTCTCGAGTGTCTTTCCATTTCACGAACAGCAAGTTACCTTCCCGAATCCATCGAATTGTGCCTCGCTTATCTTTTCCTAGCATTGCATCTATCTTGGTTTTCGGGAAGCCTTTCCTATTTTCTCTTACAGTTCCACATGCGCCTGTTTTTTGATCAAACAGATCTTTGAACAAAGTGGGGCTTGTGTAAAAATTATCGACGTACAACCTGTAGCCTTGTCCTGAGTACATGTCCATCAGTTTCATTACAACATCATATGTAAGACCATTGTCTGAAGCATTTTCTGATTTCCCGGTGTATATGTTGAAGTTGCATGTGTACCCATTTTTTGAATCTGCACATACAAATAATTTGAATCCCCATTTTGTGGGTTTGTCCTTTATGTATTGCTTCAGTCCAATGCGTGCTTTGGAAGCAACCATTCTTTCGTCGATAGAGATGTGTCGGTGGGGAAAGTAGTAAGAAGAACATGCCAGCTTGATTTCGTTATACAGAGGTTTGACCTTGAAGAGTCGATCATAACTAGGGTCCTTTAGCAGTTTCAGTCGTTGATTTTCAACATCATCTTCTGGATCACAGATATGGAGATTCCACAGTAAGGGCAAAAAACGATAGCGAGGCATTACGCGTTTTACGTAGGGCTGCCCGAAGAATCCTTCTTCAGTCCAGTAATCTTGAAGAGATGGCACAGACACCATACCCATGAAGATTATTATGGCCATAAAAGCATACATCTCCTGCACTGTTGTCGCACGCCAGTTGTATTTTTTCCCAGCTGCTCTCATTTTTTCTCCTTGAGTGTTGGTGTTTTTTACCAGGGTTTGCATCACTTTTGTTGAAAAAAAGTGCTTGAAAATTTGCCCCGGTGTGTAATCAAACATTGCTGGCAGTTGTACGCCTGGTGTACACCTTGGAGTGAATGGCGGTTGAGATGACAGGCCGTCATCAACATCAACCCCTTTCTTCCAGGAGAGCTCTTCACTATCAGAATCAGATGACTTACTTGGGGCTTGTCTTGGGCGACGCCTGGGAGTTTGCCTCATAGGGGTGGCTTTTGTTGTCACTGCTGATCGAGATCGGCCAACACCTTTGGGTACAGCGGGGCGTCTAGGTTGTGTCACTTGAGGACATGTGGTCAGTATGCTAGTTCCAATATCAGAATCAGAATCGGAACCGGAATCCGAGTACCTTGGAGGCAACCGCAGTACAGGGCGTCGTGTAGGATATCTCCGCTGTGAGGTTGATGGAACATCGGAGCAGCTTGGCTGGGGCTCATCTGAAATATTCTCAGGTTTGGATGCCAGGTTGGAGGGTTTGAAGACTTTATAAGGTTGGTGGTTGCGGGTTGCACTCTCACGTCGTTTACTAGGAGGATTTGTCACGCTAGTGTCATCACTGGATAAAAAATAAAGAATAAAATATTGTTGATACAAAAAATAAATAATGGGACCTTTACATCAACAAGAGTGAATACTGACAATCGTAGAAATTATTGAACAGAAAAGTTCAGTAGACATTGAAATCGGTGTATAATTCACTTTTCAATAATGAAAAAACAAGACAGGATAATCCTTATTTTATGTTTGTGGCCAACATACACAACATTATAATCTGTTTGTAAAAAAAAAATAATAATAATAAGTATTGTTTACGTGTACGTCGTGCACTTTTGCCGTAGGCATACATGTACATGAGGTGTATATCGTATTAGTAATGCATTTGTTGTATGGCAAAAGGGCAATTTCTGAAACTTGAGAACATCAATTTGTAAAGGGAAATTGGCTATAGTCATGATAATTTTTCCAAGTTATTTGAGCAAGTATTTTTTCAATGGCAAATGAAATTGCGAACTAAAACTAGAGCAGAAAAAATCTCATACGTACCACCAGTCAAGATCTGGATCGATGCCCGCGTTCAGAAGCTCCTCTTCGCCGCTATCAAGATCACCTTTATCGTCACTTTCATTGTCGTAATCAAGTAAATTGAGCACTTCTTCGTCGACAAATCTCTTCCTGGAGTGATCATTGTCACCAACATTTGGTTGACTCTTTCCTACAGGCATTTTGTTTACTGGAAAGGGCAAGAAAGCGACTTCCTAGTGACAACCGCAGTACGAAAGCGTGTAAGATTTTACATGCACGCGGAACGTTCGCAAAATTCGTGAAACAGTGCAGTCTGTGATGCGGTCTGGTGTCCTTCTTCTAACACGTTATGTTCGATGGGGGAAAAAACTAGACCATTGGAAAGACAGACTAATCAGCTACACAGTGGTAGCAAACACAAATAAAATAGAGGGCGGCAAACACAAAATATTACTGACACAAAAAGTCGATCGGCGCCGATCGAGTTTAACCCAGGGCAGACTCGTAAGGGTTAAAACATAAACAGCAATATTTGTTGGTAATATTTCAAAAGTATATCTGTCTGTACATGAATATTGGTTTTTATTTCAGCAAAAATCGTCGTGACGCGCGCTGAGATCGAGTCTTTCTGACTTTGAAAAAAAATCTTCCTGATTTTCAAAAACCAATGTTGGCAGCTCTGATAAAGCTATAATCAGCGTGACTGGAAACCATTGCAAAATCAATGCGGGTTTCGTGCGTTGGATATATTGTACATCGTACAGGCGGGAGGAATGCACGATCCTGGATCATTAAAATAGACTCAAACCAAAGAAGTAGGCTACTCGAAACTTTGGATAAAACTGTTTACTGGTAAATAATTTGTTTTACACGTTGTTAAAAATATTTTGAAGGAAATGGGCAAAAAAAAGGGAAAATGTGTGGTGGTCGGAAAAAGAAAAAATTCTGCGAGTGCCGGTCGCGGAATCATGAGTGCCGGTCGGGTTTTCCGGCACCGACCACCGTGGGCAGAACCCTGGGTCTCTAGGCCGACCTCGAGGCGGATCCCTAGTCGTTGGTGCCGACGTATTCTCTGTCAATGGTGCCAACGGACCCCTGTCAGTGGTGCAAGCAGACCCCCTGTCAGTGGTGACGGCGGATCCCTAGTCGATGGTGCTAACGGATCCTCTGTCAGTGGTGCCAACGGACCCCTGGCAGTGGAGACGGTAGCCTTGCTCAAGGCGGTCGCAGTTTTCATTTATCCCATCCATAGCCTATACATAGCGTAATATGTGTATCATATTATGGCCGTTAAGACTGCTTGGATGAGTTCATTTTATTTGAGGGTGATGATCTCTTCAATTGTTGTAAACACTTAATCTTTACACTACAGAACCTTTGTAGCTGATTTTTTTTACATTGCTAACTGCTTCAGTAATTTTAGTAATTTTAATATAAAACCTAGCCCTTACAAAAAAGTTCTATAGAATTCTTTTTAAAAAAATCGATAGAAATGTTTTATAGAGATTCTTTAGAAAAGTGGGCCACTTTTCTATACGAATTCTATAGAAATCTATAACGGACCTCTATAGAATCTCTATAAAACATTCTCTAGAATGGCCTATAGAAATTCTATAGATTTTTTTTATAGAATTCTATAGAAGTTTTTTTTTAAGAATTCTATTGACCATTTTTATAGAATTCTATAGACTTTTTTTTATAGAATGATATACTTTTTTTAATAGAATTCTATAGAACTTTCTATAAACAATTTAATAGAATTCTATAGAAATTTAATCTCTTTTCTATAAAACCTGGAATAGGATTCTATAGAAAATTTGATGTTTCTATAAACCATTTAATAGAATTCTATAGAAATTAGGTCGCTTTTCTATAAACAAATTAATAGAATTCTATAGAAATTGGGTCGCTTTTCTATAAACCTGCAATAGAATTCTATAGAAATCTGGCTTTTTCTATAAACCATTTTAATAGAATTCTATAGAAATTCTATAGAAATTTGGCATCTTTTCTATGAAATATCAATAAAATTCTTTAGAAATCTCGCTTTTTCTATAAACCATTTGATAGAATTCTGTAGAAATTTGGCATCCTTTTTTTATAAAATATGCAATAAAATTCTATAGAAATGTTATTTCTATAAACCATTTGATAGAATTGGCTTAGCTTGTTTATTGTGCGTGACGTAGAAATCACAATATATACTGATTTATGTATTGCTAAGAGGAGAAAAAAACAGATTTAAATATATATCATTAAAAAAGAAATTACTGTAAATTTTGTATCGTGACCGTTTATTTTTATAATCTTTATCATGAAGATAAATGTACAGTTTAATTGAAATTAAATATATGTAATATTTTTAAATATGTGAACGAGCTAATGATATCGCAAGCTTGACTCCAGAGGTTGTTACGCGTACTTGCTACGATGTATGACCGCGTGAGTCCGATGTTGAATGGAAGTGCCTTACATATGTATAGTGACGTCTGGATACTAGGTAATTTGTCCCTATTTGCTCATGCATTACTTGTCACCAGACTTTGGAACTTGGATGCGAGCGTAACTTGTGACTTTGTCTTTGTGTGAGTCGGTGGTCGCCATCATGGCCAACACAAATTGTCGAAAACAGCAAATTAAGACATATCTGTGGGAAGAGATCAAAGGGAACAAGTTATCCATACCTCGGAAACATACTTTTCTATAGACATTTAGGTCAATGGAAAATGTGCTTTATAATTATACAGGGGAACCAACAACCCTAGTGTTCGTTTGAGCTTCGGGGATGCTAGTTTTCAAAATTTAATTTTCTGTAGAGATTTAGGTCAATGGAAAAACGTATGCTATTATAGACTTCTATAGAGGAAACCTATTTCTATACACAACCATAAAAGTGCTATAGAGAAGCTGGGATGCTACTTTTGAAAAGTATCTTTTCTAAAGAAATGTTGATATATAGAAAAAAAAATCTATAGAATTCTATAGAGGAAACTGATTTCTATAGAGAATCCTTAAAGGTTCTATAGAGAATCTGGAATGTTATAGAGTTCTATAGAACTCTATAAAGCGTTCTATAGAATTCTATAAAACTTTTTTGTAAGGGGCTGTAGGGCCTACTGTTATGTTGTTAGTGCTGATAGAGAAAGAATTTCAACAGTATGGTTAAATTCCTTTTCTTTGTTAACGGTAAACATCTCTTTCAAAAATGGAGTGTACTCAAACCGTGATTGCAAATGATTGCTCAACCCACCCCCCCCCCCCCCCCACCTATTAGTAAACATGACTTCCGCCACTGACCAATTGGGTCTTGTCTTCCGCATGCATTACAGTAACGACCCTGGCTAGCTCAAAACAGAACCATCAAGGCGTTGATTCTGAGAGTCAACATGTACATCTCACACCACGCAAACACTGCGGTACACATGCATCACACAGAGACTGTACATGTACATAGCTATGGCAAGTAGCGCAATGGCGCAATAGTGCAAAGGGGAAACAAACTATACAGTCGGCAGGGTTCTGCCCACGGTGGTCGGTGCCGGAAAACCCGACCGGCACTCATGATTCGCCGACCGGCACTCATGATTCGCCGACCGGCACTTTTCTTTTTCCGACCACCACACATTTTCACTTTTTTTTTGCCCATTTCCTTCAAAATATTTTGAACAACGTGTAAAACAAATTATTTACCAGTAAACAGTTTTATCCAAAGTTTCGAGTAGCCTACTTTGAGTCTATTTTAATGATCCAGGATCGAGCATTCCTCCCGCCTGTACGATGTACAATATATCCAACGCACGAAACCCGCATTGATTTTGCAATGGTTTCCAGTCACGCTGATTATAGCTTTATGCTTGGAATAACATGATACCAGTTTCATCATGTTGCGAACCCTATTCTACAGCGTTTAATACAACGGAAATGAACTGCAGAGTAAGCACCATGCTATAGATGCTGTAAATTGTTTTCCCATGGCGGTAAAGGCGTGCGTGCACTGAGGGCCTACATTCAAGGCACAGCTGCAGGGCGCACGTGTGTAACCACTCCGTGCACGATCGAAAGGAAATTGACTTGACTGTACTAGGAAAAAAAAAATTCCGGCACTAAACAAATCCTGGGCAGAACCCTGAGTCAGTGGTGCAAGCAAATCCCCTGTCAGTGGTGATGGCAGATCCCTAGTTGTTGATGCCGATGGATCCTCTGTCATAGGTGCTGACGGACCCCCTGTCAGTGGAGACAACAGATCCACTGTCGCTGGTGCCAGCGCATTATCTGTCAGTGGTGACGACGGATCCCTTGTCACTGGTGACGGCGGATCCCCTGCAGTCGTGCCGACAGATCCCCTGCAGTCGTGCCGGCGGACCCCCCTGTCATTGTTGATGGCGGACCCCCCTGTCATTGTTGATGGCGGACCCCCCTGTCATTGTTGATGGCGGACCCCCCTGTCATTGTTGATGGCAGACCCCCCTGTCAGTGATGCTGGCACCCCTTTAAGTGGAGTTGGCGGATCCCTTGTCGGTGGTGGATCCCTTGTCGGTGGTGGATCCCTTGTCGGTGGTGGATCCCTTGTCGGTGGTGGATCCCTTGTCGGTGGTGGATCCCTTGTCGGTGGTGGATCCCTTGTCGGTGGTGGATCCCTTGTCAGTGGTGGATCCCTTGTCGGTGGTGGATCCCTTGTCGGTGGTGATGGCAGGACCCCCTGTCAGTGGTGCCAGCAGACTCCCTGTCAATGGCGACAGTGCCGGCAGACTCCCTGTCAATGGTGACAATTGATACTTTGTTGTTGGTGCCAACAGATCCTCTGTCATTGGAGACTGTGGATCCCTTGTCTGTGGTGCCAGCGGACCCTCTGTCACGGTGTCATAGGACCCCCTGTCAGTGGTGCTGGCAGACCCCCTGTCATTGGTGACATCAGATCCTTTGATTGTGGTGCCCGCAAATCCTCTGTCTGTGGTGCCGACAGACCCCCTGTTAGTGGTGATGGTGGACCCCCTGTCAGTGGTGAATACGGACCCTCTGTCATTGTGTTATGTTACATGTTTCTGATGTTCCCAATGACAGCTCTCATCACATACTCCAATATAAAAGGTTCTTATCCATTTTGGGCCTGTTCGTAAATCTGCTAGTCCTCGGCTTCCACCTCTATTGCCTTATTATTTCATTTTTTTAACCTAAAACTCCACACACATTTTGATGGGTGTGAACAGTCACCCTTCCTACCTGTACTTCATTTTTGCTTCTTAATTAAAACAAAACCTGACACAAAATAATTGTTTGGGTTGTGGATATGTGGCTCTTAGTTAGAACGAACAGCATGACATGTATAACAAATTTAGTTTAGGCAATGTCTTGTCACAATGTCTTGTCACAGCGGACAAGGTTGTTGTCTACATAGATGCTTCCTTGTTGTTTAGAAGGTTTTTTTACAGCTGCATCTAGGACCCCATGCTATAATGGCTTCATGCTCCATGCTCGCAAACTGTCTTTGAAAGAAACAGTACCCATTTGCAAAAATGTGTTATTGTAGGTCGGACACCGCATTTGCTTTTAAACTTGTGAAGTTACAAAATTTAAACCCTATTCATTTAAAGAAATAATACAAACCATTTAATTTCATAATTGCCATGCCAGCGTTGTTTAAACTATACAGGACTAACCATCCAACTCAAAGACGAGGGTAAAACCCATCATGAATTGGAATTCAAGCTCAGTGCTGTACAAATACCATTAACAGGTATATGTCCTTTTGGTGAATTTCCACCACACACTCTGTACCCAGAGAACAATCTGATGGAGTATGGAAGACTTTGGGTGCTTATTTAAAGGTTAATGGAAGAAAAAGGGGGTTTTGGACCCGATGCTAATATCACAGTTCTGTTGATGAGCAAAGTTGTTGTTCATTTGGTTGAGTGTCATTACTGTGTGAGTATAACAAACTCATTTAGAAGTAGTTAAGTCCCACCTATAGACTGTGCAAGTCTCGCGCACATTCGAACTTCCGGGATCATAGTGGTCCCAACCATAATATATGAAGTTTTACGTTGGCAAGATTTTGTTTTGTCAATTATTTTAGTTTAATGTAGTTTATAACCTAGAAAATTATACATGTTGTTGGGAATGTAATACTAAGTGATAAACAAATATGAAAGTAAAACCAATCCAACAACATAACGAAGAAAACCCGAGAATTAAACTTGACCTCAGCTTCCGGTTATTGCAAAAAATTAAGAATTTTGTGCTCGCCTCCGGTAATAAAACTTATGTAAAAGCTTGTTTTGGATACGCGATTATAATCGCCAGATGCTGTAATTGCAAAGCGAACCCTTTTCATTGCAGTCTATGGTTGTTGGGGCGTCAGCATCCTCTTTAAACTGCGATACGGGTCAATTTTAAACCCGTTTGACCATCACAAATCCGCGTAAGGGGTTCTAAAAAGTTAACGTCAAGAAAGCATCCTTGTCCAAGAGTTTTAATTATTTTTCAATAATAATTAACACACTTTTGTGTATTTTTTTCAAAAGCTATCAAATAATAAACCACAAGGGAAACTGACTGGGTAAATTTTTAAATGATTTCGGGTTGAACAAAGAAAAATTGACTAGAGCGGGATTTGAACCAACGACCTCCGGTTTTACGTGCCGGCACTCTACCAACTGAACTATCTAGCCCTATGTTGGCGGTCTCCCTATTTTGTCAATATCTTTGTTCGGGGGGTGCCAGTCAGAAGCCATTCAACCGCAAACTGCCGTGTAGCCAAGGATCACACCCAAGTATACGATACAACCTGAGAAGCGGCAGCCAGGGGATCACCTTAAGGGGATGCAACTTTTTATATCAGATATCAAATAATAAACCACAAGGGAAACTGACTGGGTAAATTTTTAAATGATTTTGGGTTGAACAAAGAAAAATTGACTAGAGCGGGATTTGAACCAACGACCTCCGGTTTAACGTGCCGGCGCTCTACCAACTGTTTTTCAAAAGCTAATACAAATTTCATCAAATTGTAATTATTTATTTTTGTTGTTCAGATTTAGTCATGAGATATAATTTAAAACAAAGATTTTATTTCAGAAATAAAAATGTTCTTCGTTTGACGTGTTTTCTCGTTCGGATACGCGCGAGACTTGCACAGTCTATTGACTTAAAAGAATAACCTGTAGTTGAAAACAGTCATAACATTTTTGGTCTCTGTTATATTTTGGTTGCAGTGAGTTTTATAAGCTATGGGGAGAAAGCAACTTCACCACTCATTTATGCCCAACTGATGAAACGAACAAGTCCAACTACAAGGCAGTTTTCATGAGTAATAACTGAGTAATATCAACAGAACACCAGGCCAGTGATTGACTGTAGGTTGTGTTTGATGTCATCAAAGACCTTTCTGCTGTGACACCAATCTTCAGTATGAATCTTAACAGGTGAGTTCACAATCTAAAGCATATCTTTTATACAATCAATTGGAACATACCAGTAAAAAATACATTCTAAAAGTAGAATTGAAAAGGTCAGAAGACAAACCTATCTTGAAGTGGACAGACACAAAAGAATTCTCAATGAACGATTCCCATTTTATGGGATGTTTGTGCAAGTTCAGAACTTTGGATCACACTCACACACTGTTATATTTGTTGGTGTTTTCATAAATAAGGAGTACTGCTTAAAACTCAAATAACTCTCTCATTCTTGTAAATTATACAAAATGGTTTATTCCACATATATTGATCTCTGATGACCTTTGAACCAAGTACAAATGATAACCCAATCATTTTGGTTCATTACTAACTAGGGCATTTAAATACAGCATTTTTTTTAAACCTTCAGTGCAGCAGTTGGGTCCTTTTGCATCTGTTGCCCATACTACAGGGGAAAATCAGAGAATGTATCAATTAAGTTTTTTGTAATAAGAAAGAAAAATGTAATTCCTTATTTGAGAGTTTTGGTTGGACAAAGAAAACCGTACTACAGCAGGACTTAAACCTGCGACCTCCGGATTAACATGTCCGCACTCTACCAACTGAGCTCTTCTAGCTCTATATCGGTGGTCACCCTATTTTGTTAAATTTTATGTGATTGTGCAAGTTTGTCAATTAGGCCCTAACATGTTTATTACAGCAAGTGTGCTACCATCTTGGTAATGGGTAAGTTTTTTAAGGACTTGTTGAGATGTTGGACACAAATATCTTGCAAAAGGTTTGCTGAATATTCCCTCCTGGAAAAAAACCCATTGACAGTGATGTGCTAACTGTAGCTGTTGCACAGAATTTTTGATATTTTACAGCCATGAGTTGTCCTATACGTACTGTATAAATACATGACTACTTGCTACCAGTGCATCAACTTAGAAAAATGTTACCTAAAATAAAAACATCATAACTCATTGATCAAGTTGAGGCACGCTTATTAGAGTTGAATATTTTAACAATTGGAATGGTGTAAGCCATCGTAGAGTAACGAATGGTTTTTATTTGAAACCCAACACCCCCAGATTTCACAAAAGATTGCAATATCACCTTCATAAGTCGTCAGTTCCATTGTAAAACAGGATACATGACTCTAATTATTAGGCAGGTGTAAAATGGGTTATTGAGTAGCTGAAGTAATAAGCCTAAGTCTGTTTACACTCTGTAAAAATATATCAACCAAAGGAAACAGCCGTGTTTTTGTTCAGACCTAGACTGACGTGTAAAGTTGTAATTTGTCACAAATTTAGAAACTGAATAAATTTGCTCCACTGCCAAAGTTCCATTTTAAAAAAAAATCACAGTTGAAAACTGCTGTTTTGGAAACTGCTTTCTAGTTAAAAAGTTAACTTCAATACCAAAATAAAGGTGACTTCTCCATTCTCACAGAACTGTCGATGTATTTTCAATCTTGCAGCTTTTTTGACGAGTTATTAATTCCTAAATATATGGGGGGGGGGAAAAGCAAAAAAAAAAAATACCCCCAAAATAAGATGTGTGTGCAGAGTGCTGTGTACAAACCAATGCATCACCGCTGCTTGAAAACGCCAAACTTAAAATCGTAAACAGATGCGTCACTTCGGAAGAAACACAGAAGTTGTACCCGTGTAGCATCATGCTAGCGCTGTGTAGACTATTTCAATGGATAGAGTGGTAAATCATGATATGTTACATGGAAACACAAAATTGCAAGCCTAGTGATACATTGGTCATGCTAACTAGTATAATTGCAAGCCTAGTGATACATTGGTCATGCTAACTAGTATAATTGCAAACTTAGTGATACATTGGTCATGCTAACTAGTATAATTGCAAACTTAGTGATACATTGGTCATGCTAACTAGTATAATTGCAAACTTAGTGATACATTGGTCATGCTAACTAGTATAATTGCAAACTTAGTGATACATTGGTCATGCTAACTAGTATAATTGCAAACTTAGTGATACATTGGTCGTGCTAACTAGTATAATTGCAAACTTAGTGATACATTGGTCATGCTAACTAGTATAATTGCAAACTTAGTGATACATTGGTCATGCTAACTAGTGTAATTACAAAACTTGTACATGTTATTGTTAGGTCATAAAATGTTACCGGTGTGTCATTAATTTGTACAAAAACAAGATTTGCAAATTTTTGGATTTTTGACCCATACTTTTCTCTGAAAACAGTGACAAATTAGTTGATTAGGTCTTGTCCTATAGAAGAAACTCTCTCTCCTTCACCTTGTACCTTACAAAAAGCATCAGGACTAAACCTCCTTGGTCTTAATTGTCTTACGAATTAAACCTAAAACTCCACTTCCCTTAATTTCAACTGATTGTTTCTAATAGCAATAATTTGGTTGGTACTTGTGAAGGAAAACAGAAAAAAGTAAATTCACATACTGTACATTTAGTACTCTGAAACTGTCAGCTTATTTCCCTGTGCTATATTTCAGAAAGCGCTTGAAATGCATTTTAATCAATATTTTTGTAAAAAAAGATGTGTGTAATGTATTTGTTGTCCACTGGTATACACATACATGTGTATCTTCTGCACTTAAAATCTTAATGCAGGTCAGTTGCCACTCTTAGACTGTTGACTACGGTTGTTGTCATGGTACTATCAGTATTTGTCATTCCTTCTGTTAGGATGTTGAAATACTACTCTTCATTCATCCTTCACCAAAGCCAATATTTCGTTACTTCCCCCTTCCTTGATCTGTTAGGATGTTGAGACACTCTTCATTCAACCTTCATCAAAGCCAATATCTCTATACTTTCCTCCTTCTTGATTCCTCAATCAAAGCCAATATTTCTATACTTTCCTCTTCTATGATCTTTTAGGATATTGATTCACTAGCCAACTCTTCACTCTGCCTCATTCAAATTCAATACCACTATTGGTATGACTGTTGTCGAGTGGCGTAAAGTGGTTAAACTGCTGGACATTACCAAAAGGTTGTGTGTTCTAACCCAGCCCAGCTGATTTCATACTGACTAGAATATGTCCTCTAGTTACTGAATCACAATTTATTGGTTTCTGCAAATCATAATTGTAGCAACAAACCAATGTGTGTATCAAAAGAGATTGGCTGTTGCCAGCTTGGCAAGCTTAGCTGTTGGGAAGATCATCTAAACAAACAAAAAAATCAACAAAACCCAGAAAAACTTTACCTCCCTTTTCCTTGATCTGTTAGAATGTTGGGCACTATTGTGCATCTAATCTTTACAACTATCTGCACTCCTCTATATGCCCATCCTGGTCTGGTTCACAGTTCAAAGACAATGAAAGTAAATAGTTCTCTTAGTCATCTCAACTGTTGTAATTTAAACAAAATCTTGATCACAAATCATTCAAGAGGGTAACCTCTTTACAGAGAAACTGGTTTTGATTATCACTGACTTTATACAATCTTTGGAATGCTCTTTAGATCAGTTCACTAATAAAACAATACATGAAAGTGTAACAACAACAAGCTTGCTTTCCATTTACTGGCCTACATTATGACAGTGCCAGTGACATCAACTAAAAAATACTAATTTCCAATTGTTTGGTACCTCACTGTCATTGAATAAATAGAAAACATATTTCTCGCCTACACTATATGACAGTGTTGGTGATATCAAACAAATACTCACTTCCAAATGTTTGGTATTTTATACTGCTGTTGAATAATTAGAAACATAGTCTCATTCTAAATAACATTGTTGGTAACAATGGCTTTTGGTCTCTGTCGTGCTAAGACTTTTTAATGAGGACAAAATTTAGCCCAACTTTGCCTCTGAATTACTTCCGTTTATTGCCAGGCAGTAACAAACAAAACATTTTAGAAATGTCTTTTTCATGTAGTAATTTTAACGCACTTTGATGGTGTTAATGTGTTTTTATCTTGTCAACTCATTATTCAGTCTAACGGTGATCCAGTAGAAACTGGTGTTTAACTAATCACCTCTGTGTAAATGTGACAACACCAACACAATGTTAACTTCACCAGCTATGGGGATAATTAACACTGTGTTGGTATTGTCACATAAATAGATACCAAGAGAATCAGTTAAACACCCAAGTCTCTGCAGTCTACTGATTTGTTTTCTTCAAATTATTGAAGAGTTATATTAGAGACATGGTAAAGTTTTAGGGGGCGGTTCAAAAAAACAACACAAAAAAACGTAAGCTCTAGTAAAATAACCAGTTTAAAAGTATATATATCAACAATTATTTACACAGTTTGTGTTAATCTGGTCTTACAAATGTTTTCTCTATCCTGGCAAAGGAAAGAGAGGCATGAAGTATTCAAGTTCCAACATTTACCCTTTTATGAAAAAAAACACACAATTCAGTCAGCTTTTTTGCAAGTTGGCTTATGATTTATTTCTTGGGAACTAAAGGATTGGAATAAATACAGTCCAATGATTTACCATTTCTTTAATGTTATGATAAATTTTATTGATAAATGTCATGGCTTTATGCATGTGTGGTTGCTGAAGCAAAGTTTCAGAAACCAGAAGGACATTTATTTATTACTCTAATCAGAATCACTGACATGGATTAATCTATCTTTAACCAAGATAATTGGAAGGATAATTATAAAACCAACAAGCTGATTTGGGATTTGTTCCCGTTCATACAGGAAGGGCTGGATGTGGGCTGGTAAATAGACACTTGCAATCTTTTTGAACATAATGTCAAGCTATTCTTGACAATTTCAAAGACTGACAATTTATTTTCTTTTAATTATCAATTTATATAACTATCCATTAATATAATTTGTTTACATGGTTTTATGCAGCTTCATTCCTTTAACTAAAAACTCAGACAATCATATGTTTTTTATAATGGAGATAATATTAGCAGAACTTCAGAAGGCAGTTACTGGATTCAGGTTCTTGTGATGAAGGTCATCAGAATAATGGGTCCAAATCCTAACTGCAAATTTAAACAGTCAAGCAAAAACAACATATGCCTTTCATGTGCAGGGATGAGAAATGTCAGACTTGTATCTGAACTAAGAAGTTTTTTATGTCTGCCTGTTGAGAAAACTAGCTGTTGGTTTTCCTTAGATACAAGGATACCATTCACATTGATCTACTTCAGTCTCTAATGAAAGATGGATTTTAGTTTCAGACCTTTTTGTCAGCAACGACTCTCATCCCTGATACTGAAAGCATTGTTTTAATTTTGTCAGTGACTTAAAATGAATAAGTCAAATTTATATTAGTATGTAAACAAAAATACCTTTTAAATGTCAACACAGACTCAAATAAAACAATCCAAGTTTCTTCAAAATCTGAAACGCTAAAACTTTTAAATGTTCAATGCAATAAGCAATTTAAATTTTCAACTCAAGTGAGAGTACATGGTTACATTATTGTTCAGTGCTGCACCACCTGGAAACGAAACCTCATTTCTTAGTAAGATTTTGAAACAAACTGCAATTAAAGCACAAATAAAACTATGTGGTGACATTCTACATTCTATGAATGAAAACTAACTGAAAGGTGACATACACTTTGATATACATCTCATCATTGCATTAAGTGAATAGTTCTAAAAGTTGGGGTTGGAGTCAACTTCAATGTTTAGAATTAGGAGATGAGTAAACATTCCTCAAATCTAAACTTTCTGTAATCAAAAATCTTCAAACTGTTCAATAGTGAAGATTATCAATATGCTCCTACAATGCTTCCTTATTGACTGAAAGGTCACAGACACATTGACATGTATACATCTCACCATTGCAATTAAGTGAATAATTCTAAAAGTTGGAGTTGGAGTCAACTTCAATGTTTAGAATTAGCAGAAAGGTAAACTTTCCTCATGATTGCTAAATGCACCAATCTTGATTTCAGTAGTTGTCATTCATAGTTTGATACTTTATCAGTAAGTTTAACTGTTTTCTGCTGAAAATTATCTCATGGCATTTTCAGTATGATAGAAAAATGTACAGTGGGTGGGGATTTAACACTTTATAAAATCATTTATTTAATTTGAGTGGTTCAAGTGACCTTAAACACAATGTTCATGAAATGAAATTCTTTTTAACTGATTTTATAGAAGCAGAAACCATAATCTGTCATGAAATTGTGGATGTGTTAAACATCTAAGACAGTGCTAGTTTAAAAAATCTTCCATGTAGTTGTTGAACTTTGTGTGGTAGTAAATTTTATTTTATTATAAATGAGTAAATGAGCTTTGACGCTCACGAGAATAACTGGTCCTGACTGAAAGAAGTCAGCATCATACATGACTTATGGAGATGTTACGAGTGGTCGGTAACTGAACTTGAATTCTTGTGGTGAAGATCATGGGAGTAGTGGGTCCGACTCCAGACTGCAAGTAGTCAACATCAAAAAGCAATGATGGGCAGTCAGTAACTGAACTTGAATTCTTGTGGTGAAGATTATGGGAGTAGTGGGTCCGACTCCAGACTGCAAGTAGTCAACATCAAAAAGCAATGATGGGCAGTCAGTAACTGGACTTGGGTTCTTGTGGTGAAGATCATGAGAATATAGTGGGTCCGACTCCAGACTGCAAGTAGTCAACATCAAAAAAGCAATGATGGGCAGTCAGTAACTGGACATGAATTCTTGTGGTGAAGATCATGAGAATAGTGGGTCCGACTCCAGACTGCAAGTAGTCAATATCAAAAAGCAATGATGGGCAGTCAGTAACTGGACTTGGGTTCTTGTGGTGAAGATCATGAGAATAGTGGGTCCGACTCCAGACTGCAAGTAGTCAATATCAAAAAGCAATGATGGGCAGTCAGTAACTGGACTTGGGTTCTTGTGGGGATGCTTATGAGAATAGTGGGTCCGACTCCAGACTGCAAATAGTCAACATCAAAAAGCAATGATGGGCAGTCAGTAACTGGACTTGGGTTCGTGTGGGGATGCTTATGAGAATAGTGGGTCCGACTCCAGACTGCAAGTAGTCAACATCAAAAAGCAATGATGGGGGTAGTCAGAAACTGGACTTGGATTCTTGTGATGAAGATCATGAGATTAGTTGGTCCAACTCTTGACTGCATGTAGTCAACATCAAAAAGACATCATTATTTAAAAGTAGTCTACATCATAAAGGAGAAATTTTGAGCTGTTAGTTACTGGGCTTAGATTCTTGTGATGATGGTCATGAAAATAGTTAGTCCAAGTTCTGACTGCAAGTGGTCTACATCAAAAAGAGATAAATATACAATTGGTCAGTACCTGAACCTAAGTTCTTTTGGTGATGATCATCAGAGTGGTGGGTTCGAATCCAGACCGCAAAGGAAATCATTAACAACTGCAGTAACTTTACTGGACTTGAATTCTTATCAGATCCTGACTGCTATAATCAACAGCAAAAGTTGCAAATGTGTCAAACATGTGGGCACAGTAAAATTTATCAGTTATCGTATTTTGTCTTTATCTTGAGGCACAAAGATACTAAACTACAGCCTGGAAAACATGTTTTACCCTCAAAAAATTGTTACTAAAAATTCACACACACACACCCACTCTAAAAGTAGCTTGCTTGTTACTTTAGTTAAAGGGAACAGAGGGTAGTAGCACGTGATGACAAAATTAACAGTTTAACATTACAACTATTTTTGACTCCCCTTAAGTTTGGATGGGGGATGCAACGTTGTTCCATGAACACCATGGAATACAAAACTACTTTATTCTATTTAATAGTTCACTGTACTGTACATGGCATGAGATTTTCTAGCAGTTCTTATTAACTAAGTTTAATAGCATAATTTATTTCAACTTGAAAAGTTATAGGTAGGGCCTTTGTTTGGTTTTTGTCAACAAAATTTAAAAGCTAGATACATAAAAAGTCACCTTTTGAAAGTGGTGGCTGTTTACAGTGAAAACTTAATGAGAAAACAGCAAAAGATAATATAATGGTTTTTGAACAGAATGTTGAATCCATCCAAGTTTAGCGAGGTGACAGCCAGTCCCTGGCTGCAGCTTTCACAAGAGGACACTACCTAACAAATCAGATTCAAAATGATTTTTTATTGACTTCTAATCATAGTGGACATTTCAGACAAAATAATGTTGTGGATGCTTACTACCATTACCATCTTTATAAAAAGTCAGCTTTTTTAACGGGGTCATAACCAAACAACGACCCAACCTATATGTAATGTAAGGCCTATTTTACATGTCTATTCTTTTAAGAAAGACAAATCCAGTGAACCACAAACTGGTTCCTGAACTTTCATTTGAAGACATGATTCTGTGGCTCATTATAGTCCACACAATGTTTTTT
This sequence comes from Leptasterias polaris, assembly GCA_037783415.1. Lineage (NCBI taxonomy): Eukaryota > Metazoa > Echinodermata > Asteroidea > Forcipulatida > Asteriidae > Leptasterias > Leptasterias polaris. Next base: position 1,579,297 of record JAZGTN010000156.1, on the reverse strand, counting down.
TTTAAGGTTAGTCAAAAGTATTTCCTTATAAGTTTATAAATACAGCAAAACAATATCCTTAGTTTATTAAGGTTTTGGAAATAGATTACCTGACATCCTGTGTGGTTAACATTCTACATGTCCTGTTAGATTGTAAAAGACAGAAAAATCTAAGAATTTGTTAACAATGTAAGCGCCGAGTATGTTAAAAGATGACAGAAGTTTTGTTAATTTTAATAAGATGGTTATTTTCTCCTTTTTGGAATGTAGTAGTTAACCCACAGCAGGTCGTTTAATTCTGTTGAGGTGCTATCCCAGTCACATGCTGCTTTAGGGACTTTGTAAGGGTAGCGGGTAGCAGGAGCTACTTCAGAATCTGACACACCTGCCCATGCGATGTTACAGGTCCACCTTCCTTAAGTTGTTCCACCCCTATACCAAGGGTTGTGGAGTTGTTTCCGGTAACTATAAACTGAGCGGTGACTTATTGGAATAAGGACATGGCAAATTATCATTGAATTGGCAGATGGGGCTTGCAACAAACGTTAATGTAGCGACAATCGGAGAAAAGAAGAATGAGAACAGAGCCACACTGCCATCTACCTCAACTACCGCCACACATTGAAATGAGACAGTTAACATTGCCTGCAGATTATTGAGGAAGATTGTCAAACCCAGAAAAGTCTTCCCAACAGTATTCCAGCATTGAGGACATGCCTGTGCAGGAGTTGCAATGAAAAATGCTTAACCAATGGAGGATGTATGTATCCATTGATAATAGCGGATTTATGACATCAAGAATCTTACAACCCATTCCTGCTCTGACGGCAGTACACCAAGTTTAACCGGAGGAGAACTTTAACAGAATAAGACGGCAAGTTTACGATTCAATGGACGGGATCACATTCAACGATACCAACTGAACTGTTATCAACAACCACAAGAGATTCTTGAAATTGAATGACTCCAAGTAGTTTCTATTCAAGGAATGGAGTCACATTAAACATCAACAAAACTGTTCATTAACTCCAGGGGTTCTTTCTAAATGTTACACTGCAAGCAGATTCCATTCAAGGAGTTGTCACTACAAAATGCTTAAACCAATGGAGGATGTATGTATCCATTGTTAACAGCAGATTGATGGCAGCTAGATCCTGACAAACGTTTTGCCATTCCTTCTCTGATGCCCTCAATGCAAAGACTAAAGGAAAGTGATTGGAGATCTTTCAAAATGTGAGACTGCAAGTTCATTCTAGTCAGTGAATGGAAAAGCATTCAACATCGACAGAACTGTTGTCAAGAGACCTCTAAGAATGTAAGACTGCACTTGGCTATCAAAGAGTGGAATGATAGTAAGCAACATCAACAGATCTATGATGAAAGCAGACCCCTCACAATGAGTCTGTGATGTGATTATATCATGGAAAGGAGTCACATCGGCAGAACTGATGGCATCAAGATTCTTACAAGCATTTTGCCAGAACTGTTATCAAAAGTGAATAGAGATGAAGGAATGCTCAACATCCCACCCAAGACAGCATCTCATTCCGTCCATCTATTCCAATGAAATGTTGTAACATGCATACGACTGGGATAGCTGTTGAAGTTTTTGTAAAGATACACCTTAAGTGTCTTTAATAATTATAACATTTGAAAAGTAGTTTCAAATGTTTTTAATGTGTCATTTAAAGGGAAAGTACAAGATACACACATTGATTCAAAGTTATTAAGGCTTGCTTTTAAATTTCCCTACCATTAAGTCAAAATCGTTTTTGTACTCCACCTTTAAACTTTGAAAAAACAATACTGAACAAGATCTACAGGATCACACTTGTGTATGGGTCGCTGTATCCCATTATTTGTACTTGCCCATTAAATTAACATTTTAAATAGCCTTTGAAAAAAAAGGACCTTTGATCAGGTTCTTATTTGGCTTCACGGGTAGACTGAATAATATGGTATTTGACAAGGTAATGTCATTTGACAATTTAATGATTTTCACATTGAGAATTTTGAATTTTTTTAATTTTTCCCAGTTCAGAATTTCAAAACTTAACATTATGTAGTTTATTAAGATTAAAAACCGCACTTTCCTTCTCTGAAGGAACTCTTCATAAAACAAATTAACTTAAATCCATCCTGATGTTCATTGTTCTTTTTATGACAGAGGTCAAAAACTCAAAAATGTCCATTCTGTCCTATCACACACATTACTCATTGGGAATACATCAGTGCAGTCATTTCAAGATATCTGATCATTTTAATCACATTGATTTGCCAAAAAATAGTTTGTTGCCGGGTGTTTTCCATATAGCAGAGTCTTTTTCGGAGGCAAAATCAGTGTTTTTCTCAACTGCTTCTTTTTTCCTGGTGCCAGGGCCACCTCTGAATAACCCAGTGTGATAAAAACCCCTTGACAATCCCTTCCTAAAGATCTTGATTTTCCTCTCCTTTGTTCAACTATAACTGAAATCATTTCTTATTGAAGGACCTTGTATCTAAGTGTGTATACCAGTTAGGACAGAGACAAGCCTCAACAATTTGTTTTCTTTTATAGCTTTTATCGCAGGATACTTGTAGTCCGTGGGCTAGAATACCTCCCCCATGCATCCCCCCCCCCCCCAGATCCTCCGCGAGTGGTATCATTTTGTTTAGGAGACCCATCTGAGTGATTATTTTGATGCTACCAGTAAAAAAGTTGGGATGCATAAAGATGGCAGCCATTTTTTTAAATGGCCGCTTTTCGAAATTGGTTGTGCCTATATCTCGGTCTGTGAGACTCATAGAGACTTGGTTTTGGTGTCTATACTAATGTTTTCAGGGTCAAGGAACCCAATAAGACCAAATTAAAAGATATTGGATCAGTTGGCCAACTACAGGCTGTGTACTGTCACATCATTATGGTCTGCCCCTACCAAGCCGGCACTGGCCCTGTACAGGCTGTGTACCGTCTCATCATTATGGTTTGCCCCTACCAAGACGGCACTGGCCCTGTACAGGCTGTGTCTGACACATCATTATGGTTTGCCCCTACCGAGCCGGCACTGGCCAACTACAGGCTGTGTACTGTCACATCATTATGGTTTGCCCCTACCAAGCCGGCACTGGCCCTGTACAGGCTGTGTCTGACACATCATTATAGTTTGCCCCTACCAAGCCAGTACTGGCCCTGCACAGGCTGTGTCTGACACATCATTATGGTTTGCCCCTACCGAGCCGGGACTGGCCAACTACAGGCTGTGTACTGTCACATCATTATGGTTTGCCCCTACCAAGCCGGCACTGGCCCTGTACAGGCTGTGTCTGTCACATCATTATGGTCTGCCCCTACCGAGCCGGCACTGGCCCTGTACAGGCTGTGTACCGTCTCATCATTATGGTTTGCCCCTACCAAGCCGGCACTGGCCCTGTACAGGCTGTGTCTGACACATCATTATGGTTTGCCCCTACCAAGACGGCACTGGCCCTGTACAGGCTGTGTCTGACACATCATTATGGTTTGCCCCTACCAAGACGGCACTGGCCCCGTACAGGCTGTGTCTGACACATCATTATGGTTTGCCCCTACCAAGCCGGCACTGGCCCTGTACAGGCTGTGTACTGTCACATCATTATGGTTTTCCCCTACCAAGCCGGCACTGGCCCTGTACAGGCTGTGTCTGACACATCATTATGGTTTGCCCCTACCAAGCTGGCACTGGCCCTGCACAGGCTGTGTACCGTCTCATCATTATGGTTTGCCCCTACCAAGCCGGCACTGGCCCTGTACAGGCTGTGTCTGTCACATCATTATGGTCTGCCCCTACCGAGCCGGCACTGGCCCTGTACAGGCTGTGTACCGTCTCATCATTATGCTTTGCCCCTACCAAGCCGGCACTGGCCCTGTACAGGCTGTGTCTGACACATCATTATGGTTTACCCCTACCAAGCCGGCACTGGCCCTGTACAGGCTGTGTACCGTCTCATCATTATGGTTTGCCCCTACCAAGCCGGCACTGGCCCTGTACAGGCTGTGTACCGTCTCATCATTATGGTTTTCCCCTACCAAGACGGCACTGGCCCTGTACAGGCTGTGTCTGACACATCATTATGGTTTACCCCTACCAGCCTGGCACTAGCCCTGTACAGGCTGTGTCTGACACATTATTATTATTATTATTATTTATTCGGCCAAGATTCAAAGACAATAAAGATCACAAAAAATACAGTATGTACAAGTAAACAGAATCGAGCAAAATATAAGTCAAAATTATTTAAAAAAATTAATACGACAGTACAAAAACTAAGACAAAACGAAGTTAGAAGGAAAAGGGAGGGGGTGGTTGGGCAACCATGAAAGACAACGGGGGAAAAAACCCCAAAACAAACAAACAAAAACAAAAAACAGGCAACAGGCAACAAGCAACAAAGCAACAACAAGAACAACAAGACACAAACAAAGAACAGCTCATAACATATTAATAAACAAGAACATGACAAAAACAACAGAATCGGAAAAACAAGAATCAAGAACAACATAACCAATTTAAGCCGGCCAGGATAGACAAAAGTGTACCTAAACACTGTGACCCGAAGGCCTGTCTATCCAAGCTTAAATGGTGACATAAGACAATAAATTTAAACAAGGAATACTACATTCATGTATATAAAGGCAAACAAAAGTAAAAATATTAAATTTCAAGACCAAATTTAGTGAAATTGAAATAGAATAAATTATATAAAGCACAATGTATACAAACAAATTCAATTTCAAATGAAGACACTCAAGGAAAAAAAATAAACAAATAAATATGAATAGATAAATATGAATAAATAAGTAAAATGAAAATAAAATAAAATTAAAAAGGAAGTTAATAAAATTAAACTAGAATGGAAAGTGGCTAGAATAGGCGGTCAACAAAAATAAGTGAAAATATAAAACCAAACAAATTATAATAAACAAAAACTGTGTAAATAAATGATTTAAATGAAAAAGAAAAAGAAAACAGGAAAATAAATTAATAACAAACAGAAAAGATCAATTGGACAATAAATGGATAAACAAGGAATGTGAGGTCTCAAGCAACTAGACAAAAATTATGTTTCATGAAAATGAGCAGATAAACTCCTGTTAAAACACTTACAAGAGTCAAGAATTAAAGTATCTTTAATATAGGAAGGCAGACTGCTCCAGATGCGCGGAAATGAATGAGTAGCAGTGTTCTTGAGGGCTAGAGTTCTTGCATAATGGTGATGAAAGGTTAGGATATTGGTGTGACGAGTGTTGACTGCTGTGTTGTCGCGAACTGAGAGGCAGTCAATCAAACCAAAGAGACATTTGGTTACAAAAGATAGTGTTTTTTGTCTTCTAGAGTCTAGGGTTATCCAATTTAATGTGCGCAATCTGTCCGCGTATGTCATAGTGCCTCTGTGTTGTTTTAGACACATTCTGCTGGCTCGCCTTTGAATTTTGTCTATCTTTGAGCTGGCAGAAGAGGTGTAAGGGTTCCAGGCAGGTAGCCCATATTCCAGGACTGGCAACACAAGGGACTGGTAGATTGATGTCGGGGCTTTGGTAGATGTTCCACCTGCTACATGCCAAATGAAACCTAATGTTCTGTTGGCTTTAGAAACAACAGCGTTGACATGGTCATTCCAAGTCAAAGTGTCATTCAGTGTTACTCCCAGATATTTGTATGATGATGTGACACTGAGAGGGGTATCATGGAGGATATAGTTAGGAAGCACTGCTGGTTTCTTGGCTCTTGACATGTGCATGACCTTTGTCTTTCTGATGGTCTGCCCCTACCGAGCCGGCACTGGCCAACTACAGGCTGTGTACTGTCACATCATTATGGTTTGCCCCTACCGAGCTGGCACTGGCCAACTACAGGCTGTGTACTGTCACATCATTATGGTTTGCCCCTACCAAGCCGGCACTGGCCCTGTACAGGCTGTGTCTGACACATCATTATGGTTTGCCCCTACCGAGCTGGCACTGGCCAACTACAGGCTGTGTACTGTCACATCATTATGGTTTGCCCCTACCAAGCCGGCACTGGCCCTGTACAGGCTGTGTACTGTCACATCATTATGGTTTGCCCCTACCGAGCTGGCACTGGCCAACTACAGGCTGTGTACTGTCACATCATTATGGTTTGCCCCTACCAAGCCGGCACTGGCCCTGTACAGGCTGTGTACTGTCACATCATTATGGTCTGCCCCTACCGAGCTGGCACTGGCCAACTACAGGCTGTGTACCGTCTCATCATTATGGTTTGCCCCTACCAAGCCGGCACTGGCCCTGTACAGGCTGTGTCTGACACATCATTATGGTTTACCCCTACCAAGCCGGCACTGGCCCTGTACAGGCTGTGTACTGTCACATCATTATGGTTTGCCCCTACCAAGCCGGCACTGGCCAACTACAGGCTGTGTACTGTCACATCATTATGGTTTGCCCCTACCAAGCCGGCACTGGCCCTGTACAGGCTGACGTGTACTGTCACATCATTATGGTTTACCCCTACCAAGCCGGCACTGGCCCTGTACAGGCTGTGTCTGTCACATCATTATGGTTTGCCCCTACCAAGCCGGCACTGGCCCTGTACAGGCTGTGTCTGACACATCATTATGGTTTGCCCCTACCAAGCCGGCACTGGCCCTGTACAGGATGTGTCTGACACATCATTATGGTTTGCCCCTACCAAGCCGGCACTGGCCAACTACAGGCTGTCTACTGTCACATCATTATGGTTTGCCCCTACCAAGCCGACACTGGCCCAATACTGGCTGTATACCGTCACATGTTGAAATTCAAGATGGCTGCCTCAGCCGAATGATCCAATGTTTTTATTAATGTTCTTATTGGGTTCCTTGATCCTGAAAACATGGGTATAGACACTAACCCCAAGTATAAAGAGGCACCTAATTGGGACTTGCATTTTGGGGAATTTATAACAACATTTTTATGCCTAACCTCAACTTATGTCGTATTTTTGGTCACATTTTTCCTTGCATTTGTTTCGTACAATTTAAATTCTGTCATTCACACACTCTTACATGGAATATGAACATTTTATGCTAGCGATGTGGTTACATGTTTTGCCAAGTATTTTTTCTCAGAATTCACATAAAACTGACTGCTTGGTATAGTGTACGCCAGCGATGTAGTAAATTCTAGCGATTAACTAAAAACCAGTACAAATCTGCAGCACACTTTTACTTGGAATATTTCACTAAGTTTTGAAGTTACATACAGCCCATCAAGCGATGGCAACATTACCAGTACTTTACTCAGTCTACCGCCTTACCAATGGTGGGGACGAGGGAACCTTGAGTTCAAGATTGTTTCCTTGGCTCCCCTCAATTGTGCATACAAATGCAGGCATGTAATAAGGAAACCAGTGTCAGTTTGTCCTCAATTCCAGTTCAACTTTCTCCTGGTACCTCAGATATTCAAGAATATCACAACCACAAATAAACTGCCTCAACTGGGTCAATGATAGTGTAACGTTAAAGACAAAATGGAAGAAGAATGGAAATCAAGCTAGATTTGTGCCATCATTGTACGTCATTGTAAATTTGCTACTGTGTATTATCTATCTGTGTATATTATTCTCTATAGTAGATGTTCATGTGCTCTTTGTAATGCCGACATACTGAATTTCCTTATGGACCAATAAAATTAATCTGAATCTGAATCTGAATCTGAATCCATCCTCAATTCCAGTCATACTTTCTCCTGGTACCTCAGATATTCAAGAATATCACAACCAGTGGCGTAACTAAGGGGGGGGGGCACGTGCCCCCCCCCCCCCCCAATTGATGCCAGTGCCTCCCCAGGTGCCCCCCATTTGAAATCTGAACCTTTGAGACTATAATAATTAGCCTACCTGAATATAAAATGCTAAGTTTTATAAACTTTTATGGAGCACTGGTGGCATATAACTCAATGTTTCAAACTATTTGTTCTAATTTACACATATTTGTTGTACCTTTGCAATGGACAGTTGTTATTTTTACCAACATCTTCAGAGTACGTTAAATCACGTCCGCAAATTGTATGATGACTCATCGCCCGCTCGCACCCCATTCTGCCACGAGTCTGCCACGTTAAATACGGTACGGTAGTGTCACATGAAGCTACACGACTGTGCTGGGTACCATTGCATTTATTTACATGAGGTAAAAACAATTTAAAACTCTTGAGCTGTGAGAGCCTTGATCTAAAATATTTGCTTCATTGGAGACATTACTTTGTTCTTCAGTATATAGGGTATATTAAATAGTTTGTCAATATGTAAAAATCAATTCCGAATTTTTTTTTTTAGCATTGAGCATTGTTTTTTTGCATTGATGCATGGCCCCAAGTGTGTAATAAATAAATACTAGTGCCAGTCCTCAAATACATAAATCCACATAAAAAAAAGACTCCGGCCTCGCAATCTCTTATTAATAGTTATGATTTATTTCTACACATCAAACAGTAACTGCATGATTCTAGATATGCGAAAAAGTAGAGAGAAAAAAAGAAGGAAAAAAGAAAAATAATCTTTGTAAATTGACCATATTCCCTTTGGTTTAATTGAGGGGCTGTTTGGAGCCCGCCATTGCGTAGATTAAGATCCAGTTTTTAAAAGTGCAAAGGGAATCTATAGTTGATTTGCCAGCGGTGCCCCCCTAGAAAAAATGGTGCCCCCCCCCTAAAAATTTACAGTAGTTATGCCGCTGTCACAACAACAATAAACTGCCTCAACTGGGTCAATGATCAGATTAATTTAAAAGTCAATGTTGTACTTGTATGCTTGATGTGATTTTAGAAATTTAGGTTTTCAATTGTAAATGTTTCAAATCTTTATAAGATGGATTTTAATCTGCCAAGGCAGGGTACAGGATTCAAACTGAACTACATGTAAGACATCAAAAGCCACTCGAATCTCACATGTTTATGAGAGCTTACTGTATGGCGCCATGAGCAACGACTGTTGGAATGGCGCCATATAAATCTTAAACTGATTGATTGATTGTTCATGTACTGAAATCAACTTCAATTTTGTCTAATTAAGAGACCAACTTGATATCAATAATAATGTAATGTCAAAGACAAATCATTTTGATCTGAAGGAAGAAGTGAAACCCATTTTTCACAAACTGAATTTCAGAACTGACTTATTGCAAAGACGTGATTGCTAAAAATTAACAGCAGCAGCAGCTGTTCAACTTGCTCCTAGAATTTTGTCAATGCTCATACATTACAAGAAGTTGTTACTGAAACTGGACAACTTAATATTGAAATATAGCATGACGCGACATCATCCTGTACCCTGTCTTTCAAAACTGCATCAACTTGAAATCTAATATGTCGATCTACTTATTTTTGCAGTGAGGTTTTATTGCCAGGGGATGAATCAGCTGTGGATGGAACAATTCTTGATCATTGATGATGTCTCATCTTAATGGATCTTCAGTGTTGTCTGCAACAGCCTCTTCTAGTCTACACTGAAACATCAAGGCAATGGTATCTAGTCAATGCACTAGAATAGTATAAAAGAAATAGCAAATCCATGTCAATGGGAGGAGACTTTGCACTTGTTTCACATCTCAAATTTAAATACTGTAATTTTCAGTTCTGTGTAAGGGAGTTGAAGGAAACTAGTCAAACTTGTAAATAACAAGGCTCTCTCCAATTAAAAACCAGTAGTTGAAGACTGTTTGAGATTCATGAGTTACTCTTTGGTCAAACTTGTAAAAAACAATGCTTTGAAGTTTTTCCGTCCAAGATCATGTGATAACCAATCCAAAGTCCACACTTTGAATTCAATGAATTATTTTTGGCAGAATTCTTTGCTTCTCCCATGTTCTTCAATATACTCTCATTGACATGGATTTGCTTAGTCGGTTCTAATTGGAAAAGTAACATATCAAATTAAAACAAAAATAAATTTCATGCCAGGCACATGGTAGGAAAGATCATATTTCTTGAAACATTAACTACAAGTTTTAAATAATTTGATTTCATCGTTTTATAAACAAACTGCAACAGCATGTAGTGGAAAACGCTACAATCTTATAATTTCTGTTCTGGCCAAACAGAAGTTATATACAAAATGTTTATCCAAGCAGTGCAAAGAAATCTCGACAACAACAAGTTTTTCTCATTTTGAGTCGATAATTAAATGTGACCAAGAAACTCAATTGGGTAACTTTTCTCCATGTGCCTGGTTTAAAAGCCAAAGTGCAGCATCCTTTAAAAAATAGACTTGATAAGTCTCTCCATTAAAACAGTAGTTGAAGACTGTCTTGAGGAAACACCCAGCAGTGTGAAGATCTGCATGTTTGAATTTCAAGGGTAGGAGTAACCCTTGAACTATTGCAAACCAGACTGATTGATGGATCAAATTTATATATCCAAACTGTCCTATTATTCCAATCAATGTTTGGAATCAACATGCCTTCTCATTGAAGAAACTGCTCTAAGTGTTCAAATGCATTTCAAAAACACTTTTGCTTTACAAGACAAATGCAGATTGTCTGACACAGTCAGTTTACTATTTTGGTGCTGGATATGTGGCATGGTCTACCTCCCCCTCCTAATATGTTTTCATTGTGTTCTGGTAATCTCAGGAAGTCAGCAAGGATGCTGTGCTTTGGCTTATTGTAAAACATTTCTGATAATTTTGAAATTTATGCTTTAGTTATTTAAGTAAGTGTAACTTTGCTTGATTGTATAAACTGGATTGAATTATGTGTAGAAAAACTTTTATTTGATATAGAACTGTACACTGGCACATCATATTTAGTTTGAATGTTCTAATGGTTTCTATTCTGGTGATCTTTGGAGTAAGTAAAGTTGCAGTCTGGTATAGAAACAACTCAATAAGTTTTCAGTCACCTTGCTGGATCACAATCATATTACTGCAGTTGTGAAGGAGTCCCAAGTGTTGTGCATAAACTGATAGCTTAGCAAAGCACTGTGCGTAAATTAACAAGAGCATGAAACTTCAAGTGTATAGAAACAAAGTGGAACAGTTGTTCATAAATCACAAGCAGGGCACAACAGTTTGTGGATGCGTCCGATGCAAAGCACCACATCAGCCTAGAGCACTTAGACTAGAGTCGAGTGAGAATCACTGACATACCACTGAAGCCGTGCAAAGTTATTCACCTACTGGTCATGGTGTATTACAGGACTGGACCACACTGAGCCAGAATCAAGCCTCAACCAGGACTTGTGCTTAGCTAATTGCTTACAAGCAGCTATCATAAAACACTGATATTGATCACTCTATCCTAAAGAGTGAAGGAATTATTCTGAAGAAGCATCTGATTGAAATGATAAGACGCTACTGAATCGACATGACTGAGATTTAACTGCAAAAATCTCAATGGCTCAATTGACTGCAATTTGCTCCAAACCTATCAAATACTTTCCCATTCTTTTACATATCAAGCCATTGAACTCAATGAGCTGGCAACTGGTATTCTGAATATGTGAGTTTTATCAACTCAAGGTACACACACTTCTAACTATAGGGCCTAGCCTTTCTAATTGCAATGTCACAGCCCAGGTTTTTGCTAACAAAGGCTTGACTACTATAGGAAGACATAAATGCAAAGCAAAAATAGATAGCCACAGTTTGTAACATTGTTACACAAACATTTAACAATAGTTTTGAAATTGTTGGAAATGAAGCAACCAGTCCTGGTTGTATTTCTTTTAACTAAAAGTTTGCAGAAATGTTGAATTTGGTAACAACATCCATTAACACGATTGAATGTTTTGAAAACATTCGGCCGTTCGTTTGTCAACAATAGAAAAGTCTACAATATTGGTCTATTGCAGGAAAACAATTCACTGAAACAAACAATGTAAAATTGTGTTTAGGAAAACTTTGTAAGGATAAACAGACTAGAAGATCAGTCTGGTGCCAAAACATGAACATCTTAGGAGTATCTGTAGCTCACTTGTCAGTAAAAAAATCATTAAGGAACCAATGGTGGTGTGTGTACCTTTAGTAATAAGGAATATGATGTGCCAGTGTACATAGTGTTTATGAAATAATAAACAAAGAGTCTATTGTTGTGTTTATTTTGTTGTCTGTTATGTGTTGGGAAGCATCTGCTTTCTATTTCAATCTTGTTGCAGCACTGACCTTTATCACGCAAAATCCATCTTGTTTTTATTATTGCCTTTTCTCAAACCAAGGCTAGAAAACAGTCTAGCCATTTAGGTACATGTTGGTTGATCTGTCATGAAGGAAAAAGGAACATTGTATGATAGCATTGAAATATTGCTTTTTCTGTTACAGCGATATTCCTATAAAAACTTGTATCTGTGGCAAATCCAAATTAATAGCCTTTTCTAATCACATACATGATTGGCAGAGCAGCATTGCCAGTGGCATGTACAGACTGCTGTTGATAAAGTCAACCTTTGTCACTGAGGCCAAGTTGAGTTGACAAGTGTGACCTGTTTGCACACAGATGATGAAACATTGCCACATCAGATCAACTGAGCATTGAACAGAAAGTTCAATATGAAATCAAACAAATTAATAAGGTGTTTTTTTAAGGGCAAAACAACATCAAAAAGATAACTTAGTTTTTTCAACAGAAGGCATCATTGACATATTCAATCTGTTCATACACAGACAATGAAAAAATGCCACCTGAGCAATGACCTGACCATGTCAATCAGACAGTTGTTTTAGTTACGAGGCATCACCAGTGTCCTGACAATGTACAGAGCATACTCTGAGTCCACATACTCAAAAGAGAGATGTTTACCACATGGTGATAACGCAAACATTCTTACTTATCACTAGTGTCATCTGTATGTACAAAGATGATGACACTGCCAAATTTGATCACCTGAACAAATACCAAGTTTTAGCACCACTTATTAGTATGCAATAAAACACCTTTTTACAAAAACCAAGTTGCTTTGCCCAACAAGATGGTGTGATAAAGGTCTGAAACACTTCTGGTCATGTGGATGGTGAGTTAAAGGGAAGGTACAATTATTTATCAAACTACGAACAAAAAAACTACAAAGAGTTGGAAAACATCTTTTTGTAACACATGAAAACCAGCATGTGTTTTTTTGGCAAAATAGTGACATTTCAAGGTTTGTCTAAAACTGTGAAAAACTTGTCTAACAATTCAAACAAACTTTTAATGCTGTTAGAGCTTGCGTTTTTAATCTCTAAAACGATCACACCAAAATTTACACTGTTCCAGCATTTTAAAGGCCACAAAGAAACTAAAAAATTTGTTCAAACTTATTAGACAACTTAATAAAAATAGTACCTTCCCTTTAACACCTATAAAACCACTAGTGCTGCAACTTGTATTAAAATAGAAAGCAGATGCATTATGGGGGGCCTAGGGACTCTATGGGAGGGTAAGGATCATAGATAGAGGGCAGCAGAGTCTGAAATAAAGACCAAGTACACACATCTGTTGGTATTTATTCGTATTTATTCGTATTTATTCATATTTAAATTTGACCTTGAACTTGAAAAAAAAAAAAAACAAAGAGGGAAGCACCCCAGCGTATGCAAGCCCCCTGGTACTTTTTTGCACAAGTGTTCCCCGCCCACAGGTGCCAACAGACCTGTCGGTGAGCGCCCTCTATCAACACCATTCAGTGAGTGTGACTTTACTGCAATGTGTTTAATTGTCCCCAATATTTCTTAGTCTGTGTGACCAAAGAACCCTCTGTTGATCATAACAAGGGAAGGATCTAATGAACTCTAATAATCAGTTGACTTAGACACTGAGTCAGATGTATCTATCTACCACTCCTGGCATTGCTTATGGAAATAGCGCCTTCAATGTCTACTCTGAACTTTGTTTTGGGCAAATTATATTTGCATAGTTGCACCCTGGTTTTTAATCCTATCAAATGAAATATCAAACAAATGTACACATTTTTGCAAGTTTTCTTTACTAGTTTGCCATGTTAAGATAAAGGTCACTTTTTGTTTCAACCACACCAATCATATTTGCCAACGTCACTAAGAAGACCCTATTAAATCTCTGCAATTAATTTAGTGTGTTCCTTCGCATGTATGCTTTAATGAAATTTCTATGTACGTTTTGTTACGACAAAAAACTAGGCTGTTGTTGCACCAAACATTATGATTTTCTAATCAAGAAACTCAACAAATTGAGTGTGTTTTCAAGAAACTAGTGCATTTAGCCTTGGTCCAAGTTGATCAGCACAAACAGTGAATTGATTTTAATGAGTGTAAATCAAAAAGATGGGGTGTCTCTATTTAAAGTACTGTTGCGTATGAAGCATTTAAAATGAGTGAGCTGAAGAAACTGAAGGGAGGTTTTAGGTGCAAATGCCCCACTATCATTCAATCTGAGTAGAGAAAAGCGGATATGAACACAACTTTTCAAGGATGTAACAAATCCAGCACATTTTTGGCTCAACAATTAAATTTAAGTTATTTGAATGTAGTTTGTTAAAATTTTGTATTGCTTTTAAGAACTCTAGTTGATTGCCGAGTAGTTTCTAACGTTTTTAAAAATATTTGGTAGCGGACTTTTTTATTGAATTGGTTGCCATTTCTGTTGAGTGTAAATATTTGAGCCACAGCAATTTCTGCATCCTAACTTTGAGGCAATTTGTATGGAGTAAAAGGTTCCAATGTCCAAGTGATTTAATTGGATTTATTTGATGTACCTAATAGTGCCTATTTCATTCTATTTCACTGATTTCAAGCTTGCTATTTTTTAGATTGTGTTCACCATTAAACTTAAGTGGCTTTAGCTTTTTTAACTTGTAACTTCCCTAAAACCTTTCTTATTATTTCACAATTTCCAGGATGCCAAACTCTCCTGCTACTCAAAACAATGTAAGGTTCTCTCATAAACAAGTCAAGTTGACTTTAACTACTTTTTATTTGCTTGGGTCCAGAAATGAGTTAAAACTAATATATTTTAGCTAAGTTCCAACTGCATAGCACTAATTATTTTTTATTATTTTTATTTTTTCCTTCTTGTAAAATGTTTAAAGCATTAACTAGTACTCCTGTACTGCTAAAAAACTTTTGTAATTTGTATTGCGTGATATTTGTGAACTAAACTTGGTCTTATCATTTTCATTTGCGCATCTTGATCATCTGATGTAATGACTCGTTCCTTACAGGTTGTTATTATTGGGTTTTAGTGGTTTTTACTTTGTTTCCTTACACTGTTTTAAGTAGCATACTTTCTCTGTACCATGGTCCTGGGGTGTCTGTTTGTTAGCACCATACTCAGTTTGAGGCTCAATTTTGAGGATGTGGTGGAAATTTAATGGCAGATCCAGAGGAGGTCCCCACTTTTTGAGTTGGACCTCCCTTCTTTTCTATTTCCCTACGTTTCACCGGAAAGCCCCGTCATGTCCAATTCTTCTATTTTGTTGTTACAATTGCCCTATGTACTTTTGTGGTACTATTTTTCAGGAGGGGGGGGGGGGGGGTATGATATACACCTTTTGTCACACAATGCTAGAGTTAATTCCTGATGAGCTTTAATGATCAGAAGGGCCCCTACCTAGAGTATTTTGAGTACTATTTTCCCAAACACGCATGATGCTTTCCTTTTTGATTGATTGGACTACAGTGTAACCAATTATTTCATTGGTCTTGTGTAGTATTTGGAAATACTGTTTGGCTCATCTCAACGCATTCACAGCGTTATGATGACTACCAAAAGTAAACAATCTATAGCATCTAAGACACTTGCTACAAAACAGGTGTCTTGCTGAAATGTGCATCTAAACGCTGGTCAAACATTAGTTAGATGTGGTCAATCTCAATTGGTAAAAAAATCTAAGAGTTTATTTTTTTTCCTGAAGTTCAAATACTGTGCACTTCCACTCTTGTCCATCTATTAAATTTCATCTCACCTGTCTAATTGCAAAGTACATGTAGGCCTACATTTATGACGCAATTCTATGTGTGACAAATTCTTTGTGTGACCAACCCTAAGCAGCCCCCCCCCCCCCCCTCATGACAGGACTCCCGGCCAATTTCACCTCCTCTCTTTTGCAAATCCTGAATCCGCCTCTTTTCAATCTGCCCTTCAGTATCAAGGGAAACTATGGTGCCTTTTATCGACACAGGGTTTGCCAGTCCTGCCTCTATTTTGTCCATGGCAAGTTTAAGTGAAGCTTTTACGAATTCATGCACTGTACACGTTACTATACATCCTCATGGATAACAGATACCATGCACCTTTTACAGCTCACATGTAAACCTATAATAAGCAGGCCCTGGGAAATGTTACATGACAGTTTTTACTGCCGCCTCTACCAGTCAATTAGCTCTGAATGACAACCTAGCTATTTATAGGTTATTTTCTCTTGCCTAATTGTAAATTAGCCCTTGAAATAAGGGTTGTAGCTTTATATAAAAGGTTGTTCAAGTAGTTTGCATCATAGTCTACTATACTTTCTGTATCAACCAAAGGTGTTGTTCCCATACACTAAACAAAATAGTTTTATCTTGACTGTTTAGTATGAACTGCTCCTGATTGCTATTTCAACTTTACTTGAAACTAGAGAAGTGAAGAGGCCACTCTAAAAGCATTCAAGGATTGTTACATTCAAGTCCTCAGAACTAAATGTTTCTCTGCCAAGTGGGCAGATTTTAACTAACAGATGGCTAAGATGTCTATTGCACTTCACTTAAAAAAGTTGATTTAAGTTTACAGATTTGTATTGACTGTTAAAAGAACAACTCCTGATAGCTATTTCACCTTTTAGTTGAAGTTAAACTAGGTGAAGAGGCATTCTCATTGCATGTTGCTTAATATATTCAATTTTTTCTAAACATATTAAGAGACCTCTGTTGAAACTATCAAGGACTTTTAATTACATGTAAGTGTTTAGCACTAAACATTTTCTGCTTAGCAGACTAATTTGAGCTAGAACACAGATGGCTGAGATGTTTACGTTTCTTCACTTCAGAATTGATGAAGTGATTCCATAAACATCATTGTAGGCTTTCCCGGGGCCTGCTAGAGTCTCAAATGCATACAACTGTTCCTTAAAAATGCATTTGTACCTCTTGTACAAACTGAACTATGGCCTGCTATTAGCGTAGCTTATAATGCCTGATGTTAGGGCAGATAATTCAAGCTGTCATTTGGGTAGCTAATGCCTTATGTTAGGGTAGCTATGCCTGCTGTTATAAGGTAGCAATAATACATGTACCTTTGTCAAGTTGGCTTATTTTGCTTAACAATAATTATGTCTGTGGTTGCAGCTACAATATATTCCTTTCCTAGACTCCTGTTAAAATAAATTGGGGGACACTCAAATGACACAAGTTATCCTTTTTGTTGATAATTGATCGCCAGTTACTCATAGCAAGATTTGAAAAATTACTCCCTCCACTCATATTTTTTGTCTACCTAGAAACGACAACCACAGACTGACTATGCACACTGTTTGCTATGAAGTAGTTTTTATCCCAATAAGTAACCCATAGGTCAATAAATGTAGAAACATTTCTTTCTATCTATCCAAGACTGGAATTAATAACTGATATTTCTATGCTACATACATCAGGTCATCTGAAATCCCTGCTGCAGCTACTGATATACTGATCTATCCCTATACTACAAAAACCTCATACAAGATGGACCTTCTGCATATTAGTATCAAGAAGCCAATAATGAGTGTCACTGATGAACTAATGAGTGATATTAACTATCATCCAGCATGGTATCTACACTCCTATGGTTATTATGTACAGCTCTTGGATTATTTCTTGCACTTTATTCACAAGGTAAACCATACCTACTTGGTTTACTAGGCAATCTAAAAAAGACCTGCGACTTCAAATTACTGAGCCTACATCTCTGTTATTCAAAATCACGAGTAGCAAGGCCTTAGTCCTAGAGCTAGTTGTATGCATGGACATTGGATAGACTGTATACACCACTGGTATAAAACAATAAGTAGTGAAATAACTGGAATCCTATGGGTAATTACATCCAAGTATTTGGCTTTAATTACCACCTGTGAACTTACACTTACAATGGAGTGTGTAAGTTGAAGTATCCGTAAAGTTCCTTTCTTACCTCTAGTAATCTTCCAGCTTATCTATAAGAGTACTGAAGTTAATGCAATTTCATCTTTCTACTGTACTCATTCAAATCTCCTTCAACATGTGTTTATGTCTTTGTTATCAAACATGAATTGGATCACTAGCCAGCGATGCCGTTCAAGAAGATGTGAAATCCCTGCTGCAGCTAAAACTGAATTCTCTTTTAATCCAGTATTTACTGAGTAAGTTGTGTCCAGTAGACTAGTTTACACTGAAACATTTAAAGATTTGTACTTTAACCCAGAATTTGCTAAATTATTTGTGTCCAGTAGATTAGTTTGCACTGACACTTTTACAGATTGGTGTCTACATTGATCTGGCTCTTATTAAGTTTGATTGCATTCCTTGAGATTCAACAAAAGTGGTACACCTGTTCTATTTGGTATTACTTGAAAAGAATACAAGTTATTTTTTAATGGTGTATTCCGGCTACAGTTTTTCCTTTTTCGAACAATAATGTAAATTTTTCTCCTTTCTCTCTTTCAACATTTGCTGATATGGTTTCCTACTTTAGTTTCACTACTTAACCAGAGACCAGTGGTGTATACAGCCCTAAAATACATGGAGCTTATTGATAGTCTTCAATCAAACAATATTGACCTATCGCCATTCATATTATGATAGCCAATAACAGTGCATTAAGCACATTGTATGATCAACCTGATCTGCAATACTGGAAAGTGATAACCTATCTCATAATACACACAAGATGTATGTATTTATTCATGTACATACTTGACGTACAATTTGCCTCATTTGCACACAGGGGCGATGAGATGTACTTGTTCTACATGTAGACAAAACATGATGCTCAGTTATGTGCAGTATGTGCTCGTATCATTCATTGTATGTTCATCTAAAATGCAAATGAGCAGTTTCTAACTACTTTCCTAGCAGCACATGTAGACATACATGATGAAACTCAAACTTATCCAATATGTGTTTCTTTATTCGTGTACATTTGCCCACACTTTCTCTGATGAACAAGTACATCAAAAGCTAATTGTACATGCAATGCTTAACTTGCATCTACTTTCTGAGAGTGCTTGATTTAACTTGCTATCACTTATTTGTCAGATTTATGGCCGAGTTGTGAATGGCGACAAGTCAATGTTAATTACCTCGTTCCCATGGTAATCCATCCCACAGTATCTCACTATGGGATGTTACTAATTGAATGTTCTACAGCATTGGGAGTAGTTATCACTTAAATAAGGACAGATGGTGTGTTTTAGTGGGGGGGGGGGGGCTAGATGAGTTCACAAGAAGGTTGGTGTAGTGTGTAAAACTGGGTAGCTAGTGTTACCAACTGGCTATAAAACACTTTGCCCAAGAGGGGCTAGTGGTAGATTGTCAGTCATGTTGGTATGTTATTGCTTCTCCCAACATGCTGGGGCTAATGGTAGGTGTTTGTTGCCCGAGAGGGGCTAGTGGTAGGGGTTGTTTGTTGCCCAAGAGGGGCTAGTGGTAGGGGTTGTTTGTTGCCCGAGAGGGGCTAGTGGTAGGGGTTGTTTGTTGCCCAAGAGGGGCTAGTGGTATAGGTTAACTGTTGCCCAACAGTGGCTAGTTTTTGTTTGTTGGTTGCCCAACAGGGGCTAGTTTAAAATTGTTGGTTGCCCCACAGGGGCTGAAGGTGGGTAAAGTAGAGGCCAGTTGTCACCTGTACATCCATTTACCAATATTGGGTCTGGTGAGGGATGTAGTGTCTGGATCAACAGTGGCTAATGCTAACCACTGTCTATTTATCACTTTGCCCAATAGGGGTAGATATATTGGTAGATGATTTAACACATGTAAATTACTTTGGCCAACAAGGGACAGATGGCAACCTTTTCACTGTACATATTTTTGGCCAATAGGGGCGGTAGTAGTTGAAATAAGGAGGGAAAGTAATGGGGACTATAGTGAGTGCCACCTCATATCATGTACATCAGTTTGCCCAAAACATGGATAATTATGGGTGTCCCCATTGTGAGTAATTAAACACTTTTTTCCTGAAGGGGCTTAAGGCTGGCATAAATGGGTATATATCACTTCAAGTAATGGGGCCTGTAGTGGGTTCAGAGAGAGCAAACTAAACAAACACGGCCTGATGGGCCTATATTGGCCACTTTTATATACAGGTAGGTACATCAATTGTCCATTTGGGACTAGTTTTCGGGAACGAGGTTGGCAGTACCAAGCAGGGTTGAATAAGACATTGTCCTGAAAGTTCTTCACATTATCTAAAGTGCCTTTTAACTTAAATGCCAAATACGTTGTGCTTTACTGACAATTGTGATCTAACTAATGAGCACAATGTTGTCTGATTTTGATTTATATCCTAAGGACTTGGTTCCCATAGACTGGTTGTGATCAGCTTATCCTGGGTTTTTGGTTATTCAGGACAACACATTACCAATTGCTTCTACATTGTAAGTGCCCACTGGAGGCAATAACTTACATGCAAGACAGTTGGGTAAATTGTTCACTGGCTCTATGACCAGAAGTGAAGTCACCTTGAGCATCACATCATGGAGGTAGGTGGATTTGTAAGACTCTACATGTTTCTCTTCATACTCAAAGGTTACCTAAACTTTAGTTTAACATATTTACTACAATATCCCATTGTGTACACACATGGAAAGGCTGGCTAAAGCTCATTCAAATGTGAAGACCTTTCAGGACTACAGGGTTACCCTATTATCAGTTTACGGAACAAACCAGGCTTGGGGTTATGTGTATGGATGTTAATTATTACCAACAAGATTGGTAATAAAGACTGCTATTAAAATGATTGCAATAAGTGATTCCATTAAATGATTTTGTCTATCACATAATGAGTGTATACTTTTTAGTTTCAGACCATAATTTTTTTGATCTGAGGGTTAACTATGAATTTGAACTCAACCTATGATTTTGTGGTTATGACAAGTAACTCCTAACGTTCTTGGTTTCTTCAAAACCTTCACTGGTTGATTGATAGCAGTGATGAAAAGCTAACCATTGGTTGTATTTTTGGGTCTGACTTGTAAACACTGTACTTAAACATGAGTCACCTGAATACCCCAAGCCTGAATTAAAACAATGAGGTGGCTTATAACTAGCAAAATTCAATCAAGGCATTGACCATTCAAAGAAGCCTCTTTATGGGGAGTTACACACTTCAGGGAAGTCAAAGTGTCTTCACATGTACATTCATGTACAGGTTTACTGGATGTTAAGATGTTGACACTTAATGCTTTGGACATAAAGCCTCATAATGCATTGCTTCATTTGGTGAAGAATGTGTCATAGTTCTCTTGCTAGGTCTGACAGTAGCTACGGGTCTAGATTAAGTCCCCCTCTACCCAGGATATGGGTATCATGCAAGGGTAGTGTCTGTATGACTAAAACCTGCTACAGTAATGTACCTAAACCCTCTAAGGGTATATAGGTGGACTGTGCCTGCATTTTTGATAACTAACTCTGTGGGCATCGAGAAGGGGCTTTGCCTGCTTAATGATAGCTTCAAGGCACCCATTAGGGTTATTTTAGGGATATTTCATCAGGTATCATGGAGCAAATGATTGAACTGGACATGATGCATGTCCATTTTCAGCAGCAATCTTTATCTTACTCAAATGACCTGTGGCCATCTTGGTTTACTGCAGCACACACAAGAATAAGATTAAAACTGAACTCATCTTAGTAATAGACTGTTGTCTCACTGAGTGGTCACTGCAATGACTGAGTTTGGAGAATGTGACAGGAAAACATCGTCATAAGTATAGATCATTGCAGGCACAGAGTTATATCTTTAATACTTCTATGGAAACACACATCTCTGAGGACAATCTGTCTCCATTTCAAACCCTAAGACCTTGGTCAATGGCTTGATTGATATTCAACCCTAACATGCTTGGTATTGCCTTTGATTGAAGACTATCAGTGCATGGCTGAGGATGTATAGTTACAGTACATGAATTCTAACTTCAATTAAAGTTACCATGGACCTATCTAACAGGACTGGGACCCTGTGTCTAACACCACAGTTTCTGTCAATACTGAGGGACCCACCACATCGTCCCATGTGCAGCCCTAGTTTATAGTATGGTGCTCTACTTTTGCACACCAGGCCATCTCTCTACAGCAGTTTAAAAGAGTTTGGCACCCCAATATTTCCCAGTGTTGGGAACAGATTTATAGTTTGGCCAGGAACAACCATGATTATACAGCTTGGCCTGGGACAACCATGATTTTAAAGTTTGGCCGTCAGGAACAAACAATAATAGTTTTACAGATTGGCCAGCAACTACCATGATTTTACATGCAGATCTGGCACAAATCTTCCCCAGTATTGGAGAACTACACAAGTATTTTACTTTAAAAATACTTTGTTTCTGACTTGTTTTATTTCAGCTCAAATACTGACATCTTTGGAGTTACAAGTTAAAATACTTTACTATGCCATTGGAAATGGATCCTTATCAAGCCACTTAGATTTTTCAAATATTCAAGTCTATGAGAATCACATTGAGGCTCAAGTCTTCAATAGACTGCTGCCTTTCTCAATCTGTGATTATTGTAATGGTGATTATTAACAAGAAAGTTTGGGTATTTTCAGTTGCAGTGCAATGCCATGCAGGATAGAATTGAACTCATTTCAAGTTCTCCTTATTATTGAAATTTTTTGCCTTCTCAAAATCTTGAAATAGTGAAATAGATTTTAGAACTACCCGCAATGCAGTTCTGTTTTCATTTTTGTTGCATTTTTGAAACATCTTGTATTAACATATTTTTTTCTGTCGAAAGTAATTTGTTTTGACATGAAGATTATTACATCATTTGGACATTTCTTTTTATAGAACCTAGATTTGTCTCTTCAGTAAGAGATAGTTTGAACAAACTTGAGTTTGTTGCAAAATGTTTAAACATCAGTTTATATGTTACTCCTTTTCAATGAGTATGGTTTTGCCTTTATATAACATTACATTTTTTTAACAAACTGACATTTTCCAGATGGTACATCTCTCAGTGGTGAGATTTTTAGCAATATTTTTTATGTTTTTTTTCCTAGAAGTAGCATTTTCTTAGTGCTATTGATGAAATGGCAACCTTTTCAATCCTAAATTGAGAATACTTCGTTAATTCTTTAAGATTATTATTTTGGGGGACTTTTGCTTGATTATCATTTTGCTAGAAGACTATGTTTTTGACAAAATTTTGAAAACTGCTCATTTATTTCTACTTCATTCACTAATATCTTATTCATTTCTAGGAGCGTAGAAGATTGGTCTTTAATTGTTAGGTTTCAGATAAAGTTTGATTTGAGCACCCCGTTTTTGACAAAATTTTGAAAACTGCTCATTTATTTCTACTTCATTCACTAATATCTTATTCATTTCTAGGAGCGTAGAAGATTGGTCTTTATTTGTTAGGTTTCAGATAAAGTTTGATTTGAGCACCCCGTTACAAAGATTTTTAAATATTGGTTTGTATTGAACTATTTAAAAAAAATACTTTATTGTTTTGAAAAGCCGTTGTTCACTGTTTGTGCTGATGAGTTATTTTTTTCTAATTTACAATTACTTTGTTTGGATTTGCTTGCTTTCTCGAAGTTGCGTATTGCTCTTTTTTGGAACACAAAGCAGAGAGTGGTTTAGATAGTGATCGTTCAACAAATGATTGGCTGGCTTAGACATTGTGACCAAAATCCCTTTGTATGACAAACATCTCAGAAATACTTGGCAAAAATGTATATTTGCAAATATTCAATTCTCATGGATCAAAATACCATGATGCAACCATTACTCCTGAAATGTACAGTTCAGAGTAGACTTGAAGGCATTTCTTCCATATGCAATGCCCGGAGTGGAAGATGGATACATCCTCCTCTGTGGAAAGAAAACTGGTTATTATAGTTCAAAGGATCCTTACCATGTTGTAGCCAACTTTGGGTCTTTGATTCATCCAGACCGCCAAGTATTGGGAAGGTTGACACATCACAAACAGCCAAACACCTGCAAGTGCATTCAGGGGACAACTCACTGACCAGCCTGCCGACACCTGCGGGCGGGGAGCACTTGTACAAGCACCGGGATGGCTTGCATGCACCGGGGTGCCGAAAAGGGGAGGGGATACATTTCCATGCTGTTGGTAAAATACAAGATATTTGTCTATTAGTAACAGAATTTCACTTTAAAACTTCATTGGAAAAAAGGGCCCCAAAAATGTGCCATTTTAGAATTTTGAAATGTAAAAGGAAGATCCAGAATTTAGATGTAAGCTTTTTGAGACAATTTGTCCATGCTGCTAAAAATTCTAAATGTGATGTACAAGATTGGCTAATGTACTTCAGAAGAAACTAATTAAAAGGAAAACAAAATGCAACATGAGATTGCTTGTTGAGATTTTTCTCAAAAGCCAATTAGTCTAGTTATAGAAAAATAAAATTGAAACTGCTGTTTCCTTGATGAATGCCTTACAAGCAAAGGACACTGTAAGAAGCGGAGGAGTACATACTATGAGTGCTATTGATACAATTTGAAAAATAACTTTTTGTTTTGAACAGAAATGTTCACTGAAAAAGATTGACAAAAATATGGCATTCGCCGTTGATTGTAAAAGGAAGATCCAGAATTAAGGAGTCAGCTTTTGAAGACAATTTGTCCATGCTGCTAAAACGATTCAATGGTGTTTTACACAAGTAGACCTTTTGGATTATTCGATATTGTAAAAATGTAGGGACTACAATAACATTAGCTAGTCCAGCCAATGTATTGTACATGTAAGTTTCTGTAGACAGTTTGCACAGTAAATGTTTGACTTTTTGAGTCTAAGTTTGGAGTTAAGAAGTACTTTAGGACCAATCTTGTACCCAATTACCAACAGACAATATCGACTCACCCTCCACTCTCTTAACAACTATTTAACATTAACATAGACCAGCCTCTCACAAGTCAGCTATGACAAATTTCTGATTTCAAAAGTAATTTGAAAAGTGAAAAGTTATGAATTTTGTAGAGGTCATTGTCCAAATAAGTCACAAGGTTCATTTGAAGAAAATACAATTAGCTATGTTTAAATCATTGTGCAAAACTTCAGTTAGCTTAGAAGTATAAATTTGTTTGTATCAAGTTGCTAAAAAAGCCGAATACAATGAACTTCTAATCGTTTTTACTTATTCATTTTTAGACAGACCATATGATGCAGATCCACTGATGCAGATCCTGCATGACTTTGTTTTTGGTTTCAGTAACTTGATTTTGGAAAGTTCAGATTTCTTTGAGACAGGCCTGCAAGATTAAATTGTTGCCATGAGGTCCTGGTTCCTCGTTTGCATGCACGGCCACTTGTGCCAATGACATGAAAAATAGACAGGTATTAAGAGTGCAGCGCTTCATTTCGTTTAGATGTATAATTTGTTTGTTTGCTGTGAGAGGCTGTTCCTAGCAATTATTTAGAGCTACAAATACTAATTATAATACTAATTACCCTCTGTTCATGCATGAATTCCTATTTGCTATCTTGACTTGGATGGACTTCCTAGCCAAATCTTACTGAAAAAACATCTTCAATACCCTACCATAGGTTTCCAAGTTACAAGCCCTAACATTTCTTTAAAAAGTGCTACACTGAACTTCAAATACCTTAATTTCACAAAGGCCCTAAACTTTCTTATGAATAAGTAAGATTTATGTCTTTGCATGATTTATGGATATCACTCGTATGAATTCAGTCTCTTTCAGGAGAAGAGGTTCTTAGAAGAAGAAGAGATGAGATATGAACAAAATCTTCATGGAATTAAAGGTAATTAACATTTTACATGTCAATATACATTAACTCAACCTCACTTGATGCTTTTTGTTGTTTAAAAAACTTTTTTGGTGTTGGAGAGAGTCGACAAAATATTTGCAAGATGGTTTTTGGTGGAAGGCTCTACAGGTATTGACAAATTATTAGGAATGTTTTTGTTTTATTCCTATCTGATTAACTAGGCTACTCCTTGTTGGTTTAACAGAGAAGCTGAAGACACCCTATTAAGAAACACCTCACTGCTTTAGTCCTACCTGTCTTCATTTTAGTATCTATGATAGTCCTAGGGAGATTCTACAATTGTTGACAAAATATTTACAAGAGCGATTTAATACTATCCCTTTTAGTGCACTTGTTTGCTTTGGATTCAGGGTGTTGTAAAGCTAATACGAAATACCATTTCTCCTGGTTCAATCCTATTTATTTCACTAATCCTATAAATTGTTCATGCATGAACAGATGACAATACCTTAATGCTACTTTTTTGCTAATTTGGCAAAGATATCTTCACTGTTTTTCACAAAGAGACCATTTAGCCCCTGCAGCCAAACTTACTTGTTTTGAGATTTTTTTTTTATTGAAAACATTGTTTAAAAAATGTGGTGATTCTATCAGTGTGCTGATTTGCGTATTTGAAAGACTATGAACTTTTATGACATAAAACCTAGCAAAACAAGTGTTGATGTCAATAAAACATCAAACCATGTGTAGATATAACACTTGTTGTACCTTCTTTTCCGAGCTTGTCTGTTCATGAAAACAGTGGCGATATATAAACTGGTTAACTAATGTGTTTCCCTGACTACCCTAAGTATTTTTATATTTAAACTTTGAGGTTCCAAAGAGTCTTCAGGAATTCTGTCTCCAATCCAGGCTTTGAGATGTAGCATTAGATCACTCTAGAGCTGCATCTCAGAGCAAACAGTGAGTTTGAGTTTATTCCAATCCAAATTGTTCACAGAGTCTTTTTTGCAATGTCTGCCTTCTCCAACTTGGTATAGAATCTTGCAGCATGGGTTGATGATGTTTCAGTGTTTAGAGAATCCTTGAAGATATCTCCTCAAGAATCTCCTCAAGTAGTGCATCTTGCAGCTTGCATGCAGCGTAGGTCGATGGGATGTCCCATGTGTTCACTGAGTCTTCAAAGAAAGTAAAACAGCAACCTCCCCACTTGAACACTTGATTCTGCAAATATTACACAAGAAAACACATGACCTCAGGAAAAAACAGATTGACCCTTGTGTACGTGTGTGGTTAGGGCACTTCGGGTGGTTAGGGCAATTATCTTGCATGTGTAGCACACCTGTGCGACAGTTTGACGATTACTTCGTATTTACCCTGTGCATGAATGGTCAAACGCTCACTTGGTAAACAGCAAAATTAGCATCTGGCATGTTATGGTATATGGACCAGTGAGAATTCAGCTCTCATCAGTCATGAATACGTAAGAAGCATAGGCTAGTCATACTATGTATGTCGTTGGAAATTTTTCCAAAATATAGAAAAATGAAGGACTTTATAATCTTTGAGTATTGTAAACTTTCCTACCATTATTGACAGGTGCATTTGAACCAGGAGCCCCAGGACCTGATGACATACTTGCAGGGGGTAACACCATGTAGAGAATCTGTGATTAAAGACAAGGTAAACAAGATTTCAATAACATATTATTATAACCCATAATAAGAATAATGACAGCATGTAACAGCATTAACTCTGTTTGGTGTTATTTTAGCTGCTTGAGAATAAGTTCTTGCAAACCAGTGTGTTAATTAAAGCTTCGTCATACTGTCCAGCTTGTATGAAGTACAAACACACAAGTATGGTATATCATCCCATTGTAGAAGAGTGCATATCATCGCGTCAGTGCAACAATGCTTTATCCTCATTATGCATCAGTGTTTTATCTCGTGTGAAAGAGTGAGATTTGAAGTTTTAACCTTTTTTTTATTTTATTTTTATTTAAAACCATATTTAACAAGGTTATAGCATGGAGGAAGAAATACAAGGAGTTTGAACGGCCCGCCAACCCCCCCACAGCGTAATTAACGCCCAATTATCGATCCTAGCTGTTCAGTGGAAAAGGCATGGAGACCTCCCAGGTGCGAGCGCTGCGCGTCAGATTTACGCGCGCGATAATATATCTTTGTGCACAGGGTCTGGGTACCGCTTCGGACTGCAGTGGAGAAATGACTCGTTCGTGAGTTTTAGTAGTACATAATTCCGAACATTCAGTTTTCCCATGCGCAGTGTGTTTTCTTTGTTCAACATGGCTGCGCCCTATCGTTGAATGGTCGCGTTGTTTTGTTCCGATTTTTTTCCTACTTTCCGCGTTGAAATTGGACTTCCGGAAGGTAAGATGAGATGTCATTCAAGTATTTTTGTATGTGTTGTTTTCGTGAAAATATGGTATGATAATTTCGGTAATTTTGTTGCTTTCCGACCTCTACCTACGGTTCCAAATTTGATGGTTTTCGCACGAAGGTTCGCTCTGCTAAACCGTATGATTTGTTTTGGGGTACTACAAAGTACTTTTTTTTCTCAGCAAAGAAAATCGAAGCCTTTTTGTACTATTTTGATATGAATGATCGTGCCACCTTTCCAAGTCTTTTAATCTTGGCTCCATACTGCGCAAGCGCACACAGAGAGACGGCGTGTCGCGTGCGGTTAGGAAGTGCGTTACAACTGCGCGTTTATCTGTGGCGGTACCAGTCCTTGAACGTTTGATCTCCTGTTCGTTGTAACTCCTTGTATTTCTTCCTCCATGGTTATAGTAAAGGCTACTATAGGAGAAAGAAGTTGTTGCACTGTACAATCCATCTAAACATTTCATCTAATAAGATGGTCACATTTTAGCCAACACCAAATAATGGTCTGTTTTATCAGTGTCTCCCTACACAATCAGCCCAACTTTACAACCTACAAGGAGGCCAACTTGATGGCTGTATTTTTAAAAATTAAGCTATTGGTTTTCGTTAAAGGTTTTTACTAATTATCCAACCAACCTGTCAACCCTTTAATCTCCAACTTGCATCTTTACCAAATTGTAATAATTCATAATTTCCCACTGGAAACATTTCACTTGTTGGAAAAAAACATGGTATTAAAAAGATTGTTTTGATTGTTTCTTCTTACATGTAACGTTCATTTTTTCAGTGAAACATTTGTGATACAATGCTTCTAAAATCGTAAGCGATTAAACTGCTTTCCACTCACCATTCTTGTGCTGTAAGTGTCTGCATCGAGGAGAGGGAGAACTAGTGGGCCAATGCTTACACAG
Organism: Leptasterias polaris; assembly: GCA_037783415.1. Classification (NCBI taxonomy): domain Eukaryota; kingdom Metazoa; phylum Echinodermata; class Asteroidea; order Forcipulatida; family Asteriidae; genus Leptasterias; species Leptasterias polaris. The sequence continues at coordinate 1,550,170 of JAZGTN010000156.1, read as the reverse complement.
CAGACCCTCATGTAAAGTCTATTAAAGGAAAACAAAATAAAAAAGATGATACAAAATATTAGTCAGTGAGCATTATAGCATAGAGGCTGCATTTAAGATTGACTGATCAAACTTCTAGGCATGATGATCTTCTTGGGCTGTTCAGTCAGTGGACTGTCTGTATGGTGAGCAAATATTACAATGTTTTTGGTCCATTCTAATCATACAAGAACTTACCAGTGAAATCCTCCTCACATCAGGTCATGTTGGAGACACAACAAAAGCAGAAAAGCAGTGTATGCCATGGCTTGAACAGATTGCTGGCTGTACATTGTAGGTCGGTAGTTTAGTGGATGGATGGCATACATCTGTCCTAAACATTACAAAAGTGTTTTAGTATAAGCTGTTTTTTCAAAAAGTGAACTCTCATTTTAAATTTATAATTAAGTGTTAACTAGACAGCTTGAATGGAAATGTACATGTAAAAAACTGGATTTTTGAACACATACTTCATCTTCCCTTTGAAAGCTGCACAGTCAGACTAGTTGTTTGATACAGAACACTTTATCCAATCAAAAATGTGTGTATCCAACCCCCAGATATAGGCCTTAGGTTTAAAATTTAGGACTTAATTCATGCCAGAGACAAACAAATTGAAGTTCTCCATAATTGTAATATTATGGCCACTATGGGGCACAGTCTTTCATTGCCCTGCTGTTGAACTTGATAGCATTTTAATTTGAACTTTTAAGTGTCTGAAAGCCCTTGCAAAATCAGGTACATGTACCCATCATGCTGATGGGGGTGCTTCCAAACTGGACACAATGTCATTACAGCTGCTGCTGGTATGTCAGCAAACTCAGCATTGTGCAGTTTTTACCTGGATGTGTGTCATCAGCACACCACAAGTCACTGCAAATATTTCAGCGACAAGTACAAGTGTTATAGAATATAAATGAAACTCTTTGAAAGCAAAACAAATTTTGAATATATCTACAACTTTTAAATTTGAACAAGTACCTTATTTTGTTACAGCTGAAGTACATGCTGGCTGTTGAGTAGCTACATTTTCAGTCCTGCTCGATGCTCAACCATGTTGGAGAGAAACAGGTGTGCAAGCCGAGTAGAGTCATAGGAGAGTGAAGGGAGACTTCATTGAGGGAAACACCCAGCAGATGGCCATGAGAAGGAAACATGGTACTCCCAGCTTAAGACACAAGACTGTATGCAACTGGTTCACTGCTGATTGATACGTTGAGAGCGTAGAAATACTCCACACATGATGTACAGGTACATGTAACTGTTTCGAAGTTGAATAATTTGAGAATGTGTCCAAAGCTGTTGAAAATGATTAATGTAAAGAACCCATCAGCATGGGTGACCAACCAGCAGATCTGTGCAGTGTAGTAACACCTTTACACCACACACACAGCTTAGTTGGTGCTGATTGACAAATGCTGAATATGTAGAAAATCAATCGGAGGTAACCAATACCCTTTTCAGGCAAACTTGAAAGTTGGTATATGATGTGTCCTGAAAACTGTTTGTTGAGTCTAATAATGACTGACAATGTTGACTGGGTTGGTAACAGGAAAACACATTCCTCATAAGTCCTGCTGCAGACAAATCTAAGCTTTCAAAACATTCCACTTGATGATGATTTCCTTTTGTTTCCTCAGAAGATTTTCAAGTTTAATCGCTTTGCACATAGTCTTTTTGTATTTCTGAAGTGAGTCCCTTGCATACATAGTTGACCGTAACAAGTATTTCAATAAAAAATCTGGTAAAACATCAAGTTACAGTCATCTTTGAGAAGTTTTTTGTTCAGTGCAGTCTGTTTGGCTATCTATTGTTTTAACATCTACCGTACTCTTCTTGACTGTAACTCTCTTGGTTCCTGTGGTGAACACTGGACCATTGTCACAGCTTGTTCAAATTCTTCTCAATGGACATCAAACTGAGTTTTAGTGCAAAATTCGTCTCCAATTCCTATGGTGTACCATTGAGCAAGTTGTTGGAGCGTTTCTAGTATTGCAACTCAATTCTGTAAATGTACACTAACTAGTCTCTCAAGGAAACACTGTGACAGGCACATCATAGTTTGCAACATGTTCTTGATTCATGTAGTTGAGTTGAGTTTCTAGTATGATTGTCACTGCATGTTCAGTTATTCTTCTTGATGGAAATAACATTTGAGTTCAGGTGCTACACCATCTCCTGTTGTACATCATAGAGCAATTTTTGCAGGGCATTTCTAGTATCAGAACACAACGCGATATAACTTGTGTACTCTATTCAGTCTCTCATGTACATGTAGATACAGCATACTTAATTGCTACAAGGTTAACTAAGTTTATTTGGCTTTCTGTTGATGTAATGTCTACTCATCTTGTCTGCCACTACTATAAAGTTAATGTTGAGCATAACTTGTAAACCCTTAAAGAGTCTTGTAATGTGAGCGCAGTGCAGTGTTTGGGGCTCACCTTGTCGCATCATATAGTTTTTCGACATAAGGTTAAACACACGTTGTTGCAGGATTGCTCAGCACTGTTCAAAGTTTGTGGGGTTCTCAATTGACTGTTAGCATTTAGAGCAGCAAACTTCTCTCTGGGCTGTACATGAGCTGTACATGAGTTTAAGTGCAGTATTCATTGGGTACTCTCTGGGTTTGTGTTGTGAGCAGTTCATTCATCACTCATCATTAGAATTGATTATGCAATCCTCGGTGGTTTAATCAATTCAACTAGCATACTGTCTGGATCCAACTGTGTCAAGTAGTGCATTGTCTTTCTGTATTGCATCTATGTCTTCAACTTGCTTTCACATGTTGAGTGTAGCTTTTGACCATCTAATTTCTTGACCAATGAAACTGGAAGTGTTGAAAAATCAATCTGTAAGAAAACAAAATTGAGAACAAATATTTAATTATCTATGCATGTCTCTCAAAGATTCAAGTACATGCATTGCTGATAATTATACTGATAATTCTGCAAAAAATAAAAAACCCAAACCATACATATTTTTGCAAAGCAAACTATAAGCTGGACCAAAATGGTTTGAATACTCGGTAATTGAAAAATGTTTGTGTGTAAACAATTGTCCATGATTTTGATATTTTCATTCTAACTAAAAAATGTGAACCATTGTGACCAAGATAAATGTCGGTAAATTTTGTTGGTAAACGAATACATAGAAATTTTCTCAAAATACAGTTTCAGATTCCAAAGTGCACACAAATGATGATAATACAATATAATAGCAGCTTTGAAAACATTCTGTTGTTAATATGATCTTGGAAAATACTGCGATTGACAACACAAGAGAAAATTGTTTTGAGCAGCTACAGCTATTAGCATCATTTGGTTTTTTTAAAGGGAGTTTTAGAGATTGCTTACTTTTTCAAATACTACTAAAACAAAGCTGGCTTCTTCATTTATACGGAACTGTCATTATGTTTACAATCAGCTGATCAGTCAGCTGAGGACATCTGACTAAGTTTATGATAAAAGTAGCTAGCGCTAACTGATCCAGTCAGCTTAGTGTAAGCGCTCTTTAGCTGATCAGTCAGCGGAGGACAGTTGGCTAAGTTTATGATAGAAGTAGCTAGCGCTAACTGATCCAGTTAGCTTTGTAAGCACTTTTTAGCTGATCAGTCAGTGGACTTGTCTGTTAACATTTTCAGCAAATTTCAGGGCCTAACACATAGTTTTGTAATAACATTAATTAGCATGATTGACGTATCACTAGATTAGCCAATTTGTGTTACCTCAAAGTGACGTATCATGAGTTGCCACTTGATCCATTGAAATACATAGTGCTCATACAGTGCCAAACACACTTGTATGACTTCTGCCTTTTCACAAAGTGATGTATCTAATGACTAATTTAAGTAAGGTTTTAATTTTGGAAGTGATGTGTCTAAATATGCGTAGGTTTGTACGCAGCACTCGACTCTGCTTGCACATCTTGCTATTTATTTTCACAAAGTGACGTATGTGTTTAGAAATTTATAACTCACAAGGGCACTTGGGCCCAGTTAGTTTCCCTTGTGTTTTATTACCTGGTATTTTAAATGAAAAGTTGTATCCCCTTAATGTGATCCCTCTGTATTGTAAACTTGAGTGTGATCCCTGGCTGTATGGCAGTGAATGGTTGTATGGCACCCCAGACAAAGATGTTGTCAAAATAGGGAGACCACCAACTTTAGCTTATAAAGATAGTTTTTTTTTGGTATTTTGTTGTTTAAATGATCTACCCAGCAAGGGAACTTGGCAAAGCTCCCACAAGAGGATATAAACACCAAGCTGGCAACAGCCAATCTCTCTCATACAAACATTGGTTTAACGTCTATGATTATGAATTGCACAAATCAAGATATTGTGATTCAGTAACTAGACGACAATACTTAGTCTAGTCGTTGTAGAATCAGCGGTTAGCTTGGTAGGATTCGGACCCACAATCTTGTGATTGCAAGTCATGCAGTCTAACCACTTGACCACAGCTTACATAGCTTAGTTGTTAGAGCAGGTTAATCTGGAGGTTGCAGGTTCAAATCTTAATCTAGTCTGTTTTTCTTTGTTCACCCCCCCCCCCCCCAATTATTAACTTATCAAAAGAGTTGCAAGATTGAAACACCTGACAGTCTGATTGAAAAAGGCAGCTTGATTATGTTATTGAGCAACTATTTGGTAGATTTGTCACATTACAAATACTCTATATTCTTATTATTTCTTAACAGAAAACAAAAATTAAAATAGTGAGCAGTTTCCGCAACAGCAGCCTAAGAATTAGTTCAAACTTTAACCGTGAATTGCACCAAACACAGAACTTTGACTGTGGAGCACCATACATCAGTTCAAAAAAGTGGTGATGATACAGTACATGTTCATTTCAATTGTTTCACTGATTTCTCGTAAACATTTTCTAGTAAAAGTAGACGCTTTGAAAGCAAAGTGATCGGTAAATTTTACAACTTATTTTCTTATTTAAGGATAGAAATGTACAATTACCTATTTACAGGTGACTGACATCCCAATTGTTGATCAACTACATCAGTCCGGCTGAATGGCTGAATGGTACAACCCTCTGGAGGTAAACAGGAATGGAGCTATGCCACTGGTCACAGCTGATTGAGAACTGTTGAACATCATGACAGATGAACACACAGAGTCCTCTGAGAAAGTTTCCAGGCAGAGTTCACTGGGATCAAGCAGTAGATAGCCATAAGAGGGTAACATCAAAACTTATGCAACTTCTTGTTGATACGGAGCTCAACTAATGAGAACAGTTGACCTCAGTTGAGCAGCCAGTAGAAGGAAACGAGTAGAACTTTAGTGTAGGTGAAGTCCACACTTGAGACAACTGCAGCTTAGGGCTAATTGTTTTTAAAACATAAGTTATTGGAGAATATATCCAGGCAAGGTGACCAGCCAGCAGATATGCACAGGGTAGGAATTACTTCACATTGTTACAAGTGGGTCCAGTCTAATTGAAAACTGCGGAATGTGTTGAAGAATGATCACAGTCAATCGATTTCAGGCAGACTTCAAAAGGTAACAGCAGGAACATACTGTACATGGACACTGGACATACTGAGCAATGTTTAGAGCTTATGTAGGTGATCAACAATATTAACTGTGTTGATAGCAGAATAATCTTACTCTCCCTAGCACCTCAAAGACGGAGCATCTCAAAAACTTGAACTTGCTTTCTGACGACTCTTCATGAGAGAGTTTGTAGGTAACGGTAGGCGTGTCATCAGAGACCTAAGACAGAAAGGTAAGAGACAAATAATTGTTTAAAAAACATTGTTAACTTTATAATTTTCCTCCATCCTAACTACGACAATTCTCTAATAGAGCGAGCCTAAAATGTCATCATCGGGTGAGAGGGCAAGACCATTTTCATTTACAAGTGGTACTTCCATTGGAAAGACTTAAATTCTATGGGAAAGTTGTGAAGGGGTACCAAGGCCAAGACCAAGGGCAACAAAGGCAATGGCCTCCGTATAATTCAAAACCCCTTCTCTTAGCTATAAGTGTAACTGGGTTCCTTTTTGGTGCCTTACACGGCACTGGACCTATGACTTTAAGACCCATCCAAAGGATGAAGCAATAATGGTTAAGTGTGTTGTTTATGGACACAATTGTCAAGACCGGTACTCGAACCCACATTGTTGACTAGATTCAAGCCAGCACCAATATTTCACAAATTGATATTATTTTTTCTGAAGCAGACAGCAATGTTGTCAGTCACCAACATTTTTATGAATCATAATGTACAAAAACATTCAAATTGCATTTGTTTAAGGACGGGTATATGTTTGGGACTCCAAACATTATTGACCATAAATACTTGTTTGGGTAAAGAGCACATTAGGCCTAAAACTGTTTAAAAAATTTTTTTGGAAAAAACATCCTTTGAAGTAATTTATTTTTAGAGAAAAAGGTAGTTTTTCACACAAAAGTTTGAATCTTAGAAAGGCTACAGGCATGAAGCCTTTTTCAGGCATCTGAAAACACACAAGGAGTTTCTTTTTAACTTTCTTTATTTTCTTGCAACTTCGCTGACCAATTGAGCCCAAATTTTAACAGGTTTGTTATTTACTTTGAGCCCTGGATTGAATCAGTTATGGTTTGAGTGTCATTGCTTTAATATATCATTGCTTACAGTGAGGCATTTTTATTCAATTAAAAAACACCAAACTGCTTGACTTGTCCCGTAGTGTGTATACTGGTGCAGCACTAAATTCACTGGCCTAGGGCCTGCATTCCAGTATAAACTTTGATCCCTCAGTAAGAATCAATTAAGTTTGAGTGTCATTGGTATGTCCCCTCATGCTGTAAATCTACTGTAAACTAGGCAAATTGGTGATTTTAGATTTTAGATTGTTAGTTTCATTAGTTTTTGGATATCTTGATTTGGTACCATTTTTGAAAGACATGAGCAAAAACACAGAGTAATGCTAAGGTTGAGTTTATGTTTGGGCAAGCTAGCTGTGGAAGTTTGAAGATGGGCACATTTCCTTACATAGGGTTAGAGCCAGGGTAACAAAGAGATTCAAATGTTTTTTACCCTGTGGAGCTAACCAGGGGCCTTTCTCAAACCTCGGCTTGGGCTCTGTCTCCGGCTTGGGCTACATTATAAAATGTTGTTACAGCTTGTATTTGCACACGGTGGTTCGAACATCAGACGGAGCCTGGAGCCGGAGCCCAAGCCGAGGTTCGAGAAAGGCCCCAGTTGCTAAAAAGATAAGACGGGGATTTTATGCTCATTCTTTACAGGCTTAGGCTGTGTCTGAATTTGCGGCTATAGCTACAGCTATGGCTCATGGCCGCATCATTATACACTGTACATTGAAGTTGTTAATGTCCTTAGCAACAGTCGTAGCTGTGGCTGGAGCCGTCACTTTGGATACGGCTTCAGGCTTATTTTGATTGTGGCAAACAAAATAAAGGTAGTGACTTCATGGGTCTTTAACTGGGTCCTTGACTATGACACTTTTTCAGAGAATGATATTTCTTTGTAGAATTGGTACTAATACTTTAGGATCAGTAAAGTTTTTACATGTTATTATCAGTTTATTTTGTATTTTCCATTTGCTGTACTTTGTAATTAAGTTAACATGTCATTTTATTCTTATCATCATACTGTGAGATTGAGTAATAAATCAAAATATCTGAATCAACAACTGCATTCTTTGTCTTTAGTAACACCTCCCACAGGTGCTATTACTCTGGATTCCTTCTGATTCTGAATGAGTCAAGAGTATTGGCACTAATTATGGGGTTTTGAAGGTTGTCCTAATTGGTGGGGGGGGGGACTCCTTCCACAACCCCCTCCGACCCCTTGAAAAGTAACAAATAAGTAAATAAATAATAATAGTAACAACTATAATTCAATAAATAGGTAAATAAACAAATGATAAATAAATCAAAAATAAATAATAAAATAGATGCAACAGAGTGATAATAAAAAACCAATTAACTGACAAGACAAAGCCACTAGTTTATGACTTGCATGTAGTGCATCATCACACAATCAGAGGCACATAATTGATTGGTAGTGTCAATTACCTGTAACTCAACTGTCACTGTGTGCTGACTGATGTACAAACCATATGGAACTGCATTACGTGCATGGCAATACTAAAAGGTCCATCTTCAAAGGGTCCCACCTTACCCCCAAAATGACAATCACTGACTTTGAATTCACTAAAATTAACTTACCACGTTCTCTTTTCAATGCATTAGTCTTAAGTTTCAATCATCGACAGAATAGCGAAGAAAAAAGACAAATCAAAGATACCGCTTGGACCAAATTTAAAGCCAAACCCCACTTTTGATTTAGACTGGTTTCTTAAAACCATTTTCAGAGGCGCTGGTATCATTCCTGTGCATATTTCCCATCATGACTACAGGATCCACGCCGACATTAATCGCCGTTGTAGCGCCCTCTTTTGGAGCTCAATATTGTACTATTTTTGTTTTCATCCCCGAAAACTTATAGTTCACTTTAGTTCCGCATCTGATGTGAAATTTGTAATGCTCCATCACAAAATATGACTTAATTAAAATAATTTAAACTCAAATAATAATGCTGAATACAAGAATGACCTTGATCCTTATTATAAGCCCCTCCAAAAAAATCAAAATGTTGACGTAGAATTAAAAAAGTAGGGAACCTTTAATCTCTGAATTGATGTGAAATTTGTAACGCTCCATCACAAATTTGATTTAATTAGAACATTTTACTCAAATACTTCAGAAAACGAGAATGACTTTAATCCTATAACCCTATCCATAAAAATCTTAAATCTGACGTTCAATTTTAAAAGTGGGAAATCTGTTATCTCTTAATGGATGTTAAGTTTGTAATGGTCGAACACAATTCGAGTTAGTTACAATAATTGACGCTCAAATAGTTTTTTGAAAAGGAGGCTGACTTTAACCCTATAACTCCCTCCATTAAAATCACAAATTTGACAGAGAGTTTTAAAAGTGGGGTGGGGAACCTTTAATCTTTCAATAATTAATGTTAAATTTGTTATGCTCCTTCACAAATTCGAATAAGTTAGAATAATTGAGACTAAAATAAGTTACTGAAAATCAGAATAAAAGCTAACAAATCTCACCTAAACTTGTTAGATGTTATGTAATTCAAGCTTATGATTTTATAAGAAAATAAAGAAAGAGAGAATAATGGTTAAAAGTTGGTTGATTTCGCTAAATTAACATGCCTTGATTCTATTCTCCAACTTTAAACTAAAATGGAAACCCCAGAATCAAGATTTTAGCCAATACCCCTTAAAAAGCCACAATACCTGAAAATAATAATTATAGCTTTTGAATTTTCTCCACTCCCTCTTGTTTTTAATTTTACTTTCGTCTGCAACTGGAAGTTTTATCCGAAACCGTCCTAGAAACATGGAATAGAAATACCCACCAATGAACTAAATTCCTGACGCCACCACCGTCGACTCTCAACCAGTTCTTGGTAGAGTGCCACTCCATCCAGAATGCGCGAATAATCCCCAGCATCGCTCTTGTTACGTCATTTGTATTTATAACATATATTAAGTTACTTTTGTTTTAACACAAATCAAGTAATGGCCCCTATTTCCCATCCAATTTTGATGATTTACTAAATTCCATATCCAAAATTACAGTATTATTATATTTCCCTTTATGTACATGATTCATGATAACTTAACCACATTTTGTTTGTGTCCCCATTCCCTTTCCGAGTATACTTTGTATTTCTACTTTGGCTTCATGCGTGCTACCATTTTGAAGAAAGCGTCAAGCGAACTACTTATAACAGATTGAAACAAAATACAATTGCTACATAATTTTTGGAGAATTCTGACCGTTGAGACTGATTTTTGTTTTCATTTCATATAAATCCTTGAAGCAAAGATTGAAGCAGAAATAGACTGTCACATTTTATCATTTCTAATTTTATAAATTATCATTACCTGCAGAGGCATCAGCCAAGACGGACGCAGTGTTAGTAAAATAATGATGACAAAAACCACAGCTTAGAAGATCACACACTTTTACCGTTAGTTGGATCAAGAACAAAAAAAGCCAAGGGACCATGAATTAACTTTTTCGCAGACTGTCATAAATAACTTTTTTCAAGTTTTATACCATGCCCGATATAACCCCCCCCCCCCCCCCACTTCACATTGTTTCCATACTTTAACACACCATTTTCCTCTTGTGCAGAAGTCTCCTCCTAAAGTCCTCCAAATAATTCCCGAGATTCCAATCATCACAGTGAAGACAACGATGGGGGGGGGGGGGGGGGGGGCACGTCAAATTCTCTTTTGGGGCAAACCCGGTGTCATAGGGAAATCTGTCCCCCGGAGACTCTGTCCCCCATAATTATGGGAAATTAACGTGGGCTGGAGAGGGATGATTCAAAAGAGGGCGCTATCAAAAGCAGTTTGTACACAGTTCTCCATTATGGGGGGGACAGAATCTCCGGGGGACAGAATCTCCGTCCACACCGGCCCTGTTGAATCAGTCCAAGACACAAACAAAAAGCCAGACACAATGTAAATTTCATATCCTCCTTTTATTATTATCAGTTTTATTCGATTTCGAATTACAACGAGCTCTGCACCAGGCATGCTTTTATACTAACGAACATTTGTATTGTGATTATGTCCTTAACATCACACAGTGAAGACCTACCTATATTTGTGCACGCTTAAGTAATAATTATATTCATGTAATAATTATATTCATGATTCATTTTATATTTTGAAAATCAATCAAATATTCCTGTTTGCTGTTGTAAAAAATGTTACTTGGAAGAATGTTTCTCTTTGTTTTGAGTGCCAAGCATTGTTTACTTCCTTTAGTGTACACTCTAGAAACTTCTGGGTCAGAAATGACCCGGATGCCGGGTCCGTTGGAGCCCCGAAAGTGATACAATATGGAATGTTAATCCCCGGATTCTGCGTAACTTTGACCCATTTTTTGTTAATTTTATCACAGACTGTGCAGGTCAATCTGATCATCATTCTTATAAAGATACCGGTCTACTCAAGTATAAAACTGCCCGGTCCTGATAGGGTCAACCTCGGGGGGAGGGGGGGGGGGGGGGGGCGGGGCGTGTAATTTGAGGCGATTTGTGTTTAGCGGGGCTGATGCATATTCTCATTGGTATACTTGTTCAGTCAACACACTCTTTTGTTTACAGTGCATTTACCTTTGTGACGTGATTGCATACATTTTAATTAACTGTTCAATATTCAGACAGCAGTGCTTACAGAAGACAGTATTTGTGAAATTAAGTTTCAATAAATCATTGACTTTTTTGCTTTGAACCGAGCGTTCAACTTTGCTTCTCATCTCAGTTTACGCCACATACCTTTGCAAATACAAGATGGCTGCTGTGTGATAAAGGTCTGTGCTGCAAACACTTCTTTCATTTAAATACAGAAAAAGACAATAGGACACAAGTTTCCCTGTCTTTTATTTCAACACAGAAAAAGACACAATGAAACAGTTTATATATTACAAAAGTGTACACTATCTGGCAAAAATTAAATTGAATATGAAATAATTACAGATACAAACCCCCATGTGAAGTTGTTAAATGTCATGAAACTTTCAGTAACAATTTGGCTTTAACCTCTATTGCAGTTCATGATGCCACAAAAAAGCTACAACACAACAACTACCTGGGCTGTTTTACAAATCGCTTTCCAGAAAGAGACTGGAATTTCAGCAAAATGTTTTGGTGTTCATCATTATTTTTCATGATGCTGCAGACAATACAGACACCAAGAGTCTGATAATGTGAAGCAAAATCTGTAAATGTGCCAGTGTATTAAAATATCCTACTTTTTGAACAATCAACCAGATCAAAAAACAGCGGAAATAATTCCACATTAAGATCTCAAATTCATTTAAAATTCTAAATTCTTTTTTAACATGAGTTTTACAAATTCCATTCAAAGTCAAAGTAAAAACAATTTGTTTGTGCCTAAATGTAAATTATTTTTTTCTGTAACCAGATTTTAAAAGTCTTCTGACTTGGGACCTTCATTGAGTTGCCTGTGTGTAATTTAGCAATAACTAATAATGAATCTGTTCATACCAAAATGGAATCAGACTATTTTTTGCTGTCCCAGCCTCTTTTTGTTACATCGAGATGAATGAGGGACAGAGCTGTCTAAGTCTACCAATATCATTGCTTCCTTGGTGAACTGCAATGTCAGTTATCAGGTTGATCTGTCCCTTCAGCTCATCAGTCACTTTCAGACCAGTTTACTGTAGGGTGAAAATTAAACAAACATAAATAACTACTCAAGTATTATACACTTTTTAAAGGGCAGGGTACATGATGGACCCAGTCAGAAATTAGTTCATAAAAAGTGCTACTCTAACAACAGGATTTACACCAAGGATGTAAACTGGATTGCTTTTCTCTGGACTTCATATTCCATAAAGTGAAGACTACTCATGTTGGAAATATACTTTAACAGTCTGATCCATCAATGAGTTTAATGTTTCACCTTTGGTATTTTTTGCCTTACCTGTTTAAATAGTTCTTTGTCAAAGTTCTAGGATTCAATTTTTTTAATTTGTAAATAAATGTATTTGTTGTGTCTAAACCGTTTTTTGTACATACCCTGCCTTAGCTAAGAGAAGTCATGTCATAGATACCAAGGTTGCTCTTGATCAGTGTATTGATCTATCAGATAACTCCAGTTGATGCAATGAATAAGTCATCTTCTTGAGGGAATCTGATCGATTGGTCAAACTGGAACTGAGGTTAGCGATGAATGAGAAGTTTCTTGGGGGTTCCTGTTTTGTTGCTCGCTTTTGAAGGATGTTAAAGAATCAGCAGAATAACAAAGCCAGGTTGAACACTCCCCAATACTGACCAGTCTCCTCTGTAAGAAAAAATGACTGTTTAAAAAACAAAGTCTTAATTTCCAATTTTATGCAATAATTATAAGGCAGGGTACTGGATGGTGCTGTCAATTTCTTTTGGAAAGGTTGTGAGTCCAAGTAATGGAAAGTAAAGCAAAGGTCCAAAATACATGGGCACAATTTCATAGAGCTGCTTAAGCACAAAAAGTATCCTAATAAATAATTGTTTGCTAAACAGATAAATCTGGCTTTGCTTAGCAGACAAAAACTTTCAGCTTAAGCAGCTCTATGTTGGGCCATGGTGCAACTTTAGTATCAACCATCTTAAAAAGATAAGAGAATAAAATAAAATTACATTATAGAAATTAGACAGTGAGATCAACAGAACAGACATTAAACAATTTGATTTAACAATTCTAATGTAATTGGTGTATTTTTTTATTCAAGAAATGTCTTGGTTTGTTTGTGAAAAAAAGGAGAAGATTGTGAAATAAAGTTGCCTTAATTAATACTTTAGACAACACACTTGTTTTTGCATTCTGTACCCTGCCTCGGCTTGATCTAGTTATTTCAGGGGTTTCATTCAATGTCAATCTACATGATTGCTCTACACATTAATCCAGTTAAGGCATTGAATAAGCTAACTTAATAATTTAGTTTACTAAACATCTTACTTGTAGTTTCTTAACTTTAACCAACCCGGACCTGTCAAACTCAAATGACATGGTTTGTTTAGTTCTGCTAGACCGAAGACTGCACAAGTAAACTGATTACGCTTTACATGGGATCAGGCATACCACAATAATCATGGTCTAACAGTTTGGGTGTTTAGTTACAATGATGGTGTTGTTAGAGTGATGAGGAAGGATCCAAGTAAATAACCCTACCTAGGGGGTTAATGTCATTGCCGAGTCTTATTAGTCCTGGGTAGCCTACTCATAGTAACACACTGCTCACTATAAGGGCAGGTCTTGATTAAGATGAAGAGCAGGAAGAACAAGGTTTGGAGGAAATTACAGAGGAAGATGAAGAACTTGAATCATATGAGAAGATGAGGAAGATTAATGTCCCGAGTAAGATGCAGTGGAGAGAGAGACAAGGCTCTTGAAGGAACTGAAGAACAGGAAGACAAATAGCCTTTAAAAAGAAGAAGTTGTAAATCAAGGTCATCATCTAAATATTGAGATAAACAGATGGAAGATAAACTTCAAGAATAAGATGAAGAGGAGGCAGACACTGGGCACACAGATTCTTCCCACAGAGTCCAAACCCTTGGTACACAGAGTTGAGATTGACATGAGAAGATAATGCAGGACTAGTGCCTACTGATGAGTAGGCAGTAAAATATTACAGATTTTAGTCTTGACAGGAGTAAACTACAGGGATGAAAACTTACACTCTTAAAGAGCTTGAACTCTTAGCAAAGAGACTGTTCAGCCCACATTCTGTTTTGAAAATGAAATTAGAAGATAGTGCAAAACTAAGTACTTTCTGTCTTGTGATGAGTAGGCCCTAGGCAGGAAATAAATAAATATTTAAAACACAATAGGAACAACTCCACAGATTTATACTGCAAAAGAATCTCATAATCATTATGGCTAAGAAAAGAGTATTCCCTCAAACAGTTCACAATTGTCTTGGGTAAAAGTTTCATGTTTGTTCAGTTCTAAACTAATGAGGAAAGACTATGGTGAGTGGGCATGCAGGAAAATATTCAAGAATTACAAACATGATGAGGAAATAATACTCCAGAGATTTCTACTACAGCCAGCAGAACCTCAGCATAACCAGAAAAGGATTGAGTACGGAACAGTTTATAGTAGGATGTGGTCAAAGTTACATTTGGGTTCAATTCTAAACCGATGAAGACCAACCACTTAAGACTTAGAGAACAGTGTAGCATGTGTACACATGTACAGGTATTGTTGGTGACATAATGATAGCAAGTCAGTGTGTAGGCTTATAGTATACAAAGAAAAGAGTGATTGTTTCTGTCCTGATGAGATTGAAAGAGAAAAATAGTGCAGGTAAACAAGGTATGAAACAGCGTTTGTGCATTACGTGAACAATTAGACTGAGGTTTACCATGATAGTAAACAATTTGCATGTATTTCAGGTCTAGAGAAAAGTGTAAAACAACCCCCTAAGAATTACAGTAGGGAAAATTACCAAGTAGTCAAGAAAGGAATAAAAGGCAAACAAACATTCACAGTTTGCTTTCTAGAATCAAATAAGATCATGAGTCAATGAAAACTTGACAATTAGATGCAGCTGACACAACAAGTAAAGAAACACATGACCAACTTTTTTCCTGTTATATCAGCAAACTTAGGCTGTTGTGTTTCATAATCAGAGAATAAATAGAGGAAAGAGATTTGTCTTGCCACATCTACACCTACTTAATGTAGACCTATAATGTAAAACGTCACAAAGGTTTCATTCTCTGATACACAAGCATTGTGACATCAAAGTATAAACAGCTGGAGGACTTTGGAAGAGTGAGGAAAAAATTGATCTCACTTCCACTAAATAATTTACAGATAATATAAATGTAAAATACATGGGTGTACAGAAAGGTTTTGTGATCAGAATTAAGTCATTAATAGTGCTACATTTAATCTTGTGCTGTCATTCTTAGGAGGGAAATTATAACTGTGTGATGTGATCTGCAAAAAACCTTCACATGGTGCAACTGTTCAATTAGTGAAAATGACTATTACAAATGCATGAAATGTTTAGTTCCAAGCAGTTTACACAAGTTTGTCAGAGATGTCCTCCCTACTGGACATCTCCCTACTGACACTCTAGTGAACACAAAGTGATCAACTGCACCAGTGCGCACCATGTGGGGGTTTCCCCAGATTACATAATCACTAATGATTAGGTAGCATACAGTAATTGGTCATGATGAACCAAAGCTCATTTATGATACACTGACTGGAATAGTTCAAAGTCAACCCTTTACATTTCAACATTATTTTTAAGACTGATTGCGCGGGTTAAATCAAACATATCAGAAAACATTATTTTATGTTTTACAAAATAAAACAATACCAAGGACTTTACCTTACTGAGTCGTGTTTTCCAATTTATAGAGTAAGCACTATTACATACAGCCTAAGTACCATATAGAGTAAGCACTATTACATACAGCCTAAGTACCATATAGAGTAAGCACTATTACATACAGCCTAAGTACCATATAGAGTAAGCACTATTACATACAGCCTAAGTACCATATAGAGTAAGCACTATTACATACAGCCTAAGTACCATAGATGTTTGTGATTTCATCAGTGGATTGAAGGTCATGTGGCATTCATGAATCAAACTGTACATGGTCTTCGTTATACACTGAGCATTTTCATCCAATCCATTTGCACTAACTGCACACAGGACCCTACCATGCATTATACACAGCATTACAAAACACCCTTATAGATGAGCGCAGCAAAAGACGGAATGTTCCACACTCAGCTCGGCTTTGACTCGTTGTATGAAGCATTCCATATTTTGACTATGACAATATTTTATTCACTGCACTCATTTCATAAACATTTTTTATGTGCACACTACTTTCCAAACATCTGAAATGTTTAAGTTTGCTTGAGTATGACAGGTCATCAATCTTCATTAGGACATGCACAACCTGAATGGAAATGGACAGAGGAACTGCCATCACAAATAACTAAGTAGGCCATGTCCAAATTACTGGCTTCAAGTCACTACAGCTGGAATGCTAAAAGCCACAATGCTGGAATGTCGTATTCTTCAGCATTAATGGCCATAGCCAGTCACTTGATTCAGACGCTTAGCAACTGTCTGCCACGCTTGCCATGTTAGGAGTAAAATTGCACTGACAAATTATAAGGTAAGCATGTAAATGCCAGGTTGCACTGTATTATAAGGTAAGCATGTAAATGCCAGGTTGCACTGTATTATAAGGTAAGCGTGTAAATGCCAGGTTGCACTGTATTATAAGGTAAGCATGTAAATGCCAGGTTGCACTGTATTATAAGGTAAGCATGTAAATGCCAGGTTGCACTGTATTATAAGGTAAGCATGTAAATGCCAGGTTGCACTGTATTATAAGGTAAGCATGTAAATGCCAGGTTGCACTGTATTATAAGGTAAGCATGTAAATGCCAGGTTGCACTGTATTATAAGGTAAGCATGTAAATGCCAGGTTGCACTGTATTATAAGGTAAGCATGTAAATGCCAGGTTGCACTGTATTATAAGGTAAGCATGTAAATGCCAGGTTGCACTGTATTATAAGGTAAGCATGTAAATGCCAGGTTGCACTGTATTATAAGGTAAGCATGTAAATGCCAGGTTGCACTGTATTATAAGGTAAGCATGTAAATGCCAGGTTGCACTGTATTATAAGGTAAGCATGTAAATGCCAGGTTGCACTGTATTATAAGGTAAGCATGTAAATGCCAGGTTGCACTGTATTATAAGGTAAGCATGTAAATGCCAGGTTGCACTGTATTATAAGGTAAGCATGTAAATGCCAGGTTGCACTGTATTATAAGGTAAGCATGTAAATGCCAGGTTGCACTGTATTATAAGGTAAGCATGTAAATGCCAGGTTGCACTGTATTATAAGGTAAGCATGTAAATGCCAGGTTGCACTGTATTATAAGGTAAGCATGTAAATGCCAGGTTGCACTGTATTATAAGGTAAGCATGTAAATGCCAGGTTGCACTGTATTATAAGGTAAGCATGTAAATGCCAGGTTGCACTGTATTATAAGGTAAGCATGTAAATGCCAGGTTGCACTGTATTATAAGGTAAGCATGTAAATGCCAGGTTGCACTGTATTATAAGGTAAGCATGTAAATGCCAGGTTGCACTGTATTATAAGGTAAGCATGTAAATGCCAGGTTGCACTGTATTATAAGGTAAGCATGTAAATGCCAGGTTGCACTGTATTATAAGGTAAGCATGTAAATGCCAGGTTGCACTGTATTATAAGGTAAGCATGTAAATGCCAGGTTGCACTGTATTATAAGGTAAGCATGTAAATGCCAGGTTGCACTGTATTATAAGGTAAGCATGTAAATGCCAGGTTGCACTGTATTATAAGGTAAGCATGTAAATGCCAGGTTGCACTGTATTATAAGGTAAGCATGTAAATGCCAGGTTGCACTGTATTATAAGGTAAGCATGTAAATGCCAGGTTGCACTGTATTATAAGGTAAGCATGTAAATGCCAGGTTGCACTGTATTATAAGGTAAGCATGTAAATGCCAGGTTGCACTGTATTATAAGGTAAGCATGTAAATGCCAGGTTGCACTGTATTATAAGGTAAGCATGTAAATGCCAGGTTGCACTGTATTATAAGGTAAGCATGTAAATGCCAGGTTGCACTGTATTATAAGGTAAGCATGTAAATGCCAGGTTGCACTGTATTATAAGGTAAGCATGTAAATGCCAGGTTGCACTGTATTATAAGGTAAGCATGTAAATGCCAGGTTGCACTGTATTATAAGGTAAGCATGTAAATGCCAGGTTGCACTGTATTATAAGGTAAGCATGTAAATGCCAGGTTGCACTGTATTATAAGGTAAGCATGTAAATGCCAGGTTGCACTGTATTATAAGGTAAGCATGTAAATGCCAGGTTGCACTGTATTATAAGGTAAGCATGTAAATGCCAGGTTGCACTGTATTATAAGGTAAGCATGTAAATGCCAGGTTGCACTGTATTATAAGGTAAGCATGTAAATGCCAGGTTGCACTGTATTATAAGGTAAGCATGTAAATGCCAGGTTGCACTGTATTATAAGGTAAGCATGTAAATGCCAGGTTGCACTGTATTATAAGGTAAGCATGTAAATGCCAGGTTGCACTGTATTATAAGGTAAGCATGTAAATGCCAGGTTGCACTGTATTATAAGGTAAGCATGTAAATGCCAGGTTGCACTGTATTATAAGGTAAGCATGTAAATGCCAGGTTGCACTGTATTATAAGGTAAGCGTGTAAATGCCAGGTTGCACTGTATTATAAGGTAAGCGTGTAAATGCCAGGTTGCACTGTATTATAAGGTAAGCATGTAAATGCCAGGTTGCACTGTATTATAAGGTAAGCATGTAAATGCCAGGTTGCACTGTATTATAAGGTAAGCATGTAAATGCCAGGTTGCACTGTATTATAAGGTAAGCGTGTAAATGCCAGGTTGCACTGTATTATAAGGTAAGCGTGTAAATGCCAGGTTGCACTGTATTATAAGGTAAGCGTGTAAATGCCAGGTTGCACTGTATTATAAGGTAAGCATGTAAATGCCAGGTTGCACTGTATTATAAGGTAAGCATGTAAATGCCAGGTTGCACTGTATTATAAGGTAAGCATGTAAATGCCAGGTTGCACTGTATTATAAGGTAAGCATGTAAATGCCAGGTTGCACTGTATTATAAGGTAAGCATGTAAATGCCAGGTTGCACTGTATTATAAGGTAAGCATGTAAATGCCAGGTTGCACTGTATTATAAGGTAAGCATGTAAATGCCAGGTTGCACTGTATTATAAGGTAAGCATGTAAATGCCAGGTTGCACTGTATTATAAGGTAAGCATGTAAATGCCAGGTTGCACTGTATTATAAGGTAAGCATGTAAATGCCAGGTTGCACTGTATTATAAGGTAAGCATGTAAATGCCAGGTTGCACTGTATTATAAGGTAAGCATGTAAATGCCAGGTTGCACTGTATTATAAGGTAAGCATGTAAATGCCAGGTTGCACTGTATTATAAGGTAAGCATGTAAATGCCAGGTTGCACTGTATTATAAGGTAAGCATGTAAATGCCAGGTTGCACTGTATTATAAGGTAAGCATGTAAATGCCAGGTTGCACTGTATTATAAGGTAAGCATGTAAATGCCAGGTTGCACTGTATTATAAGGTAAGCATGTAAATGCCAGGTTGCACTGTATTATAAGGTAAGCATGTAAATGCCAGGTTGCACTGTATTATAAGGTAAGCATGTAAATGCCAGGTTGCACTGTATTATAAGGTAAGCATGTAAATGCCAGGTTGCACTGTATTATAAGGTAAGCATGTAAATGCCAGGTTGCACTGTATTATAAGGTAAGCATGTAAATGCCAGGTTGCACTGTATTATAAGGTAAGCATGTAAATGCCAGGTTGCACTGTATTATAAGGTAAGCATGTAAATGCCAGGTTGCACTGTATTATAAGGTAAGCATGTAAATGCCAGGTTGCACTGTATTATAAGGTAAGCATGTAAATGCCAGGTTGCACTGTATTATAAGGTAAGCATGTAAATGCCAGGTTGCACTGTATTATAAGGTAAGCATGTAAATGCCAGGTTGCACTGTATTATAAGGTAAGCATGTAAATGCCAGGTTGCACTGTATTATAAGGTAAGCATGTAAATGCCAGGTTGCACTGTATTATAAGGTAAGCATGTAAATGCCAGGTTGCACTGTATTATAAGGTAAGCATGTAAATGCCAGGTTGCACTGTATTATAAGGTAAGCATGTAAATGCCAGGTTGCACTGTATTATAAGGTAAGCATGTAAATGCCAGGTTGCACTGTATTATAAGGTAAGCATGTAAATGCCAGGTTGCACTGTATTATAAGGTAAGCATGTAAATGCCAGGTTGCACTGTATTATAAGGTAAGCATGTAAATGCCAGGTTGCACTGTATTATAAGGTAAGCATGTAAATGCCAGGTTGCACTGTATTATAAGGTAAGCATGTAAATGCCAGGTTGCACTGTATTATAAGGTAAGCATGTAAATGCCAGGTTGCACTGTATTATAAGGTAAGCATGTAAATGCCAGGTTGCACTGTATTATAAGGTAAGCATGTAAATGCCAGGTTGCACTGTATTATAAGGTAAGCATGTAAATGCCAGGTTGCACTGTATTATAAGGTAAGCATGTAAATGCCAGGTTGCACTGTATTATAAGGTAAGCATGTAAATGCCAGGTTGCACTGTATTATAAGGTAAGCATGTAAATGCCAGGTTGCACTGTATTATAAGGTAAGCATGTAAATGCCAGGTTGCACTGTATTATAAGGTAAGCATGTAAATGCCAGGTTGCACTGTATTATAAGGTAAGCATGTAAATGCCAGGTTGCACTGTATTATAAGGTAAGCATGTAAATGCCAGGTTGCACTGTATTATAAGGTAAGCATGTAAATGCCAGGTTGCACTGTATTATAAGGTAAGCATGTAAATGCCAGGTTGCACTGTATTATAAGGTAAGCATGTAAATGCCAGGTTGCACTGTATTATAAGGTAAGCATGTAAATGCCAGGTTGCACTGTATTATAAGGTAAGCATGTAAATGCCAGGTTGCACTGTATTATAAGGTAAGCATGTAAATGCCAGGTTGCACTGTATTATAAGGTAAGCATGTAAATGCCAGGTTGCACTGTATTATAAGGTAAGCATGTAAATGCCAGGTTGCACTGTATTATAAGGTAAGCATGTAAATGCCAGGTTGCACTGTATTATAAGGTAAGCATGTAAATGCCAGGTTGCACTGTATTATAAGGTAAGCATGTAAATGCCAGGTTGCACTGTATTATAAGGTAAGCATGTAAATGCCAGGTTGCACTGTATTATAAGGTAAGCATGTAAATGCCAGGTTGCACTGTATTATAAGGTAAGCATGTAAATGCCAGGTTGCACTGTATTATAAGGTAAGCATGTAAATGCCAGGTTGCACTGTATTATAAGGTAAGCATGTAAATGCCAGGTTGCACTGTATTATAAGGTAAGCATGTAAATGCCAGGTTGCACTGTATTATAAGGTAAGCATGTAAATGCCAGGTTGCACTGTATTATAAGGTAAGCATGTAAATGCCAGGTTGCACTGTATTATAAGGTAAGCATGTAAATGCCAGGTTGCACTGTATTATAAGGTAAGCATGTAAATGCCAGGTTGCACTGTATTATAAGGTAAGCATGTAAATGCCAGGTTGCACTGTATTATAAGGTAAGCATGTAAATGCCAGGTTGCACTGTATTATAAGGTAAGCATGTAAATGCCAGGTTGCACTGTATTATAAGGTAAGCATGTAAATGCCAGGTTGCACTGTATTATAAGGTAAGCATGTAAATGCCAGGTTGCACTGTATTATAAGGTAAGCATGTAAATGCCAGGTTGCACTGTATTATAAGGTAAGCATGTAAATGCCAGGTTGCACTGTATTATAAGGTAAGCATGTAAATGCCAGGTTGCACTGTATTATAAGGTAAGCATGTAAATGCCAGGTTGCACTGTATTATAAGGTAAGCATGTAAATGCCAGGTTGCACTGTATTATAAGGTAAGCATGTAAATGCCAGGTTGCACTGTATTATAAGGTAAGCATGTAAATGCCAGGTTGCACTGTATTATAAGGTAAGCATGTAAATGCCAGGTTGCACTGTATTATAAGGTAAGCGTGTAAATGCCAGGTTGCACTGTATTATAAGGTAAGCGTGTAAATGCCAGGTTGCACTGTATTATAAGGTAAGCATGTAAATGCCAGGTTGCACTGTATTATAAGGTAAGCGTGTAAATGCCAGGTTGCACTGTATTATAAGGTAAGCATGTAAATGCCAGGTTGCACTGTATTATAAGGTAAGCATGTAAATGCCAGGTTGCACTGTATTATAAGGTAAGCGTGTAAATGCCAGGTTGCACTGTATTATAAGGTAAGCATGTAAATGCCAGGTTGCACTGTATTATAAGGTAAGCATGTAAATGCCAGGTTGCACTGTATTATAAGGTAAGCGTGTAAATGCCAGGTTGCACTGTATTATAAGGTAAGCATGTAAATGCCAGGTTGCACTGTATTATAAGGTAAGCATGTAAATGCCAGGTTGCACTGTATTATAAGGTAAGCGTGTAAATGCCAGGTTGCACTGTATTATAAGGTAAGCATGTAAATGCCAGGTTGCACTGTATTATAAGGTAAGCATGTAAATGCCAGGTTGCACTGTATTATAAGGTAAGCGTGTAAATGCCAGGTTGCACTGTATTATAAGGTAAGCATGTAAATGCCAGGTTGCACTGTATTATAAGGTAAGCATGTAAATGCCAGGTTGCACTGTATTATAAGGTAAGCGTGTAAATGCCAGGTTGCACTGTATTATAAGGTAAGCATGTAAATGCCAGGTTGCACTGTATGACACACATTGACTCCCAAAATGGCGCATTCAAGATTATTGAGATGATGGTTTCAGGTGCATTGGGTCCATGTTTAGTGAAGAACTGCCATCACAAACAACAAACTTATACTCAATCAAAATATGTTTGGGTTGAACAAAGACAAATTGACTAGAGCAGGATCTGAACCAGCGACCTCCGGATTAATGTGCCGGTACTCTACCACTTAAACTATATTTAGCCCCTTTGTTGGCGGTGCCCCTATTTTGTAAAATTTCTTTGTTTTTGAGAGCCAGTCAGAAGCCATACATTGCATACAACCGTTAACTGCTGCATAGCCAGGGATCAAACCAAAATATTAATCTGGAGGTCATTGGTTCAAACCCTGCTCTAGTAAATTTTTCTTTGTTCAACCCCAAATTATTTAAAATTTACCCCGTCAGTTTCCCTTATGGTTTATTAATTGATATCAATCAAAGTTTGTTCAATATGTCTTTATTGAGTATTGAGAAACATGTCTAAATCAAAAAGGAATCTGTTTTAAGATTTAAAGAGACTATAGGGATGGTCCAAAACTGGTTTTTAAAGAGTAGATTCACTCCAGTTCACAGACTGTTTATGGGTATGCCATGTCATGAAGGTACTTTCTTTTGACCATAACAGTGCTGTAAACAGTTAGTGTTAACATGATGATAGCGTCAAGCAGAATTGTCCACAAGGGTCATTCAACTTGGTAATCAGAGATGATGCTGTGATTTTAAATTTAATGAATTTATCAAAACGAACTGTTACTACTGTTGTACCATCACTTTCTTTCTTGCAGAGGCATTTCTTTAAAGATAAATTCAAGTTTGTCCGAAACCAGCATCGCACCCCCCCCCCCCCCACCTCCGGCCCGTAGCCATGAGCCACAGGTATATTACTCAAGGGGGATTCAACCACACAACCTTCGCTATTTTAGAGCAGATGTCTCACCACTAGACCACAGAGATTGCCTGGTAGCTAGAGGCAGTCTGAATCCTATATTTGAGCAGGGTGTACTGCAACATTGTAACACACATCGGTGTATCGGTAAAAAAAACACTTGAATCTTCGATCTGATTTGACACTGCCCTCCCTCCACCAACAAGCCAAATGACTCAAATAAGTCTCATAGAAAATAACTTTGAATCTAAAATAACAATTAAATTCATGCGTACGGTAGCACAAGGGTTTACGAGAAATAAATAAAAATTAAAATATGCAAATTGTTTCTATTATCTGGGGCCTTAGATAGGTTTTTTCTTTACGATTAAACTTGCAACCATTACACCTGTTATTCTGAGTTTGTGTCTAAACACAAAGGCAATTAGAGAGGTTTCGCAAGGCTACGGATACGGATACGTGGACACTTTGTGTGTTCACGTGACGCGTAACTGGGGCTTCCGTGTTTTGCATGCGCATTGACAATGGCTACGGGACCTCATACACGTACGTTAAAAATGGATACCGTTTTGCTGATTTTAGTTGTATTTTTGCCCTAGATTAAAAACATTTTCCCCGGTATTGCTTTTAAAGATGTCATTCATGACAAATGTGTTCATCATTTATAAGCAAAATATTGGGAAAATTCAGTTTAAACTGTTGTCTCTATTTTGACATGCTTGCCGGAAACTTTCTTTACACGCGTTTAACTCGGGGGTCCAAAAACCATCAGTTAAACAAAAATACTATTGTAACAAGAACATACACAAATTTGTTTTGGATTGTTTTGCTCGCAAAACCTTTGCCAATGTGTGTCTATACTTTGGCCCAGTCCTGACACATAACTCTATGATTGCGAAACAAAATCTGACGTGCATCTAACGTGAACGGATACGGATATCGTATCTGTATCTCTATTTAAGCTTGCAGCCTTGGCTTGGCACTTTTGGACGTAATAATCTACTTTCATTGAAACTACATGAACATTTTAATAACATTAAATGAGGAGCTCCAAGGTCAAAATCGTTTTTTGATGCACTCATTTTCAAATACATAGAGTCCTCAAAGTGGCGAAAATTTACAAGTCTCTAACCTCAAGTTGAATTGGTGTAAAATGTCATTTTATTTGATACTCTTGCAGAGCAAAATTTTGAGTTTTTTGACCCCCTCAGACATGAAAAACAATAGACACAATCGGCGATTGCAGTCACGTGACCCTTAGTGGGTATACAATGTAAACAAACCAAGCAAGCAAGGCGCAGTGTGAATGGAAACGCATGGCTGCTTCCGAGCGCTCCTACTGTAAGGTGGGAAGCAGCCATGGTTTTCCATGCTCACTGTGCATTGTTTGCTAGGTTTGTTTACATTGTATACCCACTATGAGTCACGTGACTCCGGTCGCCGATTGTGTCTATTGGGTTTGTACGATCCAGAGAGGAGTTCTGCTTTCAATAAGAGAGGAGTTCTGCTTTCAATGTAAAAATGTCAAAATTAAGTTTTAATTGAATGGCGTTTAAAAATCAGAAATAAACTGAAAATTCTCTGTACAAAAATGTACAGAAAATTAGTGGATCACAAAACTGAATTTTGACCCTTTTTAAAAATGATTCATTTCTGATACACTAGCATAATTATAGTTTTTGGATTTTGACAAACATTGCATTTGCAGTGTGCGAAACACAGTGGCATTTTACACAATCTTAACCTGTGGTAACCTGCCCTATTTTCCTACAGACTCTATCTATTAGAAAATTAGTGGATCATTTTTTATGCTACTAGCATTGTGACATCACAGTATATAAACAGCTGGCAGACTTTGGAAGATTCATGGAGCAATTATTTTTAAACTTCTACTAATTGAAAACTGGTGGATCACAAAAACTGAATGTGACCTTGATAACCCTCTTTACAAACGTATCATTTTCTACTACTTAATGTACAGACAATGTAAATAACATTGGTTTACAGAAACGTTTTATGATTAGAGTTAAGTCATTAATAGTGTTACATTCAACCTTGAGCTGTCAATGGAACTTGTGTGTTTCAGAGGATTAAAGGCGTGATTGTGATTTTTTTAATATAAGCACTATCACAACACAAAATGTCTTGTACATGTAAGTTTATCAGTTTTAATACTTTAGTTTTGCAAATTATGACCCACACCTCAAGTCATGGTTTGACCAAATCACTGTGCGCACCCCGCCGTCGAGTCAGCAATTTAAGGGTTCTGGACCCCGCCAACCCTTGGTTCGCAGGCGGCATAGTACCACAGTGCAGGGAGGCCATTCCCCAACATGGTGTGCAAGAACATAATTTGGCAGAAGGAATATTGCAGTACGAGAATGATTGAGATGATATTTATAACAATGATGACCGTATCCAATCATCCTCCAGTTGCATGATACCATTAATCCTCTGATCTACACAAGTTGCAATCATCTTTTACTTCTTACAGCATCTCACTGGGTCAGCTGACATGAACCCTCTATGGTTCTCAAAGGTTAAGCTCTTTTCAGTCTTCCCAAATCAACCAAGTGTTTACAATTAATTTACCCTTTTCCTCAAAAATCATGCAAATGCAATGTGGATATTGAGTTTTTGGGTAAAAATATGGTTTTAAGCAATAGCAACAGTAGGGCATGTTTAACATTGATAAATGGGAGTTGATAAAAGCTCTCAGGATTGAGTCAAACATGATTGGTATAGTTTATTGTGAACTGATTTCTTGAAAAATCATTTCTACACCAGGCACTTTGCATGGACAGACTTTCAAATGTAGTTCTGTCATGAATATGACAAGGGACAGCAGGATGGATTCAGCTTAACTTATTTTAGGAAGAATTTTCAGTAGAAACACAAATAATGGTGTCAAAAATCATCTTTATCACTTGACCGTACAACAAAGAATAAAGTTTACATAAACGTTAATAGCTATCCCAGTCACATGCATTAGTAATTATTACATTATTTAATTGGAATGGATGAATGGAATGAAATGCTGTCTTGGATGAGAAGCTGAGCAATAAGTTCATCTTCATTCCACTCTATTGATAACAGCTCTTGGCACAATTTCATAGAGCTGCTTAAAGCCCCAAAAGTAGCTAGGCACAACAAAAACTCTGCTTACCAGAACATGGTTACCGGCCAAAATACCATGTCACATGTTCAATATGTGACTGGTATCCTGCTTACTTTTTAGCTAAGCAGAAACTTGTTAAGCACTGTTTCAAATTTAACTCGCAAATGGCTTATTGAAAAGAACATTTGAAGGTTCTGAGCCTTTTAAGAAACAATCTTTTACAGATCCACTCTTCAGGCAATAGGAAAGACAAAGGCCAATTATGACATATATCAAAATTAGCCACTTTCCGAGATACGACATTCATGGATGGAGCATTTTCATGCAAGATACAACATTTTTGCAAAGTTGAGATTCAAAGTTTTGCACTGACTTGACGATTTATTCCCATCGTACATAAAATAAAGTTTTTCAAAATTCTAAACAATCCATAAAATAACCATTTGCAGAAAACTTACACTTTGATTAAAATATAAAAATACAATGGAAAGTGACTGAGATCAAGATTGATGCATTTGGCAATCATGAATCAAGTTGGCAATTCTGCTTATCCTAAACATTGAAGTTGACTCCAACTCCAACTTTTAGAATAATTCACTTGATTACAATGATCTGATGTGTATATTTGAACATGTCTATGACCATTAGGTCAATAAAGAAGCACTGTGGAGCATTGTATCAACATGGACACTTCAACATACGGTGTCCTTTACTTTACAATGCCTTAAATAAATAGACCGTCGAGTCTCGTGCATATTCAAACATTTTTTGGACCACTTTGGTCCCACGTACATTGCTTTAACGCGTGAAGGAAACAAACTTGCGCACTTCAGCGTTCGAATACGCTCAAGACTTGCACAGTCTATTGAAAACTTAAACTTACTAAAAGTACAGGTTTCATTTAGCTAATACTCAGAATGTCAGCACATAATCTTAAATGTGCTTTAAGTGCACAGTTTAATGACAAATGTTTGTAAAGAAAAACGGTTTGATTCCCAGGTGCATGCTTGATGCTTTGTTATTGACTTTAAAATGTTTACTTGAGAGATCTATAGAGATCCTTCCCAGGTGGAGAGCAATACAGCAAACTGGTGATGTTTACTCACACTGTACATGTAGCTATCAGGTGAAGAGCAATACAGCAAACTGGTGATGTTACTCACACTGTACATGTAGCTATCAGGTGGAGAGCAATACAGCAAACTGGTGATGTAACTCACACTGTACATGTAGCTATCAAGTGGAGAGCAATACAGCAAACTGGTGATGTTACTCACACTGTACATGTAGCTATCAGGTGAAGAGCAATACAGCAAACTGGTGATGTTACTCACACTGTACATGTAGCTATCAGGTGGAGAGCAATACAGCAAACTGGTGATGTAACTCACACTGTACATGTAGCTATCAAGTGGAGAGCAATACAGCAAACTGGTGATGTTACTCACACTGTACATGTCACTATCAGGTGGAGAGCAATACAGCAAACTGGTGATGTTACTCACACTGTACATGTAGCTATCAGGTGAAGAGCAATACAGCAAACTGGTGATGTTACTCTCACTGTACATGTAGCTATCAGGTGGAGAGCAATACAGCAAACTGGTGATGTTACTCTCACTGTACATGTAGCTATCAGGTGGAGAGCAATACAGCAAACTGGTGATGTTACTCACACTGTACATGTAGCTATCAGGTGAAGAGCAATACAGCAAACTGGTGATGTTACTCACACTGTACATGTAGCTATCAGGTGGAGAGCAATACAGCAAACTGGTGATGTTACTCACACTGTACATGTAGCTATCAGGTGGAGAGCAATACAGCAAACTGGTGATGTTACTCACACTGTACATGTAGCTATCAGGTGGAGAGCAATACAGCAAACTGGTGATGTTACTCACACTGTACATGTAGCTATCAGGTGGAGAGCAATACAGCAAACTGGTGATGTTACTCACACTGTACATGTAGCTATCAGGTGGAGAGCAATACAGCAAACTGGTGATGTAACTCACACTGTACATGTAGCTATCAGGTGGAGAGCAATACAGCAAACTGGTGATGTTACTCACACTGTACATGTAGCTATCAGGTGGAGAGCAATACAGCAAACTGGTGATGTTACTCACACTGTACATGTAGCTATCAGGTGGAGAGCAATACAGCAAACTGGTGATGTTACTCTCACTGTACATGTAGCTATCAGGTGGAGAGCAAAACAGCAAACTGGTGATGTTACTCACACTGTACATGTAGCTATCAGGTGGAGAGCAATACAGCAAACTGGTGATGTAACTCACACTGTACATGTAGCTATCAGGTGGAGAGCAATACAGCAAACTGGTGATGTTACTCATCACACTGTACATGTAGCTATCAGGTGGAGAGCAATACAGCAAACTGGTGATGTTACTCACACTGTACATGTAGCTATCAGGTGGAGAGCAATACAGCAAACTGGTGATGTTACTCTCACTGTACATGTAGCTATCAGGTGGAGAGCAATACAGCAAACTGGTGATGTTACTCACACTGTACATGTAGCTATCAGGTGGAGAGCAATACAGCAAACTGGTGATGTTACTCACACTGTACATGTAGCTATCAGGTGGAGAGCAATACAGCAAACTGGTGATGTTACTCACACTGTACATGTAGCTATCAGGTGAAGAGCAATACAGCAAACTGGTGATGTTACTCTCACTGTACATGTAGCTATCAGGTGGAGAGCAATACAGCAAACTGGTGATGTTACTCACACTGTACATGTAGCTATCAGGTGGAGAGCAATACAGCAAACTGGTGATGTTACTCTCACTGTACATGTAGCTATCAGGTGGAGAGCAATACAGCAAACTGGTGATGTTACTCTCACTGTACATGTAGCTATCAGGTGGAGAGCAATACAGCAAACTGGTGATGTTACTCACACTGTACATGTAGCTATCAGGTGGAGAGCAATACAGCAAACTGGTGATGTTACTCTCACTGTACATGTAGCTATCAGGTGGAGAGCAATACAGCAAACTGGTGATGTTACTCACACTGTACATGTAGCTATCAGGTGGAGAGCAATACAGCAAACTGGTGATGTTACTCTCACTGTACATGTAGCTATCAGGTGGAGAGCAATACAGCAAACTGGTGATGTTACTCTCACTGTACATGTAGCTATCAGGTGGAGAGCAATACAGCAAACTGGTGATGTTACTCACACTGTACATGTAGCTATCAGGTGGAGAGCAATACAGCAAACTGGTGATGTTACTCTCACTGTACATGTAGCTATCAGGTGGAGAGCAATACAGCAAACTGGTGATGTTACTCACACTGTACATGTAGCTATCAGGTGGAGAGTAATACAGCAAACTGGTGATGTTACTCACACTGTACATGTAGCTATCAGGTGGAGAGCAATACAGCAAACTGGTGATGTTACTCACACTGTACATGTAGCTATCAGGTGGAGAGTAATACAGCAAACTGGTGATGTTACTCACACTGTACATGTAGCTATCAGGTGGAGAGCAATACAGCAAACTGGTGATGTAACTCTCACTGTACATGTAGCTATCAGGTGGAGAGCAATACAGCAAACTGGTGATGTTACTCTCACTGTACATGTAGCTATCAGGTGGAGAGCAATACAGCAAACTGGTGATTTTACTCACACTGTACATGTAGCTATCAGGTGGAGAGCAATACAGCAAACTGGTGATGTTACTCACACTGTACATGTAGCTATCAGGTGGAGAGCAATACAGCAAACTGGTGATGTAACTCACACTGTACATGTAGCTATCAGGTGGAGAGCAATACAGCAAACTGGTGATGTTACTCTCACTGTACATGTAGCTATCAGGTGGAGAGCAATACAGCAAACTGGTGATGTAACTCACACTGTACATGTAGCTATCAGGTGGAGAGCAATACAGCAAACTGGTGATGTTACTCTCACTGTACATGTAGCTATCAGGTGGAGAGCAATACAGCAAACTGGTGATGTAACTCACACTGTACATGTAGCTATCAGGTGGAGAGCAATACAGCAAATTGGTGATGTAACTCACACTGTACATGTAGCTATCAGGTGGAGAGCAATACAGCAAACTGGTGATGTTACTCTCACTGTACATGTAGCTATCAGGTGGAGAGCAATACAGCAAACTGGTGATGTAACTCACACTGTACATGTAGCTATCAGGTGGAGAGCAATACAGCAAACTGGTGATGTTACTCACACTGTACATGTAGCTATCAGGTGGAGAGCAATACAGCAAACTGGTGATGTTACTCTCACTGTACATGTAGCTATCAGGTGGAGAGCAATACAGCAAACTGGTGATGTTACTCACACTGTACATGTAGCTATCAGGTGGAGAGTAATACAGCAAACTGGTGATGTTACTCACACTGTACATGTAGCTATCAGGTGGAGAGCAATACAGCAAACTGGTGATGTAACTCACACTGTACATGTAGCTAAGATCAGGTGGAGAGCAATACAGCAAACTGGTGATGTTACTCTCACTGTACATGTAGCTATCAGGTGGAGAGCAATACAGCAAACTGGTGATGTTACTCTCACTGTACATGTAGCTATCAGGTGGAGAGCAATACAGCAAACTGGTGATGTTACTCACACTGTACATGTAGCTATCAGGTGGAGAGCAATACAGCAAACTGGTGATGTTACTCACACTGTACATGTAGCTATCAGGTGGAGAGCAATACAGCAAACTGGTGATGTAACTCACACTGTACATGTAGCTATCAGGTGGAGAGCAATACAGCAAACTGGTGATGTTACTCACACTGTACATGTAGCTATCAGGTGGAGAGCAATACAGCAAACTGGTGATGTTACTCACACTGTACATGTAGCTATCAGGTGGAGAGCAATACAGCAAACTGGTGATGTTACTCTCACTGTACATGTAGCTATCAGGTGGAGAGCAATACAGCAAACTGGTGATGTTACTCACACTGTACATGTAGCTTTTCAATGATTACAAAGCTCATTGAATCCTCATTACTGACTACATGGATTCTTCTCAAGTCAAGACTATTTTATTTTAGCCTTACACTGAAGTCGTTTGCGGGTTTGTTTATGTGTTGACATTCAGGAATTTAATTTTATCAAGATATATTATCATTCAGAATATTTGTGTTTTCAATCATGGAACTGTTTTGCTAAGTTACCAATTCCTAAACACAAGCGTCACTTCGCCAAATAGAATAGTCCAGATTTACCTTGTGATTATAATTATGCGACAATGCACACTGATGCATTCAATATTTGTATAGTGTAAATAATACAAGTGTCCCAACCAACCCTCCTCCCTAAAAATGGAATGAGATCAGATTCTTGTAAAACTGATATCAATTTACTTCAGTGAGAAAAAAACCCCATAGAAGTGTCTCAAAGGCAGGATACACTTTTGGTATTTGCCAAACACAAGTATCCTCACTTAGTGAAAATTCGGGCTCAATTGGTCATCAAAATTGCAAGAAAAAAACAAAGAAAAAAACCCCAACCCATATTGAATAGATTTGTGTGCTTTCACATGCCTGAGAAAGGCTTCATTACTGAAGCTTTTCTCAGATTCAAGTATTTTAGTGAGAAATTACCTCCTTCTCAAAAACTACATTACTTCAGAGGAAGTCGTTTCTCACAATGTTTTCTACGGTCAGAAGCTCTCAGGTGCTCCTAACCAAGTAAATTTTTATGGTAATATATTTCTTGAGTAATTACCAAAAGTGTCCACTCTCTCTGAGAAAAATAACCAGTGATTATTTGGCATCTGAAATTTATGTTACAGTAAAGAAGCCACATATGACAATGTTAACTAATAAATAGAGTTGAACAAAATTTCAGGTTTGTTAAATCTTTGGATTGTGTTCATTGCAATCCTCTAATTTCTAAGAAAAACAAGTCTAACCTTTCAAGAGGTCAGTGTAATGAGTGTTTTGACAGGCCTTGCACTTTGCTCTTGAAGGGGCACAGCAATTTTCCTCTCGTAAGAGGCACTTCTCTGATGGAAATGTAAACTTGTATATTGGAACTTTGCAAAGGGCACTGCAGCAAAAGCACAGGGCACTGCAGCAAAAGCCCAGGGCACCCCGTCAAAAGCACAGGGCACCACAGCAAAAGCACAGGGCACCCCGGCAAAAGCACAGGGCACCCCGGCAAAAGCACAGGGTACCATGGCAAAAGCACAGGGCAAAATGGCAAAAGCACAGGGCAAAATGGCAAAAGCACAGGCAACACGGCAAAAACACAGGGCACCCCGGCAAAAGCACAGGGTACCACGGCAAAAGCACAGGGCACCACAGCAAAAGCACAGGGTACCACGACAAAAGCACAGGGCACCCGGCAAAAGCACAGGGCACCACGACAAAAGCACAGGGCACCCGGCAAAAGCACAGGGCTTCACATCAAAAGCACAGGGCACCACAGCAAAAGCACAGGGCACCACAGCAAAAGCACAGGGCACCACGGCAAAAGCACAGGGCACCACGGTAAAAGCACAGGGCACCACAGCAAAAGCACAGGGCACCACAGGAATTGCTGTGGGTACCATGGGTTATTTCATTTTTTACATGTACTTTTTGTAAATCTATTTAATCACACACTTGTTCCTTGTTCAGACCAAAACAGATTGTCATTTTCTGGGACAGTATTTCAATTGGTAATGTTTGAACAATGAACAGCATTTTCTTCTTCTTTATGATCTCTATAACTTTACCAAGCCTCTAAAGGGAAGGTATACGTTTGGTAACCACTCTTAAAATTAATGGCAATAAAAACTTAAGAAGTTAGAAGTACAGCAGCATTCAATAGTATGAAGTACAGCAGCATTCAATAGTATGAAGTACAGCAGCATTCAATAGTATGAAGTACAGCAGCATTCAATAGTATGAAGTACAGCAGCATTCAATAGTATGAAGTACAGCAGCATTCAATAGTATGAAGTACAGCAGCATTCAATAGTATGAAGTACAGCAGCATTCAATAGTATGAAGTACAGCAGCATTCAATAGTATGAAGTACAGCAGCATTCAATAGTATGAAGTACAGCAGCATTCAATAGTATGAAGTACAGCAGCATTCAATAGTATGAAGTACAGCAGCATTCAATAGTATGAAGTACAGCAGCATTCAATAGTATGAAGTACAGCAGCATTCAATAGTATGAAGTACAGCAGCATTCAATAGTATGAAGTACAGCAGCATTCCATAGTATGAAGTACAGCAGCATTCAATAGTATGAAGTACAGCAGCATTCAATAGTATGAAGTACAGCAGCATTCAATAGTATGAAGTACAGCAGCATTCAATAGTATGAAGTACAGCAGCATTCAATAGTATGAAGCATTCGAGAAACATTAAACTTAAAAGTAATGTGGTTTTAAAAGTAAAAAGATATCCGTTTTTATGCCCCAAAATTTGAATCTGATAAACGATACTCTTAGAAATCTTTCTCAGATTGCGTATTCCTATTAGAGATAATTATTCTTATGTGACCATAATTTGCTCTGGTTTTGCGGCAATATATTTTGTTAATTGGTGGCTCGACTCGACCACGGACCTCCACGGTTCACTTAACATTATTTTTTAATCTCAATGCATATGCATGTCATTATAGGGACCATTGCCTACAAGCTTTGCTTTTTAAATGGATCCCTCTGCAGTGTCACATAATGTTTTTTACATCTTATTCTTCAAACCTATGCCGTAAAACATTTACTTTGCATTATGTAATGATTACTTTTGATGTATATTGCCTTTTGCTTTTTGATACTGTGGAAAATAAATGAACCTTGAACAAAAACGTGACTACCTTTGGAAATTAAATTTTCACAAATTAGTTTTGTTGTATACATCTACATTTATATAGGATTAAAACAATGGAACAAGTCCAAAAACTAAAGGTATACTTTGCCTTTAACACAACTCCTTGTAAATTCCAATTAATCAATACAAGAACACAGTTAGACTGAATAATCATTTAATTAGACAACAAATTTAAAACTATTAGAGTGTAGGGCCTAATTACTATTTTATAAACACTAAGGTAAAGTCTGTTTGTCAGTGCTTGGGAATGAACAGAAGCAACTCTAAGGGAAAAATTGAGCTAAATTTGGTCAAGCCCTCTGTGTGCAAATTTAACCAATCTTTTTCCAAAATCCATCACAGAAACTTAAAGTCATCATTGACTACTTCTTACATTGCCAAAACAATCTGGGAAGATTTCACTAACCAATATGCGAAAAAAAACTTTGAAAATGTGAGACAGCAGGCATGTAGGGTAAACCAAGATTTGAAAATCTAACTTCTCAATTGTTTTTTATACTTCAGTAGATAACTTTCACTCTTAAATTTTCTTTAAATTGTTTTGGATTTCAGTAATCTTATTTAGTTTTTGCTGAAAGCCTTTCATGACCTAGACAGAATGGTATCATAAGACATCAAGGAGCAAATGCTAACAATGCCATCTTAGCATGGACTCTGATTGTGAACTCCAAATTAAACACATTGCTAGTTACACAACATCTACAGGACTGGGCTGGAATATCAGAGATGTAAGAAGCACACAATTTACAGCTTGATATAGTTTGGAAATATTTGATAGGTTGAGTGGGAACAGTGAAAGGTCAATAGATGACATACACATATAGGAGAAAACTCTACATTATGAGGTAATTTTGGACTATGAATACATATTTGGTTTGACACAGAGACGGACAGTTTAATGAGGTTGAGTACACAGTAGTGCCTCAACATTCTAACAGATTAATAAGAAAGAAAGCATAGAAATAAATAAGCTGTTTGAGGTTGAATAAAGAGCAGTGCCTCAACATCCTACCAGATTTATAAGAAAGAAAGCATAGAAATGAAAGAGCTGTCCGAGATTGAAGTTAAGAGTAGTGCTTCAACATCCTTAAAGAAAGAAAGCATAGAAATGAAGGAGGTATTGAAGGTTGAATGAAGAGTAGTGCCTCAACATTCTAACAGATTTATAAGAAAGAAAGTATAGAAACAAAGGGGTTGTTGGAGGTTGAATGAAGAGCAGTGCCTCAACATCCTATCAGAAGGAAGGACCAGCACTACCTTTCTAACAACAAAAACACTAGTCAACAGAGGATGAACTGAAATATTGAGTGTATTCAAATAAGGGTCAAAAAAGCAGAAGGTATTCCCCAAAAGTTGGTGTTTGTTGATCTCTTCATTTTATTGGTTTTGATTTAGCATCACATGGCATGTTCCAAATCTTCACAATGTGCAGTCTACAACGTGTCCATACTTGAATGGGTTGTATTTAGATGGCGTTATACGTGTAACGACAAACTTTAAAGTGTGCAAAGAAGTCAGTTGAAAGTCTTAGTAGGGCCTTCATTTGGGATTGAAATAGTATGACGGATTGTTATATTGCACTGTACCAAACAAGGTATAATGTATGCTGCTGTGGGGGGGGGGGGGGGGGGGGCTTGATTAAAAATCAAAGCAAGACAGGGCCCACCAAGAAAGAATGGAGGTTGGTGAAGTGAAGATAAAAAGCACAGAATCAGTTCATATAAGGAACAAATCAATAGATGAAAGAGAGACAGAGAAGACCTAATGTTAACAAATGACTTCTTAATTTGTCTGTCTGAGTCTGCAGATAGACATGGCTTATAAATGTCTTGAATACTGTTGTTGACCAGTAGAAACCACTCTCATTCTGGTAGGAACATTAACTGTAAGCACAAAATGTGGATCCATTCTCAATCAAAGCAGCACCCCAAGACGCAAATCTAACACTGTGTTAAAATTGCTACTAATTAGTCTAATCATGCCGCATAAAAGTGACATCAAAGCCATTATTATCAAACTGGAATTGTGAAGATCAAAGTCAACTCATTAGGATTGTTTAATATTTAGTGATGGCAAACATGTCCATCCTTGTACTTGTTATTACTGATGCAAATTATTACATCTGTTAGATATGCAATCAAAATAGATTACCCAAACTTGGGTCACCTACATTTATACTGTGATGATTGACAGTAAAAGGTAATATGTTTCTAAGCACACTATTATGGTTGATACAAAGTAGCAAGTCAACTCATAATTCAAGAAACTATCGGGCTGGAACTCATGGACACAATTTATTAAGAACTCTGTGATTTATCTTCAGTTAGGATGGCACCGTCAATTTGTTTCAAGAGTACATCAACTGTTTCCCTTGGACTGTACTAAGTGAAAGTTTATCACTTCTTGTTTCAACCATTTTACACCACATCTTAACTTCACCCCTTACTGAGATGATAGAAAGCCGACTGTAATGTATCAACAGGTTATGGCCGCAACGCTGTGACACTGGTTCACACTGCATGCTGTTATGTGTATCCATCCCCTTTACCATACTTTGCATCCGCCTTGACATCAAACAAACATACCTTAGCTCATACTGACTGGTAATGTCCCGAAAATTCAGAAGCATTTTTCAACAGGGATTAATGCCACTGGCTATACGACTTTTCTAAAAAACATTTCTAAAAAATAGTTGTGTGCAGGGGGAGGGATAAATTTGTAGACTCACCTGTCAACTGTGGGTTTCTGCATTTTGTTCAACTGTGTAGCACATCTTCAATCCATTCAACTAACCATCTTATCATCTGGTATTTCTGATCATTCTCACTCACTCATATTGAGTCATCTGCTTGAGCTGATGTCCTTGTATGTGGGATGCATGATGTCAGATAAGACTGACCCTTTCTCTCAGGGCATGTTTCTAAAAAGCACTGTGCATGGAAAAAATCCAATATTTCATCAGTTTTTGAGACCCACAATTGAAATTGATGAACGTTAATATACTAATACCAGACAAAATTAGAAAAAATCTCCTATATACTATTTTGCACAAGCTACACTTTCTTTTTTGCAATAAAAGTGTACACATTTGATTAGCCCTTGCATATTATTCTCATAACTTTTATTTTCAGTTTGAAAGTCTCTGACAATTCTGCAATGGTCTCTGCTTCTTTCTCAACCTTTATTTCACCATCAAAATCAATACAAGACTGGTGAAAAATAAGTGTTTACAAATAATAGTGCTGGAGGACTGGAAGCAGGTCTTGGACTTGTACTCAGACTCGGACTACTGTGTTTCAGATCCCTCGGACTTGGTGTGACTTTGCTCACGACCAAGGGACTGAACTACCTTCATGGTGCCAAAGTAAATGGTTGATAATAAAAACAAAAACAATTTCTGTTTTGTTACTTATGGCCTGTGCATAACAACCACAGATCCTGTTTGTTTCAACCGTACATGTCAGGGCAGGGGTAAATTTGCTCTAGTTTGGCAAATATTGAAAACAAATTGTATACACTCACTGCACTTAGCCGCACTAGTATAGGGAAATATTGGATAATTTCACGTTCGTAGGCCTACATGTCACAAAAGCTGACAAAAATGCCAGTGTTTCTTAAAAGTCTTTAGATTTACTTTCACTGCAGTATTATTTCAGTAATATTTCAGTAATCAGTATTAAGAAAGAAAATGTTGGGCGTGGTTACGCAATAAAAGTTTCAACACTCAAGTTTTAATCTTTCAAAAAGAGCTAGGTCCTTAAGAATCTTTCATACCTCACAGGGTCAGTGAGTTCTTTTTTATAAAATCAGAATTTTGGGAAAAAACACACGGTTGAACATTTGAAGAACTTTTTAACTATTTCATAAGATTGATCTAATTTTGTAAGATAGGTAAGTTTCTTTCACACTCAACAGAATTGAAAGATGTTTCAGGGAAATTTGGGCACTGTTTTTCTGGGGAAAAAAAAAGAAAAAAAAAGTAAAATAACTAAATAACAAATTTTAGTTGATTCCCCCCAAAACAGAGGGTCAACGTGTTAAAGTTTAAAATTTATGACTTAATGTAGTTTCCCACCAAATCAAAGTGAGGACCAGACCTCTTGCAACTTCTAAGCGTATAAAAAAGTTACATTCATTGAAGAAGTAGAAGGGCTCGACAGAATACCACAATACAGTTGAATTTCAGGCCTAAAGAGAACTTATGCCCAAACCCAAAAGGAACATACTCATACTGGCATTTAATGAATAGACCAGAAAATGGTTTGTCATGATTTAAGATTGTTGTGATCAATCTTGACAGTTCCTCTCTCATCATACTCAGTCAACCTTTCTGGTTCAAGGATATAATTTGACCTAAATTAATGGAGATAAATTGGCAGTCAGATAAAACGGCACTTCTACCTTCATTGCATACATCAGGGTCTTTGTAATCGTGTTGGACTTGTGGATCAATCTTTGAGCGGCTCAATTTGTACATGATACAGGCCTGCTGTTGGGACGGGGGGCTAGTTCACTGTACTTTACGATAACGAGTAAAACAACATGACACTTCTGTGGTTTTCCTGTACACTAGCCTACAATTGTTGGGTAAAATAATGGTGCCAAAATAATCAATATTTACTCACGAAAATTGTCGTTCTTTGCTCGTCAGCAGAGGGCTTGGTGGTGTGAAGTCCAAGGACAACCTTGACTTGTAAAAACGTCTATCTGGATAAAAACAGTTCAAGGGCAAACATCTCAATTATTATGTTCTCCGTTCATCCCACACACAGTATGCGCTGCACGTACGTACGTCCACAATGCAACTTTATACCAAAGGTTTGTGTTGACACAAGAGGGCGCTATAGATGATTTTTAACAGTCCTTGCGGGCGCACCACACTAAATAAACTCCCATAGGAACCAATGCTAAATGATAAATATTCAAAAATACTCAAAAAATCGTGAAAGTCTCTCAGCCTCTTGAAAACCAATCAAACATATTTTCGGACGACTGAACTTCAGAATTCTTTTCAATTTTTGCCAGGTCAGCCGTTTGGAATTTTTGCTAACTACCCCAGAAGAAAAAAACGCGAAAATTTGTATTTTTCCAAAACCGACTTGCTGCCAGTTTTCGTGAAGCACTTCTCTACTTACCCGGTCAAATAGGGCCAACTTTAACGCCTAAATTTATCAAGTCTCCTCAAAAGTTGAAGCACAGAACCCCCAGGTTGTGATAGATTATTATATTTACACAATCTATTAATTGCATGACCCCCAAAACGTTGTAATTAAAAATAAGTTGTGGGTTTACAAATTATGATAAGTAGCTTGGCGCATTAATTCTGGCTTATTTGGTGTGGTGCGCCCTATAAGGGCACTTAATTATTCTTTATGGTTA
The DNA here is from genome assembly GCA_037783415.1 of Leptasterias polaris. Classification (NCBI taxonomy): domain Eukaryota; kingdom Metazoa; phylum Echinodermata; class Asteroidea; order Forcipulatida; family Asteriidae; genus Leptasterias; species Leptasterias polaris. Next base: position 1,509,882 of record JAZGTN010000156.1, on the reverse strand, counting down.
AAAAATTATGCTTAAATTGTTGAAAATAAGTCACTGACTTGATATCTGAAAAAATTAATTGGAAATGTTATTGCGTTCGTCTACAACAAGGTCAAACATGTTGGAGCATTTACATGTACTCTAAGCAATGCGATAAGAAAAACATGCATTACACGCTGTGTACACTCTAATGACAAGTCAGTTGTTATATCCAAATCCTAGTCACTCAACAAGTTATAAACTTATCTTTTTTGTTGTTGTTATACGATTCTAAACGCCTTACAATTATTTTTAATAATTGACAAGAGGGGGTTAACTAATGTGGAAGCTGTAAAAGGGAAAGGGGATTGAAGAGGGAGGGCCTGAGAAGGGGGGGGGGGTAGATTTTGCTTACCCGCCAACATTTTTAACCATGTAATCATATTGAGTTTAAAATGGTGAACTTTATAACAAAAAAGAATATACATAGGTCATTTTACCACGTTTAATTGTCATTCCAAGTTTCATTTTACCTAGCTTTAAGGGATAAGGGGGTGAATGGGTGGGCGGGGCGTGGGCGGGGCTTGTTGCAAAATGCCCTTCCAGACACTTTACGGTTAATAAATTGTGGGTGAACGGGAACAATTGGACTATAGTTAAGAGTTAAGAGTTAAGACTGTAAGCTAATAAGGTGTTTGGGCTGGGGGATAGGGTCCGGGCTGACGGCTAGGGTTTTGGGCTTTGGGGGTAGGCTCGGCTGGGGGTTAGGGTTTGGGCTGGGGCTATGATTTCGGCTAGGGGCTAGGGTTAGGGCTGGGGGCTATGATTCGGCTTGGGTGTAGGGTTTGGGCTGGGGGCTGGGTTTTGGGCTGACGGCTACGGTTTTTGCCGAGGGTTGTACAGTATAGTGTAGGGTTTAGGCTGCTGGTTGGGGGATAGGCCTAGGGTTTCACACGCATCAGAGTGCATTCACCTTCCGGAAACTTGACATATATGATGACATATCCACCACCTCCCCTACTCCTCTTCAAATAGTCTGTTGGTGGTTTTTCTCTCCTTTTTCATATTCAACCAGCCACGTTGGCTCATGATTCTTTGAATGTGACTAAAACCGTCAGTCTCATACTTATTACTTTTCATAGTTTAACCATGCAGGTTTAGAAAGCAAACCCCTCTTTGAGTGTGAAACGTTGAATTATTCTCGGTTAATAAATGTATTGTAATTTGAGGAAATAGAAACATTATTGCTATACTAACAGTTTACAGTCAAAGAAATGATGTTTCCAATGTAAAAACAGCAACAAAGTGACAAACAATGCCCCCACACAACTCATTACTGTCGTTGTTTCAAGCCTACATAAATGTAAACAGAACACAAACATGGCTGCACGGGCGCCGCCATGTTGTATATATAAGGGCACTTAATTATTCTTTATGGTTAAAAAATTATGCTTAAATTGTTGAAAATAAGTCACTGACTTGATATCTGAAAAAATTAATTGGAAATGTTATTGCGTTCGTCTACAACAAGGTCAAACATGTTGGAGCATTTACATGTACTCTAAGCAATGCGATAAGAAAAACATGCATTACACGCTGTGTACACTCTAATGACAAGTCAGTTGTTATATCCAAATCCTAGTCACTCAACAAGTTATAAACTTATCTTTTTTGTTGTTGTTATACGATTCTAAACGCCTTACAATTATTTTTAATAATTGACAAGAGGGGGTTAACTAATGTGGAAGCTGTAAAAGGGAAAGGGGATTGAAGAGGGAGGGCCTGAGAAGGGGGGGGGGGTAGATTTTGCTTACCCGCCAACATTTTTAACCATGTAATCATATTGAGTTTAAAATGGTGAACTTTATAACAAAAAAGAATATACATAGGTCATTTTACCACGTTTAATTGTCATTCCAAGTTTCATTTTACCTAGCTTTAAGGGATAAGGGGGTGAATGGGTGGGCGGGGCGTGGGCGGGGCTTGTTGCAAAATGCCCTTCCAGACACTTTACGGTTAATAAATTGTGGGTGAACGGGAACAATTGGACTATAGTTAAGAGTTAAGAGTTAAGACTGTAAGCTAATAAGGTGTTTGGGCTGGGGGATAGGGTCCGGGCTGACGGCTAGGGTTTTGGGCTTTGGGGGTAGGCTCGGCTGGGGGTTAGGGTTTGGGCTGGGGCTATGATTTCGGCTAGGGGCTAGGGTTAGGGCTGGGGGCTATGATTCGGCTTGGGTGTAGGGTTTGGGCTGGGGGCTGGGTTTTGGGCTGACGGCTACGGTTTTTGCCGAGGGTTGTACAGTATAGTGTAGGGTTTAGGCTGCTGGTTGGGGGATAGGCCTAGGGTTTCACACGCATCAGAGTGCATTCACCTTCCGGAAACTTGACATATATGATGACATATCCACCACCTCCCCTACTCCTCTTCAAATAGTCTGTTGGTGGTTTTTCTCTCCTTTTTCATATTCAACCAGCCACGTTGGCTCATGATTCTTTGAATGTGACTAAAACCGTCAGTCTCATACTTATTACTTTTCATAGTTTAACCATGCAGGTTTAGAAAGCAAACCCCTCTTTGAGTGTGAAACGTTGAATTATTCTCGGTTAATAAATGTATTGTAATTTGAGGAAATAGAAACATTATTGCTATACTAACAGTTTACAGTCAAAGAAATGATGTTTCCAATGTAAAAACAGCAACAAAGTGACAAACAATGCCCCCACACAACTCATTACTGTCGTTGTTTCAAGCCTACATAAATGTAAACAGAACACAAACATGGCTGCACGGGCGCCGCCATGTTGTATATATAAGGGCACTTAATTATTCTTTATGGTTAAAAAATTATGCTTAAATTGTTGAAAATAAGTCACTGACTTGATATCTGAAAAAATTAATTGGAAATGTTATTGCGTTCGTCTACAACAAGGTCAAACATGTTGGAGCATTTACATGTACTCTAAGCAATGCGATAAGAAAAACATGCATTACACGCTGTGTACACTCTAATGACAAGTCAGTTGTTATATCCAAATCCTAGTCACTCAACAAGTTATAAACTTATCTTTTTTGTTGTTGTTATACGATTCTAAACGCCTTACAATTATTTTTAATAATTGACAAGAGGGGGTTAACTAATGTGGAAGCTGTAAAAGGGAAAGGGGATTGAAGGGGGAGGGCCTGAGAAGGGGGGGGGGTAGATTTTGCTTACCCGCCAACATTTTTAACCATGTAATCATATTGAGTTTAAAATGGTGAACTTTATAACAAAAAAGAATATACATAGGTCATTTTACCACGTTTAATTGTCATTCCAAGTTTCATTTTACCTAGCTTTAAGGGATAAGGGGGTGAATGGGTGGGCGGGGCGTGGGCGGGGCTTGTTGCAAAATGCCCTTCCAGACACTTTACGGTTAATAAATTGTGGGTGAACGGGAACAATTGGACTATAGTTAAGAGTTAAGAGTTAAGACTGTAAGCTAATAAGGTGTTTGGGCTGGGGGATAGGGTCCGGGCTGACGGCTAGGGTTTTGGGCTTTGGGGGTAGGCTCGGCTGGGGGTTAGGGTTTGGGCTGGGGCTATGATTTCGGCTAGGGGCTAGGGTTAGGGCTGGGGGCTATGATTCGGCTTGGGTGTAGGGTTTGGGCTGGGGGCTGGGTTTTGGGCTGACGGCTACGGTTTTTGCCGAGGGTTGTACAGTATAGTGTAGGGTTTAGGCTGCTGGTTGGGGGATAGGCCTAGGGTTTCACACGCATCAGAGTGCATTCACCTTCCGGAAACTTGACATATATGATGACATATCCACCACCTCCCCTACTCCTCTTCAAATAGTCTGTTGGTGGTTTTTCTCTCCTTTTTCATATTCAACCAGCCACGTTGGCTCATGATTCTTTGAATGTGACTAAAACCGTCAGTCTCATACTTATTACTTTTCATAGTTTAACCATGCAGGTTTAGAAAGCAAACCCCTCTTTGAGTGTGAAACGTTGAATTATTCTCGGTTAATAAATGTATTGTAATTTGAGGAAATAGAAACATTATTGCTATACTAACAGTTTACAGTCAAAGAAATGATGTTTCCAATGTAAAAACAGCAACAAAGTGACAAACAATGCCCCCACACAACTCATTACTGTCGTTGTTTCAAGCCTACATAAATGTAAACAGAACACAAACATGGCTGCACGGGCGCCGCCATGTTGTATATATAGGGCGCACCACACTAAATAAACTCCCATAGGAACCAATGCTAAATGATAAATATTCAAAAATACTCAAAAAATCGTGAAAGTCTCTCAGCCTCTTGAAAACCAATCAAACATATTTTCGGACGACTGAACTTCAGAATTCTTTTCAATTTTTGCCAGGTCAGCCGTTTGGAATTTTTGCTAACTACCCCAGAAGAAAAAAACGCGAAAATTTGTATTTTTCCAAAACCGACTTGCTGCCAGTTTTCGTGAAGCACTTCTCTACTTACCCGGTCAAATAGGGCCAACTTTAACGCCTAAATTTATCAAGTCTCCTCAAAAGTTGAAGCACAGAACCCCCAGGTTGTGATAGATTATTATATTTACACAATCTATTAATTGCATGACCCCCAAAACGTTGTAATTAAAAATAAGTTGTGGGTTTACAAATTATGATAAGTAGCTTGGCGCATTAATTCTGGCTTATTTGGTGTGGTGCGCCCTATAAGGGCACTTAATTATTCTTTATGGTTAAAAAATTATGCTTAAATTGTTGAAAATAAGTCACTGACTTGATATCTGAAAAAATTAATTGGAAATGTTATTGCGTTCGTCTACAACAAGGTCAAACATGTTGGAGCATTTACATGTACTCTAAGCAATGCGATAAGAAAAACATGCATTACACGCTGTGTACACTCTAATGACAAGTCAGTTGTTATATCCAAATCCTAGTCACTCAACAAGTTATAAACTTATCTTTTTTGTTGTTGTTATACGATTCTAAACGCCTTACAATTATTTTTAATAATTGACAAGAGGGGGTTAACTAATGTGGAAGCTGTAAAAGGGAAAGGGGATTGAAGAGGGAGGGCCTGAGAAGGGGGGGGGGGTAGATTTTGCTTACCCGCCAACATTTTTAACCATGTAATCATATTGAGTTTAAAATGGTGAACTTTATAACAAAAAAGAATATACATAGGTCATTTTACCACGTTTAATTGTCATTCCAAGTTTCATTTTACCTAGCTTTAAGGGATAAGGGGGTGAATGGGTGGGCGGGGCGTGGGCGGGGCTTGTTGCAAAATGCCCTTCCAGACACTTTACGGTTAATAAATTGTGGGTGAACGGGAACAATTGGACTATAGTTAAGAGTTAAGAGTTAAGACTGTAAGCTAATAAGGTGTTTGGGCTGGGGGATAGGGTCCGGGCTGACGGCTAGGGTTTTGGGCTTTGGGGGTAGGCTCGGCTGGGGGTTAGGGTTTGGGCTGGGGCTATGATTTCGGCTAGGGGGCTAGGGTTAGGGCTGGGGGCTATGATTCGGCTTGGGTGTAGGGTTTGGGCTGGGGGCTGGGTTTTGGGCTGACGGCTACGGTTTTTGCCGAGGGTTGTACAGTATAGTGTAGGGTTTAGGCTGCTGGTTGGGGGATAGGCCTAGGGTTTCACACGCATCAGAGTGCATTCACCTTCCGGAAACTTGACATATATGATGACATATCCACCACCTCCCCTACTCCTCTTCAAATAGTCTGTTGGTGGTTTTTCTCTCCTTTTTCATATTCAACCAGCCACGTTGGCTCATGATTCTTTGAATGTGACTAAAACCGTCAGTCTCATACTTATTACTTTTCATAGTTTAACCATGCAGGTTTAGAAAGCAAACCCCTCTTTGAGTGTGAAACGTTGAATTATTCTCGGTTAATAAATGTATTGTAATTTGAGGAAATAGAAACATTATTGCTATACTAACAGTTTACAGTCAAAGAAATGATGTTTCCAATGTAAAAACAGCAACAAAGTGACAAACAATGCCCCCACACAACTCATTACTGTCGTTGTTTCAAGCCTACATAAATGTAAACAGAACACAAACATGGCTGCACGGGCGCCGCCATGTTGTATATATAAGGGCACTTAATTATTCTTTATGGTTAAAAAATTATGCTTAAATTGTTGAAAATAAGTCACTGACTTGATATCTGAAAAAATTAATTGGAAATGTTATTGCGTTCGTCTACAACAAGGTCAAACATGTTGGAGCATTTACATGTACTCTAAGCAATGCGATAAGAAAAACATGCATTACACGCTGTGTACACTCTAATGACAAGTCAGTTGTTATATCCAAATCCTAGTCACTCAACAAGTTATAAACTTATCTTTTTTGTTGTTGTTATACGATTCTAAACGCCTTACAATTATTTTTAATAATTGACAAGAGGGGGTTAACTAATGTGGAAGCTGTAAAAGGGAAAGGGGATTGAAGAGGGAGGGCCTGAGAAGGGGGGGGGGGTAGATTTTGCTTACCCGCCAACATTTTTAACCATGTAATCATATTGAGTTTAAAATGGTGAACTTTATAACAAAAAAGAATATACATAGGTCATTTTACCACGTTTAATTGTCATTCCAAGTTTCATTTTACCTAGCTTTAAGGGATAAGGGGGTGAATGGGTGGGCGGGGCGTGGGCGGGGCTTGTTGCAAAATGCCCTTCCAGACACTTTACGGTTAATAAATTGTGGGTGAACGGGAACAATTGGACTATAGTTAAGAGTTAAGAGTTAAGACTGTAAGCTAATAAGGTGTTTGGGCTGGGGGATAGGGTCCGGGCTGACGGCTAGGGTTTTGGGCTTTGGGGGTAGGCTCGGCTGGGGGTTAGGGTTTGGGCTGGGGCTATGATTTCGGCTAGGGGCTAGGGTTAGGGCTGGGGGCTATGATTCGGCTTGGGTGTAGGGTTTGGGCTGGGGGCTGGGTTTTGGGCTGACGGCTACGGTTTTTGCCGAGGGTTGTACAGTATAGTGTAGGGTTTAGGCTGCTGGTTGGGGGATAGGCCTAGGGTTTCACACGCATCAGAGTGCATTCACCTTCCGGAAACTTGACATATATGATGACATATCCACCACCTCCCCTACTCCTCTTCAAATAGTCTGTTGGTGGTTTTTCTCTCCTTTTTCATATTCAACCAGCCACGTTGGCTCATGATTCTTTGAATGTGACTAAAACCGTCAGTCTCATACTTATTACTTTTCATAGTTTAACCATGCAGGTTTAGAAAGCAAACCCCTCTTTGAGTGTGAAACGTTGAATTATTCTCGGTTAATAAATGTATTGTAATTTGAGGAAATAGAAACATTATTGCTATACTAACAGTTTACAGTCAAAGAAATGATGTTTCCAATGTAAAAACAGCAACAAAGTGACAAACAATGCCCCCACACAACTCATTACTGTCGTTGTTTCAAGCCTACATAAATGTAAACAGAACACAAACATGGCTGCACGGGCGCCGCCATGTTGTATATATAAGGGCACTTAATTATTCTTTATGGTTAAAAAATTATGCTTAAATTGTTGAAAATAAGTCACTGACTTGATATCTGAAAAAATTAATTGGAAATGTTATTGCGTTCGTCTACAACAAGGTCAAACATGTTGGAGCATTTACATGTACTCTAAGCAATGCGATAAGAAAAACATGCATTACACGCTGTGTACACTCTAATGACAAGTCAGTTGTTATATCCAAATCCTAGTCACTCAACAAGTTATAAACTTATCTTTTTTGTTGTTGTTATACGATTCTAAACGCCTTACAATTATTTTTAATAATTGACAAGAGGGGGTTAACTAATGTGGAAGCTGTAAAAGGGAAAGGGGATTGAAGAGGGAGGGCCTGAGAAGGGGGGGGGTAGATTTTGCTTACCCGCCAACATTTTTAACCATGTAATCATATTGAGTTTAAAATGGTGAACTTTATAACAAAAAAGAATATACATAGGTCATTTTACCACGTTTAATTGTCATTCCAAGTTTCATTTTACCTAGCTTTAAGGGATAAGGGGGTGAATGGGTGGGCGGGGCGTGGGCGGGGCTTGTTGCAAAATGCCCTTCCAGACACTTTACGGTTAATAAATTGTGGGTGAACGGGAACAATTGGACTATAGTTAAGAGTTAAGAGTTAAGACTGTAAGCTAATAAGGTGTTTGGGCTGGGGGATAGGGTCCGGGCTGACGGCTAGGGTTTTGGGCTTTGGGGGTAGGCTCGGCTGGGGGTTAGGGTTTGGGCTGGGGCTATGATTTCGGCTAGGGGCTAGGGTTAGGGCTGGGGGCTATGATTCGGCTTGGGTGTAGGGTTTGGGCTGGGGGCTGGGTTTTGGGCTGACGGCTACGGTTTTTGCCGAGGGTTGTACAGTATAGTGTAGGGTTTAGGCTGCTGGTTGGGGGATAGGCCTAGGGTTTCACACGCATCAGAGTGCATTCACCTTCCGGAAACTTGACATATATGATGACATATCCACCACCTCCCCTACTCCTCTTCAAATAGTCTGTTGGTGGTTTTTCTCTCCTTTTTCATATTCAACCAGCCACGTTGGCTCATGATTCTTTGAATGTGACTAAAACCGTCAGTCTCATACTTATTACTTTTCATAGTTTAACCATGCAGGTTTAGAAAGCAAACCCCTCTTTGAGTGTGAAACGTTGAATTATTCTCGGTTAATAAATGTATTGTAATTTGAGGAAATAGAAACATTATTGCTATACTAACAGTTTACAGTCAAAGAAATGATGTTTCCAATGTAAAAACAGCAACAAAGTGACAAACAATGCCCCCACACAACTCATTACTGTCGTTGTTTCAAGCCTACATAAATGTAAACAGAACACAAACATGGCTGCACGGGCGCCGCCATGTTGTATATATAGGGCGCACCACACTAAATAAACTCCCATAGGAACCAATGCTAAATGATAAATATTCAAAAATACTCAAAAAATCGTGAAAGTCTCTCAGCCTCTTGAAAACCAATCAAACATATTTTCGGACGACTGAACTTCAGAATTCTTTTCAATTTTTGCCAGGTCAGCCGTTTGGAATTTTTGCTAACTACCCCAGAAGAAAAAAACGCGAAAATTTGTATTTTTCCAAAACCGACTTGCTGCCAGTTTTCGTGAAGCACTTCTCTACTTACCCGGTCAAATAGGGCCAACTTTAACGCCTAAATTTATCAAGTCTCCTCAAAAGTTGAAGCACAGAACCCCCAGGTTGTGATAGATTATTATATTTACACAATCTATTAATTGCATGACCCCCAAAACGTTGTAATTAAAAATAAGTTGTGGGTTTACAAATTATGATAAGTAGCTTGGCGCATTAATTCTGGCTTATTTGGTGTGGTGCGCCCTATAAGGGCACTTAATTATTCTTTATGGTTAAAAAATTATGCTTAAATTGTTGAAAATAAGTCACTGACTTGATATCTGAAAAAATTAATTGGAAATGTTATTGCGTTCGTCTACAACAAGGTCAAACATGTTGGAGCATTTACATGTACTCTAAGCAATGCGATAAGAAAAACATGCATTACACGCTGTGTACACTCTAATGACAAGTCAGTTGTTATATCCAAATCCTAGTCACTCAACAAGTTATAAACTTATCTTTTTTGTTGTTGTTATACGATTCTAAACGCCTTACAATTATTTTTAATAATTGACAAGAGGGGGTTAACTAATGTGGAAGCTGTAAAAGGGAAAGGGGATTGAAGAGGGAGGGCCTGAGAAGGGGGGGGGGGGTAGATTTTGCTTACCCGCCAACATTTTTAACCATGTAATCATATTGAGTTTAAAATGGTGAACTTTATAACAAAAAAGAATATACATAGGTCATTTTACCACGTTTAATTGTCATTCCAAGTTTCATTTTACCTAGCTTTAAGGGATAAGGGGGTGAATGGGTGGGCGGGGCGTGGGCGGGGCTTGTTGCAAAATGCCCTTCCAGACACTTTACGGTTAATAAATTGTGGGTGAACGGGAACAATTGGACTATAGTTAAGAGTTAAGAGTTAAGACTGTAAGCTAATAAGGTGTTTGGGCTGGGGGATAGGGTCCGGGCTGACGGCTAGGGTTTTGGGCTTTGGGGGTAGGCTCGGCTGGGGGTTAGGGTTTGGGCTGGGGCTATGATTTCGGCTAGGGGCTAGGGTTAGGGCTGGGGGCTATGATTCGGCTTGGGTGTAGGGTTTGGGCTGGGGGCTGGGTTTTGGGCTGACGGCTACGGTTTTTGCCGAGGGTTGTACAGTATAGTGTAGGGTTTAGGCTGCTGGTTGGGGGATAGGCCTAGGGTTTCACACGCATCAGAGTGCATTCACCTTCCGGAAACTTGACATATATGATGACATATCCACCACCTCCCCTACTCCTCTTCAAATAGTCTGTTGGTGGTTTTTCTCTCCTTTTTCATATTCAACCAGCCACGTTGGCTCATGATTCTTTGAATGTGACTAAAACCGTCAGTCTCATACTTATTACTTTTCATAGTTTAACCATGCAGGTTTAGAAAGCAAACCCCTCTTTGAGTGTGAAACGTTGAATTATTCTCGGTTAATAAATGTATTGTAATTTGAGGAAATAGAAACATTATTGCTATACTAACAGTTTACAGTCAAAGAAATGATGTTTCCAATGTAAAAACAGCAACAAAGTGACAAACAATGCCCCCACACAACTCATTACTGTCGTTGTTTCAAGCCTACATAAATGTAAACAGAACACAAACATGGCTGCACGGGCGCCGCCATGTTGTATATATAAGGGCACTTAATTATTCTTTATGGTTAAAAAATTATGCTTAAATTGTTGAAAATAAGTCACTGACTTGATATCTGAAAAAATTAATTGGAAATGTTATTGCGTTCGTCTACAACAAGGTCAAACATGTTGGAGCATTTACATGTACTCTAAGCAATGCGATAAGAAAAACATGCATTACACGCTGTGTACACTCTAATGACAAGTCAGTTGTTATATCCAAATCCTAGTCACTCAACAAGTTATAAACTTATCTTTTTTGTTGTTGTTATACGATTCTAAACGCCTTACAATTATTTTTAATAATTGACAAGAGGGGGTTAACTAATGTGGAAGCTGTAAAAGGGAAAGGGGATTGAAGAGGGAGGGCCTGAGAAGGGGGGGGGTAGATTTTGCTTACCCGCCAACATTTTTAACCATGTAATCATATTGAGTTTAAAATGGTGAACTTTATAACAAAAAAGAATATACATAGGTCATTTTACCACGTTTAATTGTCATTCCAAGTTTCATTTTACCTAGCTTTAAGGGATAAGGGGGTGAATGGGTGGGCGGGGCGTGGGCGGGGCTTGTTGCAAAATGCCCTTCCAGACACTTTACGGTTAATAAATTGTGGGTGAACGGGAACAATTGGACTATAGTTAAGAGTTAAGAGTTAAGACTGTAAGCTAATAAGGTGTTTGGGCTGGGGGATAGGGTCCGGGCTGACGGCTAGGGTTTTGGGCTTTGGGGGTAGGCTCGGCTGGGGGTTAGGGTTTGGGCTGGGGCTATGATTTCGGCTAGGGGCTAGGGTTAGGGCTGGGGGCTATGATTCGGCTTGGGTGTAGGGTTTGGGCTGGGGGCTGGGTTTTGGGCTGACGGCTACGGTTTTTGCCGAGGGTTGTACAGTATAGTGTAGGGTTTAGGCTGCTGGTTGGGGGATAGGCCTAGGGTTTCACACGCATCAGAGTGCATTCACCTTCCGGAAACTTGACATATATGATGACATATCCACCACCTCCCCTACTCCTCTTCAAATAGTCTGTTGGTGGTTTTTCTCTCCTTTTTCATATTCAACCAGCCACGTTGGCTCATGATTCTTTGAATGTGACTAAAACCGTCAGTCTCATACTTATTACTTTTCATAGTTTAACCATGCAGGTTTAGAAAGCAAACCCCTCTTTGAGTGTGAAACGTTGAATTATTCTCGGTTAATAAATGTATTGTAATTTGAGGAAATAGAAACATTATTGCTATACTAACAGTTTACAGTCAAAGAAATGATGTTTCCAATGTAAAAACAGCAACAAAGTGACAAACAATGCCCCCACACAACTCATTACTGTCGTTGTTTCAAGCCTACATAAATGTAAACAGAACACAAACATGGCTGCACGGGCGCCGCCATGTTGTATATATAGGGCGCACCACACTAAATAAACTCCCATAGGAACCAATGCTAAATGATAAATATTCAAAAATACTCAAAAAATCGTGAAAGTCTCTCAGCCTCTTGAAAACCAATCAAACATATTTTCGGACGACTGAACTTCAGAATTCTTTTCAATTTTTGCCAGGTCAGCCGTTTGGAATTTTTGCTAACTACCCCAGAAGAAAAAAACGCGAAAATTTGTATTTTTCCAAAACCGACTTGCTGCCAGTTTTCGTGAAGCACTTCTCTACTTACCCGGTCAAATAGGGCCAACTTTAACGCCTAAATTTATCAAGTCTCCTCAAAAGTTGAAGCACAGAACCCCCAGGTTGTGATAGATTATTATATTTACACAATCTATTAATTGCATGACCCCCAAAACGTTGTAATTAAAAATAAGTTGTGGGTTTACAAATTATGATAAGTAGCTTGGCGCATTAATTCTGGCTTATTTGGTGTGGTGCGCCCTATAAGGGCACTTAATTATTCTTTATGGTTAAAAAATTATGCTTAAATTGTTGAAAATAAGTCACTGACTTGATATCTGAAAAAATTAATTGGAAATGTTATTGCGTTCGTCTACAACAAGGTCAAACATGTTGGAGCATTTACATGTACTCTAAGCAATGCGATAAGAAAAACATGCATTACACGCTGTGTACACTCTAATGACAAGTCAGTTGTTATATCCAAATCCTAGTCACTCAACAAGTTATAAACTTATCTTTTTTGTTGTTGTTATACGATTCTAAACGCCTTACAATTATTTTTAATAATTGACAAGAGGGGGTTAACTAATGTGGAAGCTGTAAAAGGGAAAGGGGATTGAAGAGGGAGGGCCTGAGAAGGGGGGGGGGGGGTAGATTTTGCTTACCCGCCAACATTTTTAACCATGTAATCATATTGAGTTTAAAATGGTGAACTTTATAACAAAAAAGAATATACATAGGTCATTTTACCACGTTTAATTGTCATTCCAAGTTTCATTTTACCTAGCTTTAAGGGATAAGGGGGTGAATGGGTGGGCGGGGCGTGGGCGGGGCTTGTTGCAAAATGCCCTTCCAGACACTTTACGGTTAATAAATTGTGGGTGAACGGGAACAATTGGACTATAGTTAAGAGTTAAGAGTTAAGACTGTAAGCTAATAAGGTGTTTGGGCTGGGGGATAGGGTCCGGGCTGACGGCTAGGGTTTTGGGCTTTGGGGGTAGGCTCGGCTGGGGGTTAGGGTTTGGGCTGGGGCTATGATTTCGGCTAGGGGCTAGGGTTAGGGCTGGGGGCTATGATTCGGCTTGGGTGTAGGGTTTGGGCTGGGGGCTGGGTTTTGGGCTGACGGCTACGGTTTTTGCCGAGGGTTGTACAGTATAGTGTAGGGTTTAGGCTGCTGGTTGGGGGATAGGCCTAGGGTTTCACACGCATCAGAGTGCATTCACCTTCCGGAAACTTGACATATATGATGACATATCCACCACCTCCCCTACTCCTCTTCAAATAGTCTGTTGGTGGTTTTTCTCTCCTTTTTCATATTCAACCAGCCACGTTGGCTCATGATTCTTTGAATGTGACTAAAACCGTCAGTCTCATACTTATTACTTTTCATAGTTTAACCATGCAGGTTTAGAAAGCAAACCCCTCTTTGAGTGTGAAACGTTGAATTATTCTCGGTTAATAAATGTATTGTAATTTGAGGAAATAGAAACATTATTGCTATACTAACAGTTTACAGTCAAAGAAATGATGTTTCCAATGTAAAAACAGCAACAAAGTGACAAACAATGCCCCCACACAACTCATTACTGTCGTTGTTTCAAGCCTACATAAATGTAAACAGAACACAAACATGGCTGCACGGGCGCCGCCATGTTGTATATATAAGGGCACTTAATTATTCTTTATGGTTAAAAAATTATGCTTAAATTGTTGAAAATAAGTCACTGACTTGATATCTGAAAAAATTAATTGGAAATGTTATTGCGTTCGTCTACAACAAGGTCAAACATGTTGGAGCATTTACATGTACTCTAAGCAATGCGATAAGAAAAACATGCATTACACGCTGTGTACACTCTAATGACAAGTCAGTTGTTATATCCAAATCCTAGTCACTCAACAAGTTATAAACTTATCTTTTTTGTTGTTGTTATACGATTCTAAACGCCTTACAATTATTTTTAATAATTGACAAGAGGGGGTTAACTAATGTGGAAGCTGTAAAAGGGAAAGGGGATTGAAGAGGGAGGGCCTGAGAAGGGGGGGGTAGATTTTGCTTACCCGCCAACATTTTTAACCATGTAATCATATTGAGTTTAAAATGGTGAACTTTATAACAAAAAAGAATATACATAGGTCATTTTACCACGTTTAATTGTCATTCCAAGTTTCATTTTACCTAGCTTTAAGGGATAAGGGGGTGAATGGGTGGGCGGGGCGTGGGCGGGGCTTGTTGCAAAATGCCCTTCCAGACACTTTACGGTTAATAAATTGTGGGTGAACGGGAACAATTGGACTATAGTTAAGAGTTAAGAGTTAAGACTGTAAGCTAATAAGGTGTTTGGGCTGGGGGATAGGGTCCGGGCTGACGGCTAGGGTTTTGGGCTTTGGGGGTAGGCTCGGCTGGGGGTTAGGGTTTGGGCTGGGGCTATGATTTCGGCTAGGGGCTAGGGTTAGGGCTGGGGGCTATGATTCGGCTTGGGTGTAGGGTTTGGGCTGGGGGCTGGGTTTTGGGCTGACGGCTACGGTTTTTGCCGAGGGTTGTACAGTATAGTGTAGGGTTTAGGCTGCTGGTTGGGGGATAGGCCTAGGGTTTCACACGCATCAGAGTGCATTCACCTTCCGGAAACTTGACATATATGATGACATATCCACCACCTCCCCTACTCCTCTTCAAATAGTCTGTTGGTGGTTTTTCTCTCCTTTTTCATATTCAACCAGCCACGTTGGCTCATGATTCTTTGAATGTGACTAAAACCGTCAGTCTCATACTTATTACTTTTCATAGTTTAACCATGCAGGTTTAGAAAGCAAACCCCTCTTTGAGTGTGAAACGTTGAATTATTCTCGGTTAATAAATGTATTGTAATTTGAGGAAATAGAAACATTATTGCTATACTAACAGTTTACAGTCAAAGAAATGATGTTTCCAATGTAAAAACAGCAACAAAGTGACAAACAATGCCCCCACACAACTCATTACTGTCGTTGTTTCAAGCCTACATAAATGTAAACAGAACACAAACATGGCTGCACGGGCGCCGCCATGTTGTATATATAGGGCGCACCACACTAAATAAACTCCCATAGGAACCAATGCTAAATGATAAATATTCAAAAATACTCAAAAAATCGTGAAAGTCTCTCAGCCTCTTGAAAACCAATCAAACATATTTTCGGACGACTGAACTTCAGAATTCTTTTCAATTTTTGCCAGGTCAGCCGTTTGGAATTTTTGCTAACTACCCCAGAAGAAAAAAACGCGAAAATTTGTATTTTTCCAAAACCGACTTGCTGCCAGTTTTCGTGAAGCACTTCTCTACTTACCCGGTCAAATAGGGCCAACTTTAACGCCTAAATTTATCAAGTCTCCTCAAAAGTTGAAGCACAGAACCCCCAGGTTGTGATAGATTATTATATTTACACAATCTATTAATTGCATGACCCCCAAAACGTTGTAATTAAAAATAAGTTGTGGGTTTACAAATTATGATAAGTAGCTTGGCGCATTAATTCTGGCTTATTTGGTGTGGTGCGCCCTATAAGGGCACTTAATTATTCTTTATGGTTAAAAAATTATGCTTAAATTGTTGAAAATAAGTCACTGACTTGATATCTGAAAAAATTAATTGGAAATGTTATTGCGTTCGTCTACAACAAGGTCAAACATGTTGGAGCATTTACATGTACTCTAAGCAATGCGATAAGAAAAACATGCATTACACGCTGTGTACACTCTAATGACAAGTCAGTTGTTATATCCAAATCCTAGTCACTCAACAAGTTATAAACTTATCTTTTTTGTTGTTGTTATACGATTCTAAACGCCTTACAATTATTTTTAATAATTGACAAGAGGGGGTTAACTAATGTGGAAGCTGTAAAAGGGAAAGGGGATTGAAGAGGGAGGGCCTGAGAAGGGGGGGGGGGGGGTAGATTTTGCTTACCCGCCAACATTTTTAACCATGTAATCATATTGAGTTTAAAATGGTGAACTTTATAACAAAAAAGAATATACATAGGTCATTTTACCACGTTTAATTGTCATTCCAAGTTTCATTTTACCTAGCTTTAAGGGATAAGGGGGTGAATGGGTGGGCGGGGCGTGGGCGGGGCTTGTTGCAAAATGCCCTTCCAGACACTTTACGGTTAATAAATTGTGGGTGAACGGGAACAATTGGACTATAGTTAAGAGTTAAGAGTTAAGACTGTAAGCTAATAAGGTGTTTGGGCTGGGGGATAGGGTCCGGGCTGACGGCTAGGGTTTTGGGCTTTGGGGGTAGGCTCGGCTGGGGGTTAGGGTTTGGGCTGGGGCTATGATTTCGGCTAGGGGCTAGGGTTAGGGCTGGGGGCTATGATTCGGCTTGGGTGTAGGGTTTGGGCTGGGGGCTGGGTTTTGGGCTGACGGCTACGGTTTTTGCCGAGGGTTGTACAGTATAGTGTAGGGTTTAGGCTGCTGGTTGGGGGATAGGCCTAGGGTTTCACACGCATCAGAGTGCATTCACCTTCCGGAAACTTGACATATATGATGACATATCCACCACCTCCCCTACTCCTCTTCAAATAGTCTGTTGGTGGTTTTTCTCTCCTTTTTCATATTCAACCAGCCACGTTGGCTCATGATTCTTTGAATGTGACTAAAACCGTCAGTCTCATACTTATTACTTTTCATAGTTTAACCATGCAGGTTTAGAAAGCAAACCCCTCTTTGAGTGTGAAACGTTGAATTATTCTCGGTTAATAAATGTATTGTAATTTGAGGAAATAGAAACATTATTGCTATACTAACAGTTTACAGTCAAAGAAATGATGTTTCCAATGTAAAAACAGCAACAAAGTGACAAACAATGCCCCCACACAACTCATTACTGTCGTTGTTTCAAGCCTACATAAATGTAAACAGAACACAAACATGGCTGCACGGGCGCCGCCATGTTGTATATATAAGGGCACTTAATTATTCTTTATGGTTAAAAAATTATGCTTAAATTGTTGAAAATAAGTCACTGACTTGATATCTGAAAAAATTAATTGGAAATGTTATTGCGTTCGTCTACAACAAGGTCAAACATGTTGGAGCATTTACATGTACTCTAAGCAATGCGATAAGAAAAACATGCATTACACGCTGTGTACACTCTAATGACAAGTCAGTTGTTATATCCAAATCCTAGTCACTCAACAAGTTATAAACTTATCTTTTTTGTTGTTGTTATACGATTCTAAACCCTTACAATTATTTTTAATAATTGACAAGAGGGGGTTAACTAATGTGGAAGCTGTAAAAGGGAAAGGGGATTGAAGAGGGAGGGCCTGAGAAGGGGGGGGGTAGATTTTGCTTACCCGCCAACATTTTTAACCATGTAATCATATTGAGTTTAAAATGGTGAACTTTATAACAAAAAAGAATATACATAGGTCATTTTACCACGTTTAATTGTCATTCCAAGTTTCATTTTACCTAGCTTTAAGGGATAAGGGGGTGAATGGGTGGGCGGGGCGTGGGCGGGGCTTGTTGCAAAATGCCCTTCCAGACACTTTACGGTTAATAAATTGTGGGTGAACGGGAACAATTGGACTATAGTTAAGAGTTAAGAGTTAAGACTGTAAGCTAATAAGGTGTTTGGGCTGGGGGATAGGGTCCGGGCTGACGGCTAGGGTTTTGGGCTTTGGGGGTAGGCTCGGCTGGGGGTTAGGGTTTGGGCTGGGGCTATGATTTCGGCTAGGGGCTAGGGTTAGGGCTGGGGGCTATGATTCGGCTTGGGTGTAGGGTTTGGGCTGGGGGCTGGGTTTTGGGCTGACGGCTACGGTTTTTGCCGAGGGTTGTACAGTATAGTGTAGGGTTTAGGCTGCTGGTTGGGGGATAGGCCTAGGGTTTCACACGCATCAGAGTGCATTCACCTTCCGGAAACTTGACATATATGATGACATATCCACCACCTCCCCTACTCCTCTTCAAATAGTCTGTTGGTGGTTTTTCTCTCCTTTTTCATATTCAACCAGCCACGTTGGCTCATGATTCTTTGAATGTGACTAAAACCGTCAGTCTCATACTTATTACTTTTCATAGTTTAACCATGCAGGTTTAGAAAGCAAACCCCTCTTTGAGTGTGAAACGTTGAATTATTCTCGGTTAATAAATGTATTGTAATTTGAGGAAATAGAAACATTATTGCTATACTAACAGTTTACAGTCAAAGAAATGATGTTTCCAATGTAAAAACAGCAACAAAGTGACAAACAATGCCCCCACACAACTCATTACTGTCGTTGTTTCAAGCCTACATAAATGTAAACAGAACACAAACATGGCTGCACGGGCGCCGCCATGTTGTATATATAGGGCGCACCACACTAAATAAACTCCCATAGGAACCAATGCTAAATGATAAATATTCAAAAATACTCAAAAAATCGTGAAAGTCTCTCAGCCTCTTGAAAACCAATCAAACATATTTTCGGACGACTGAACTTCAGAATTCTTTTCAATTTTTGCCAGGTCAGCCGTTTGGAATTTTTGCTAACTACCCCAGAAGAAAAAAACGCGAAAATTTGTATTTTTCCAAAACCGACTTGCTGCCAGTTTTCGTGAAGCACTTCTCTACTTACCCGGTCAAATAGGGCCAACTTTAACGCCTAAATTTATCAAGTCTCCTCAAAAGTTGAAGCACAGAACCCCCAGGTTGTGATAGATTATTATATTTACACAATCTATTAATTGCATGACCCCCAAAACGTTGTAATTAAAAATAAGTTGTGGGTTTACAAATTATGATAAGTAGCTTGGCGCATTAATTCTGGCTTATTTGGTGTGGTGCGCCCTTGCGAAAAGGCACTGGTAACCATCAATGGCCTTTCGCTCAGCAGAGGATTTTAAGTGATGGATTCAGTGCTGTGATCTAACCCTTTCGTGAATTGTTTCGGGAAAATAACAAGGGGCAGCATTTCAGTTATTTGTTTTCTCTCAGATTAATATGGTTGGGACTGATTGACACAAGAGGGCGCTATAGATTATTACAGCTCTTATAGTCTTGCTCCTGGAATGTGTAAAACAGCTGAGAACCCGCCTACACTATCCGGTTAATAACTATTTTACACATAACATTTGCATTTATTAATAAAGTATTCAAGTAAAAAATGCCCCTCTCCGTGCGGCTTTTTCAGCCGAGATTCAAAAAATGCTTATTTATGATAATGATATGCATTGACCGACCCCTTGACGTCTTCGGCGGCAAAAAACACGGTCAAAGTTTGACACACACACATAAAACGTCTCTTTTGGGGAAGCAAAACAAAATCAAAAAGAAACAAAACTTACATCATACATTGAAATAATCTTACTGTATCCTATAAATTGTGTCATTGTTGTAAAATGAAGCCTAAATGTTGGGTATTTTTTCGTAAACGAACTAAAATTTCCAACGATCACTACTCCGCAGACCGTGTGCGTGCAGACCAGCGACACGACAGTGCTATTATTATATGGTTTTAACGTGTGCAACCAGCGATGATTATTGCAATGTCATGAACATGTGGGGGAGGGGTAGGGAGCCATCTCCGTGTATCCTTTTTGTCATCGCAGGTTTGTCAGTCGGTACACCTATAGCTGTTTCAGAACCGCAACGTTCCGATGCTACGTGTACTTCGGGAGTGCATAAAGGACATGGTAAAACGAAAAATGCTATTCCATTCGGGCAGATTAGTATTTCATCCAGGCGAATGAGTACTTCACCCGGGCGGATGAGTACTTCGCCCGGGCGGATGAGTATTTCGCCCAGGCGGATTACCATTTCGCCTGGCAAAATATTGAAAACGGGGGGAGGGGGAGGGGGGAATGGGGATATGCTCCCACAATTTTCCAATGCCCCAGGTGCCCCCACCCCCGGAAACAGTTCGCAGTAGTGCTCACACACACACAAGTGTGTAACAGCCTGCAATCGTGGACCCTCCTTTGTTCAACTCTTTGTGATAGCAACCGTGGACCACAATGCTTTCCTTTGTGATAGCAACCGTGGACCTATTGTCCTCTTTTGTTATAGGTCCCCGGTTTGAATGTGGTTACCTACTCACACACACACACACACACCCACCCTTACAGATCCGGTTTGTGGGGTACTGCTATTGTTGTTCTATTATTCCCTTTTCTGAAGAATTCCCTTGTGGGGTCCAATTGTTCCTATTGAAATGACCTTGTGGGGTCCATTGTTCCATTGTTGTCAGGACCCCACAAGTGCCAATCCGTGCGAACACCCAAGTGTGTAACAGCCTGCAATCGTGGACCCTCCTTTGTTCAACTCTTTGTGATAGCAACCGTGACCAACAATGCTTTTCTTTGTGATAGCAACCGTGGACCTATTGTCATCTTTTGTTATAGGTTCCCGGTTTGAATGTGGTTACCTACTCACACACACACAACAAGGAGGAAAACAAATGCGTGTTTGTATAATCTAAATATAGTTCATGATCGCAATCGCTACCACTGCCACAAAATGGCAAGAACATGCAAAGAGCGTCCCCTTCCAAAATAAAGGCAGGGCCTCCATCACTGCCAAACCCATTCCCCTTGGCCAAACACTTAATCCCACTTCAACTGTGCCCCCCCCCCCCCCCCCCCCCCCACTCCTTCCTTAAATTGTTCGTGGTTTTTGTGTCGAAATAGTAATCCACCAGGGCAAAAATCCGCCCGGGCGAAATAGTCCGCCCCAGCGGAATAGCAATTTTTACCATGTCCTAAAATAATACACTTCCGTGGAGAGGCTCTCCGTACAAATGTAAAACCTGGATGTCAAAGTAAGTACCATATTTTGACTGACGCGTGTATTGTGTCCGTTGTTTATAAACCCCTTTTGGAGCTGGATGGATTTATGTAGACTGAGTCCTCATGCCTCGCCATAATAATAAAATTTACATTAAACAGAATACCAGTCTACTTGCAACAGGTAGGTCGATGTACTCAAAATCAAGCCGAGCTGCGGAGTCGCCTTGCCTGTTCAAAGAACGAAACTCCCCAAATCACAAATCCATTGTAAATTGGCTTGCTGGTTTTTAACGTGTTTTAACATTCAAGTGGCGGCACTACGCTTCCATGGTGTACAAACTATGCCTGCTGGAAGTCGAGGCTCTGTGGCCCTTTTGTAAACAAGTGATTTCACTAAACTTCATACACAGCAATAACCTTAAATTAGTCGTATTCATTTATTTATTTATTTTACATGAAGGAGTAGAGCGCGTCAATATTTTTTTATTTTTCACACAAGTAGACTGGATACAAAGTATTATTGGGAAAAATTGTAAATCTGTCAGTAATGTCCCACGTTGTCAAATTGATAACCACTTGAAAAGGGCGTTTTGGGGCATTTTTACATTCAGACCCACATTTAAACCCCTGCAAAATACCCATTAAGGTGTGTTGGTCTATTCTTATATCAGGTCACACACATATACACCTAGTTTATAACCAAATGTAATACAAAAGCAATCGGACATTTCACTGAGGCACTAGGTGGTTTAAAAAATGACGAAAAAATCATTCCGCGGACTAAAATATCAGTAAAGACCTATGCCTTAATATAAAAATGTCCTATGCTACTTTTGACAGTAGATTCTAGTTGATGGGGTACCAGGTACCCTGTATATTAATTTGCAGTTACATATCTTATCTCAATTTGTAGATATAGGCCTCTAAAAATGCCCAAAACACGCAAAGTAAATTTGAAGGGGCGGGGCTTAAATTTTTATTAGAAAATTTATTTTATTTCTATACCAAGTGGTATCTCCAGGTACAACCGGTTTTCATTGCGGCACGGCATGCATGACTACATAATGTACACAAATGACACTTGATATGAAATAAGATTGCGTCATCAGGCGTTGATCGAGCTAATGCAGCGAGAAAGTACATTTTTGATATTGTTGTGTAGTCTTGGCTCGTTTACGTTTCCGTAATTTACATTAATGTGACCGATCAGTGCGTGGTGCTTAATAAATGCTTCCAGTGGACCCGATTGTGCAACTAGCCTCAGTCGCTGATGCCTCGTGTCGTAGAACACCCATGCGAGTATCGCAGTGGTGAACGGTAAAAGAATGTTCATGTCTGTCGTGATTGCATCGACGGTCAAGGTCAGCTTTGGTTGTTAATTTAACTGTGTGTGTGAGTTTGTTTTCAAGCCTAAACATGAAGTGATACAAAAACGCTTACTATCCAAGACAATTCGTTGATAAAAATAAAGTCTAACTACTAAACTGATCCTTATGTCTGTCATCCTACCAACGTTAACCTCACAATGGCGTTTTGTATAAAGACTCTCTCGATCTCCCCTTCTGCACAACTGACCTGTGCATTGACAACTCATGTCGCGTAAAAAATACGAGTATTAAATTCATTAAACGTTCTTTAAAACAAAATATATCAACGGTAACCAACAACAAAACCAGAGATTCGGTTTTTTTAAATTACAAAAACAAGGTGTTCTTGGTGTGTAATGTTCCTTACATATGATCAGAAATCATTAAGCCAATTTACTTAATTTTGTATATTTTCTCCAAATGCAAAAACCTAAAATCAATTTAAAATATTGTTACGATTTAAGATGATGATTTCCTAAACACTAAGTTTTTTAACAGAGAGCGGGTAAAAGTGGAGAGGATAAGCTGCATTCATGAATGCAGCTTCTCCTCTCCACTTTTACCAGTCTCTATAATTTCGTGGTACTCCTTCGAAAAAAAAAAAATCCTAGTGCTTTGCTTAAAGTTCATTGAAGTTTGGCCATGATGTCGGGCGATCTGTGCAAGTAATTTCTGAAACTTACAGCAGTATAAGTAAAGTCAAATAAAAGTTATGAAGAAAAATGTTGCAACAAATGATTGCCCAATGATTTGCATAAGACGGGCTTCACAGACCAGCGCGTTTGCAGAGACAGTCCAGGCCGTCGCCCTTGTCGTACGCCCGGCCGGGTTACTGAAGCAAACTTACGCTGAAAACTTGCAGAGAAAACTGAGCCAATTTGGTATTTTGGGGTATTTAACTGGGTATGTTTTCCGCAAATGCAAAAATTTAAAAACAACTGAAAATTTTGTTACGATTTGACAAACACTGAATTTGTTAACAGAGAGCGGGTAAAAAGTCTCTACAATTTCGTGGTATTCCTTCGAAAAGGAAACAAATCCTAGTGCTTTGCTAAAAGTTCACAAAAATTTTGCCATGATGCCGGGTAATCTGTGCAAGTAATTTCGGAATCTTACAACAGTATAAGTAAAGTCAAAGAAAAGTTATGAAGAACAATGTTGCGACAAAAGGTACCCCAAGGATTTGCATGAAGACCGGGTTTCACAGACCAGCGCGCTTGCATAGACAGTCTAGGCCGTCGCCCTCGTCGTGCGCCCGGCTAGGTTACTGGAGCGAAAGCCCGGCCGGGTTACTGAAGAAAACTTACGGTGTGTTTAATGTTCCTTGACATTTGATTAGAGAAAATGAATTTACTTAAATTGGTATTTTTTCTCCAAATGCAAACATTTAAAATCAACTTAAAATACTGTTACGATTTGACATGATCATTTTCGTAACACTACATTTTTTTACGGAGAGCGGGTAAAAAGTATCTACAGTTTCCGTGGTAAAAGTTTTGCAACAAGGAGTGATCAAAGTCTAGTTTGTTATGGCAGAAGGATACAGAGAGATTAGTATTTTTCTCGTCTTGATATATACAAGCCCTGATATTTTCTTTAATTTTGTATACCCGACTGTTGTTCCTGTAGTCAAGCAGGATTTGCAAGTTCTGTTCGTCCATTGTTTTTAAATTAACTTAAAATTATTATTGTTATGATGTTGCATGATGATTTATAAACACTGAATTTTTTAACAGAGAGCCGGTAAAAGTGGAGAGGATAAGCTGTATTCAGTCTCTACAATTTTGTGGTATTCCTTCAAAACAAAAACAAAACAAACTAATGTTTTGCTAAAACGATGTCGGGTGATCTGTGCAAGCAATTTATGAAGTTTACAGCAGTATAGGTGAAGTCAAAGCAAACTGATCAAAAATGTTGCAACAAGTGGTAGCCCAAGGATTTGTATGATACAAATCAAGGTTTCTAAAAGAACAATCTAAGTTGCTAAAAAATATATAAAAATAAAAATAACAGCACTTTAAAAATTGCGGGCAAGTAAATAATTTAACATCAAAGAAAAATGTAAAAGGAAAACAATTAATAAGAATACATGCTACAAACGAAGATATGCATAAGAGCACCTCCATAATAAGACCATAGAGCAAGGACTAAGACTTAAGATTTGCACAATGTGGTACAAGGCATTTATTGTGTACACAACTATGCTAGGGAACACTTAAGTCTTAAGAGAAAATATATCTTCCAAGAATCTCTGTTCAGGGTGGCAGGGGTTTAATAAATACAAGCCAGCCATAAACTTGAATTAGCTACACAACGCTATGGAGCTCATTTGGTATGCAAATCTCTAATAAACATCTTGCTAGGAAGAGTCGCACTGGCAAGGCATGGTCAAAACATCCACTGAAGAATGCACGGTGTACTACTACATGTACTAGTGCTAGCATTTTTTTATGTTTAAATTATGTCTCCATCTGCAAAATTTTTAATCAACTTCACTGTTACGACGTTGCATGATGATTTCTTACCACTTAAGTTTTCAACAGAGAGTGGGTAAAGCTTAAAATAGAAACATGAGCAAAAGTATAGAAGATAAGTACATCCAGTCTCTACAATTTTGTTCCTTTGAAAAAGATTTTGTTGTTGTTTATGGTTTGTTAAAACTTCACTAAATTTTCAAAAATCTAACACCTGCGATAAAATCACATCAAACAGACATGGAGGGGATATTTTTGTATAACTTTTATTATTGGAAATTTCTCATCACGTTTGTTTAGTGGACATCAACGTAGAGTGCCTCTACATTATTTTCTAACAATGCCGATTGGCATGATTAGTTTCTGCTTAGTGTGTTTTTGTTGTTTGTTTCAATCAATTTTTCTTTTGAGTGTTAGTTCACGTGTATTTAATTTCCCTCATTGTTCACAAAATCAACGGATCAGGATTGAAGTGTGTCCACGCATTTTGTTGTCTATACACAACAATTGGATTGTTTTCTCTTTTCTTTCGTTTTTTCTGGGAGAAGAGAACATTCTTGACTGAGTTACTTCGATTAAAGACTTGCTGTCCCTTATACATGCTTTGCAGATCCGAGCTTGAAAAGCAAGCTTTCGCACCTCATAAAAACAACAACGTTAGGCAACTTGAGTGAGGTTCTGCAGCTTTTGTGTGGTATACGAAGCTTGATTAACAACACCCAATGTGTAACCTTTTACTAGCTACACCATGCATTGAAGACCTTGTGAGGACAAATACAAAACAATGTTCAAGTAACTTAAACAAAAGGCTTTGGTTTTTGATGTTCCTTCGATCACATTTTTAGCTTTTGGATTATCATTTAATGATCAGTGCACGGGTGCGACTACGAATGTACACTAAGAAATACGCCTTTCATGCTCATGTAATAGTGTAGAAGGGTTACACTCACAACGTTGGAGACATGATGGCAGCATAAATTAATGAAGACCTTGTGTCAATGCATGAGCTATCTGTACAACGCACGGGAAGACAAGCTGACTTGCAGCAGCTCTCTGCGGTTACTTACTGTTTGTTTATAATGTTAAGAGGCGCCCTAAACACAGTATGTGGCAACTTAAAAGACATCATGTTTATTGGGGTGTGAATGATTGTGTGTGGGATTGTGGAGGGGGGGGGGGGGGGGGGGGGGGGAGAGTGCTAAGTATACTTCTAACTTAAGGAAGGGTATCCGGTGTGAGAGGTATATAAGTTACACCTGTTCCTCGCTTGTTCACGGTCAGATCTCAGTGACATTTAATATACAAGCTTCCATTTACTGCTCCTCCTGACGTGTCCACAAAGTGCATTTATTTACCACATGAATCATGTGGTGGTTTTCTAACCTCGAAAAGAAGGTCATCCTGATCCAGAACGGCCAGCCTGCTCAAGGTAAAAAAAGTGGACAACTTTTCGGGAGCGTGATTGATGTGAGTGCGGCTTCGGAAGATGAAAATGACGGAATGATAATGGTAACTATGCTAATTTAATTGTAATGTTAAATGATTCAATTATATAGAGTTATTTGCGATTCTAAAGTCGCCACGCAACCGAATCATGATCAAGTCAAGCCCCACTTGAAGTAGAATATCTCTATTTTCTAGAGGCTTTGGATTTATGGTTGGAACGGTGCGTTCTTCTAGGCCTAAAGTAATATACAAAGGCCTTTAAAGGCACTATTTTATATGCTAATATATATTTTGTGTAATTATACCAAACGTGTCTAGTAGACACGTTTGGTATAATTACACAAATATATATTAGCATAAAAACTTACTTGGTAACCAGCAACGGAGAGCTGTTGATAGTATAACACATTTTGAGAAACGACTCCCTCTGAAGTAACGTAGTTATTGAGAAAGAGGTAATTTCTCACTAAAATATTAAAAGACTAATCAGGCCTTTTCAGTCATCTGAAAGCACACAAATTTGTGCAACAAGGGTGTTTTTTTCTTTCATTATTTTCTGTCAACTATAATGACCAATTCAGCCCAAATTTTAAAAAGGCAAACTAAGGTTAATTACAATAATATGCAAACAGGGATTCCTCCAATATGCCAGACAATCTTATATCCAAAATTGTGTCTTTTTTAGATTACGAATGAGAACAATAAATGCATTCATATGGATATCAACAAGTTCAATTCGGTGAATGGTGACATCGAGCACAATTTGAGTGCAGACATGACAACAGCTGAGTTTGCCGATATTGCGTCAGATCTGTTGACATCTAATATTGCCGATCCTCTACCCATCCAAGGTAAACCTAATTTGTATTAAATAATAGAAGGTAAATAAAGCCTCTGGATGTAAGAAGTATTCATTTAAACTCAATATGTCAGCAATGGATGGAAGAGAATTCCAATATTCCAACTTCATAACACTAAATTAAGGAGAAAACTGTCCGAATATATATATATTTTTGAGATTTTGATCAAACTTTTGGATCACTAACAAAAAATAACATCGAAATGTGCTGTAAGGAAGTATTTCCAACAAATTTTGGATTCCCTGATACTATAGTCGTAAACATCTTAACAGGTGCCCTTATCATTATGACTCTGTCATTAAGTCTCATGCCCAACTTAAATAGAGAATCATCATCAAGAGTAGACCCCACATTATTTCCTGCTTACAGTGCTTTGACCCACTGCTGACGGACATGACTCGAATTCAAACCAATTTCTATAAAGTATGAACACACCTACAATTAACATTTTTGCCTATGTGTCAGTGAGCATAATACATTGAGTTTTGAGTGTCTTAATGCCTCTCTAATGTGCGCCATGCTCAATTTCTTTGGAGATGACAGAATTTCATTTTTTATTTGTATGATTGATTACTCTTATCAAACTCAACAAAGGTGCCAACGAAGTTTACACATTATAAGTTGCTTGTGACAATTATCAATATATTAATCAACATGTCATAAAGAGGCTCCATGCTCCTTTGAACGTAAACTTCGGTCGACTGGGTTGAAGAAATGTGTCTATATTATGATCAGTGTTTAATATAAGAAATGTGTATCTTGTTTCAATCATTTACACAGCTAGTACGCCAATACTCGCCCATAGCAAAAGGAGGCGGAGCATCAGAACCCATGAAATGACTCCAGCTAAGCGTCTAGCTGTTAACATGGAAGACCAGATCGACGAAGACATCCGAGAGAAGTGTCTTGGTAAGTAAGCAATTGCCATGTTACAAAAAGCCTAAACATCAAAGTGAAGCAAAGCAGCTGCTGTACCGTGAAACTGGAACACCAATGGCTTTATTGTTGCATGCTTATTCCGTTAATTTTTTGTCTCCGTCCAATTGCAAATAGAATCTGTTGTGAGAACGTGTGTGTACGCGGCCCAAAAAACAGCAAATAATTCTTTCCAATTCTTTTTACATTTCTTTTGTGGAATCAAAGCAAAAGATGCTCTCCCCTCAATTGCCATTTGTATAATGTTCTAGTAAAAAAAGGGACGCATGCAGAAATTACAATTTGCATTATATTTTGATGTTTTAGCAAGTGAATCTCAGGTCTAATGCACCCGATAATATTGACGTGTGTATGTTTCATAGTGATTTTACACGGTTTTACGAGAACAACAATTCTTAATGGTATTATTTTAACTTTATCGATGATTATTTGTGTACAGGAGATCATGATGTTCCTACATCTTCCATGCAGTCACCTCCGAAGGAAATGCTATTGCGCCCAGTCTGCATCAAGCACAAGGACAAAATCAAAGACGGCCTAAAGAAGACAACGGTGTGCAGCACAGTGATTCCGGTACTTCTCATCGGGGACAAATTCGACAAGGACTCACTTTACTACACCCTGGGGGGTAATCATCTTGTGACTGCTATGAAGGAACTCGGAGACGATCAAGGGTTCCAGTCTTTCAACTCCATCAGGGCCAAGATATACAAAGGGTTAAACAGAACAGAGGCACTCCGGGTTTCTTCGCTGCACAACGACGGGACGCACCTCACCCATCAGAGGACACTTAAGGACACTGTGGAGGTGTGTAGACGGCAGCTTTATACCCTTCACAACCTTGATGCATGCATCGATGAGCCGCCACCATCAAATAAACACTGGAGGGAGCAGTGCGCCGTTGTCCTGGGGAAGACAACCCCACCTTGTAAAAAGGTACGTTTAGAGAACGGCATAAATGTACTAACAAGCTAGACATCGTTCTGGCTAGAATTTATATCTTGTGAAGGCCTGTTGAGTCGTTTTTGAGTGAAGGCCTGTTGAGTCGGTTTAGGACCTAAACAAGCGTGTATTAAACATTTAATATCTATGATAGGCTTACAATATCAAAATGTGTCACTCTCCAAGTTTTTCAAATAGTCCTTTTAACTTATAATTACAGGAGCTTAAGTCACTCGAGCCGACGTTTCAAATGGCTCTCTACTCAAGAAGATGCTTCACCAAGCTAATGAAAATCTTCAACCTCCACGAGGAGACCAACGGTTCCTGCCCCAAACAAACGGTATGTTTATGACTGACAATAGTGATATATCTATGTAAAATAAAATGTACGGTCAATCAGTGTGCTTTTTGTCACTGGCAGTGACCGTTGTTATTCTTTTGAATATTTCTAGGCCATGCTTACGCCTTCCGGAAATAGATTTAAACACACGTGATTAACTTGTGATAGTTCTATACATTCAGGTTTTGTCACGCTTAAAAAAATTATTATGTTACTGTAAATGTTTTTCCCGAACCATACTAAACAATAATTAAAGTCAAACTTACACCCCCCCCCCCCCAAAAAAAATATTTAAAAAGGGACAACACACATAAGCTAAAATATATGGTTGGTAAGTGCAGACGAAAACAATAAACCGAAAAGCAACAACCAAACAAACACAAAATATGAATATTTGGGCTTAATCTGTTGTCTGACTGAGAAGAACCAAGTTTTAAAAAAACGTCCACCCTTTTAGAAAACACATAATATCTTAATTTCGGTTGATACAACCAACATTTTAAATTCGGGGTCTTCAAATTCCATTTTCTCAAATGACAGCATTTTAAACATAACTATTTATATAGGAGACTGGTATGGCATTTCATCATCACTGAGCCGTCAGACTGATCCGAAGATAAAGATAGACGAATATATTAGTGATTACGTACTCGTGTTCACACTTTAAAACATTTTGTTTTACAGGCTTTCATGAAACTTCAGGGGCTGCCAGAGAGTTCGAAGTTCGAACTCCTCTCTGAAGTTGTCGGCGAAAAAAATAATCTGCAAGCCATGGGGAAGGAAGCAGAACGTCTGAAGAAATTGCTGGTTGTTCAAGGGGAACTGTTGAACATGCTGCCTGTATCTTCTTGGCAGGAAGCGGAGAGGAAATTCCCCATGTTTACGACGGAGAAGGCACTTCAACCATATACAGGTATGTCCTCACCATTGTGGTGAAAGTGCTTGTAATGTTTGTTTTGCTTGTTAAAGGGGATAATGTTAAAGTTTCAACTTTAATAATAATGTACTTGTGTATGCAGTTTCGTGTGCATGGAAACTAATATATAAACCATGAAAGCATTTTCGAAAAAAAATTGATTTATTTTAGTCAGCAAAAAACGATAAGACTAAGAGGGGTTAATGAACACTTTCCTCTTGAAATCACCATGTGAACATTTCAAGTTAACAGTCTGAAGCCAGTTTGCAACTGCATTATTTATTCATGTAATTTGATTTAGAATACACAATTAAGACCCTGTCAGTTAATCATTATGAAGTGTTTCGGCCTTTTCACAAAATATATCAGACCACAGTATGACGTTAGCATGGTGTATGTTATTGTTAAACTCATTCTTATTTATGAAAGGGGTATGACGGTGTCAAATGCCAGTTTACACACTGTGTTGACCGATCCAAATTATTTCCAAGTTCATTCTCCAACGATGGATACACTGATTTCCATGAAATATTCTAGTATCGAGTTGTAATGTACTTCATCATTCCCAGTGTATCGTGTAGTCGGGATGGTGGCCCAAGTTTTAACCAAAAGTAGCATTTCCAACCCCTAAATATGTATTTCATTTTCACAGGATGCTCCTTCAAACAAGGAATTCCTCGGCCTTTCCTGGAATTCGTTAAAGAAGCGCAGGAATGGCTGTCAAGATACTGGCAGCATGGCTCCATCGAATCCGAAGACACGGAAAGGCATGAGCCAGATGTGATGAAATCCGGTGAGAGCAAGGTTGTGTTTTTGCCTGCTAATGGGGACATCCCAAGGATCCACGGATTCGATGGAGCAGTTTTGGTTATTGCTGACATGGAGGTGAGTGTTATTTATTTATATATTTATTTATTATATTTCTGGCAATGAAACCACGGGACCCATAGGAACGTGTGACCCATATACCTGAAGGTACCTGCTGTGTGTGTTACGACGAAGAAGAAATCTGTTTTAGATGCAGGTATAGGAAAACCTCATATTATAGAGAAAACCCACGCATTCAAGAAGGGACTGTAAACCCAATCCAAATGCTAGGCTCCGGTCCGTGATTCAAACCATCATAACAGAGTCAAAGCAAAGGCAGCGAAGAAACCACTGAGCCAACCTGGATGCCCACTTACTTCCTACTTCCACTAATTCTAAATGCCCACAAAGAAAGACACAGGGATATAGTCATATTTTGTAATGTGTTTATTTTGAGGTCTGTCTAGACAGTGATCCCAGACACAATCATACCTATATTTTTATGTTTATTTTATTTTTTTTCAGAATAGTGCAGACTCCCTCCGAAATGTTCTTAAAACATCAAAGGATATTGGCCAGGTGAATTGCACTATTGCAATTACAGTTTCAACTGGGACTGTATCCACGGTGAAAACACTCCTTATGGAGAACGGTCTTCATGAGATGAAAACTTCTTTCAAGTTTTCCTCCGGAAAGAAAGGTGAGATTTATTTTGCAGTAAAACTTTACACAGGTTTAATATACCGTGAACTAGGGGACTCTCGACCAATAACTAGGGCAATTATTTGTCGCAACAAATGACGTAGAGGAGTTATCATGAAACAAGCTGGAAACCTTCTATCTAGGGATTGGTTAAAGGCAAAATCGTGCAGTTTTGAAACTTTAGATTTGCTGCCTCTAAACTCGGAAGAAAATTCGTTAATTCGTTATATTTCTTGACAATTGCGGAAACTTTCGAAAGGTAGGTTTTTCAGCAGTGCATCTTCAAAAATATATTAATGTTTTATTGCAGATCTGAGTGTTGGCAAGATGAACATTTTAGTTACAGCCAGCACAACAACAGAAAATTCTCCCCAAGAGGACATGCTTGTGAGTGGAGACTTGTTCACTCACACTATTAAGGAGTACAGCACAGACGGAGACTGGATAGTCGACACAACAAGAAACGGTGAGAAACATTTCAACAAGTATTATTGCATTCAGAGGGTTTGTTTTGTAGATAAGGATATACGGGTTTTCATACCCTTAAACCGTCGGAGCTGGGGCGGTGCTCAATCAAGAACTTATCAACTTATGGGGAAAATGTTAAACAGTTGGAAATCTCAGTAGACTTGTACAATTGTTTGTTAGCAAAGAATGAAATGACTTTTTGTTTAATAATAAGAAAAAATACTTTCCATTTAAACCGCGCTTTTAATACCACCTTTCTAAACGCTACAGTATTTATCCTGCAAGGTAAGCGGAGCTACGTTTTGAAGTATGACACCTAATCTTTTATAGCATCATGTAATGGTTTACACGGTGCTGTGGCGCAATATGCAGCCAATCAAACCAGGAACACCAGGGCGAACCCTTTCTCTTTTCGATAAGTTCACTGGGTTCTTTTACGTGCATTACACAACACACGGGACAAACTGCTTTATGTCCCATTCAAAGGACACAGCAACAATGGTTAAGTGTATTGCCTAAGGATACAAGTGTCACGACCGGGACTCTAACCGCACTCTGCTGTCAGATTAGAAACACCAAAGCTTGAGTCTAGTGTTCTTATCCGCTCGGCCACTTTTTGTTTGCCCTGTTTATCTTTGCAATTAAAATGTTGTCGACATTCACGTACTCTAATTGATGTCAAAACAATAGTGAGACTTCAGATGAAATAATTGTGAAGGCTACTTTATTACCACCCTAAGACTTTAGGAAACAAATTGCACCTTTGTCCTGTCATTGATAGAAAAAATCCTACCTGTAAAGGCAAATTTTTGAATTGGCAAGGCTGACAGGTGGTTTTACTTAACGTGATGATAAGCCTGTGAAATGTTTTGTTCAATCCGTCTTCTGAATGAGCAGAGGATGATGGTGAACAAACTTGCACAAACTCCAGGATGTGAATATTGTCTTGGATTTTGTAGTCGTAATTGAAACCTAAATTTGGTTCTTAAGAGATACTTTCTGAGTTTTGGCTGTTCATACATAAAAATAAAATACGTTTTTATTCCAAAAATATCAACATTCCAACCACATAATTCATTTTAGTTCTGATATTTTGCTTGTCGGCACATGTTATTCCATTCAACCCCCCCCCCCCCCAATAGAACCCCAAAACGAGTGGTTTGTAAGTAATTTCACTGCATTGTCCATTTTTTACATACATAGTTATCAATACCATCTATAATTAATGCAATTTTCTTTGGGTTTTTTTTATGCACAATTTCCAGCCGAAGCAGCAGTACTGTGTGCTCAGCATCAAAGAAACTGTATTGTAATCTTCTGGGATGAAAACATATGCCGTGCCGTCAAGGCCAAAATAGCAAGGCTGTCGCCGAGAGACAGACAGTCGGACTCGTCCAACTCCAAAGAGGACGACACTGGTGATGTGTCTGACTTGGAGTAGAGGCACGGACATCCGGTGATCAGTTTTCACTCTCAAAATGACAGACGGAACATAAATCGCTCTTCCCTTTCCCAATTTTAACCAAAGCAGAATTAAAACCCAGTATGAGTCGGTCTATATTTGAACCACCACAATCTTGTGTCACATGTTGGAGGATAGTTTTAGATAGTTGGAGGCGAGTACCAATTTTGTTTCCCATTTATCAATAAACTTTTCCAAACACTTTCATACAGCATACCGTTTAAATGCTTTATAACATGCGGCGGCGGGTTAGGGAGCTACAAGATAAGGAAAGTGAACTTAGATCAAATAACCGACTTAAAGGGAAACGTTGCCTTGGATCGGGCGAGTTGTTCAATGAAAAGTGTTTGTTATCGTTTGTTATAAATTGCATAAGGTTAGAAAGATGTTTTGAAGAATACAATGATCCACACAAATATGCCTCGAAATTGCGTTGTTTTTCTTTTACTTTGCGAACTAACACGGTCCGCCATTTTGTAGAGTCAAATGTGGCTCAACAAATGGCGTGTCGTGTTAGTTCACGATGTAAAAGGAAAACCATGCAATTTCGAGGCATATTTGTGTGGATCATTATATTCTACTTTTAAAGCATCTTTCTAACATATGTATTTTATAACAAACGGTTTCAAACGCTTTTCATAGACCAACACGCCTGATCCAAGGCAACGTGTCCCTTCTGTGTGACACGCCCTAGTACAAGTTAATTTATTTTGGACCATTGATTTGTTGTAGAACGTTTACATTCAATGATGTTAAGTGAATGTGCTTGTATTGTAAATGCTTCTGCATTATATATGGAAGTTACGAAAGAAATAAAAACATTTGAGAATTGAATTGAAACTTTGTTGAAACTTTTTCCTTTTAGATTGATTCGTTATTTAATTTTTGGTCAAAGCATTTTTTAGCACAGTACAAATACCACGCTTTATTTAGTATTATCATTCAATGAATGGTTGAAATTTAAGTTGCAATGGTGACTATTACCTGTACAGTTGGGATAATATTATCTCAACAGCCTGTACATATGAGTGGTGGGATAATATTATCCCAACTGCCTGTACATGTGAGTGGTGGGATAATATTATCCCAACAACCTGTACATGTGAGTCGTGAGATAATATTATCCCAACTACCTGTACATGTGAGTGGTGGGATAATATTATCCCAACTGCCTGTACATGTGAGTGGTGGGATAATATTATCCCAACTGCCTGTACATGTGAGTCGTGAGATAATATTATCCCAACTGCCTGTACATGTGAGTCGTGAGATAATATTATCCCAACTGCCTGTACATGTGAGTGGTGGGATAATATTATCCCAACTGCCTGTACATGTGAGTGGTGGGATAATATTATCCCAACTGCCTGTACATGTGAGTGGTGGGATAATATTATCCCAACTGCCTGTACATGTGAGTGGTGGGATAATATTATCCCAACTGCCTGTACATGTGAGTGGTGGGATAATATTATCCCAACTGCCTGTACATGTGAGTGGTGGGATAATATTATCCCAACTGCCTGTACATGTGAGTGGTGGGATAATATTATCCCAACTGCCTGTACATGTGAGTCGTGAGATAATATTATCCCAACTGCCTGTACATGTGAGTGGTGGGATAATATTATCCCAACTGCCTGTACATGTGAGTGGTGGGATAATATTATCCCAACTGCCTGTACATGTGAGTGGTGGGATAATATTATCCCAACTGCCTGTACATGTGAGTGGTGGGATAATATTATCCCAACTGCCTGTACATGTGAGTGGTGGGATAATATTATCCCAACTGCCTGTACATGTGAGTGGTGGGATAATATAATCCAACAGCCTGTACATGTGAGTGGTGGGATAATATAATCCAACAGCCTGTACATGTGAGTGGTGGGATAATATTATCCCAACTGCCTGTACATGTGAGTGGTGGGATAATATTATCCCAACTGCCTTTACATAAATGGGGCAGTGTTATATCAACTGCCTGTACAACACTCACATGTACAGGCAGTTGGAATAATACACGTATTATCCTATTCGCATGTACTGCCTGTACATGCAAATTTGATGGTATTATCACAAAAGCGTGCACATGACGAAGTGTGATTCCTATAGTGGCAAAAGGGAAAACATTATCCCATTACGGTACAGGCAGTATGCAGCATCTGCAAGTTTTAGACCTTGTTGTGATGCATGTTTAAATAACATTATCGAGTACACTCCGCTATAATGTACTAGCCTCAGATCGTAATAATTATTTTCAACTTCTCCGTGTTCTTTGTATTGCAAATACCGGTTTATCCTGACAGAAATTAATTGTTGTATGATCCAGTGTATTGTATACAAAAGACCACGTGTTCAGTGGTTCAGCGCCGATCTAGATTGAGTTACTTTAAATTATAGCGTATGTATTTCATTTGTATTTAGTGCCCATAAAGTGTGGAAACCATGGACTCACGTTCACAATGTCTGTTGAAGTTGCTATTTTGCGTACAAAATAAAAGAAGCATGTTGTCATTTCTTGGAGCCACATGTGATCATCTTGAATGAGTCCTTACACACTTTGAGTTTTGAGTTTCGTCTTTAACTTTGGAAGCAAAGCATGCAGCATAATGGCCGTGAAGGAAATTCAACGGTTTTGTTATTAACTGAATCGACGCTCCCAAGCTAATAGTTAATAAATATCACCAATAATAATTCTAACAAATTAACATCATCACTGAACTTCATTTCAAAAAGTATCGTTCTGTTCTTACTTGTGGTTTTATGGACAAAAATCAACTTCTTATCGTAGGATTTAAATTAGTAATTAGAAATGAACTTGATTTTCTTCCAAAATTATCATACTTCGTGCCAGTAGAACGAAAAACATGAAAATTGCTAAAATACTAAAGTTCATGTAGTTCATTTTGGGAGTATTTGGTGTTTCAAGTAAAAAATGCCCCTCTCCGTGCGGCTTTTTCAGCCGAGAGTCAAAAAATGCTTATTTATGATAATGATATGCATTGACCGACCCCTTGACGTCTTCGGCGGCAAAAAACACGGTCAAAGTTTGACACACACACATAAAACGTCTCTTTTGGGGAAGCAAAACAAAATCAAAAAGAAACAAAACTTACATCATACATTGAAATAATCTTACTGTATCCTATAAATTGTGTCATTGTTGTAAAATGAAGCCTAAATGTTGGGTATTTTTTCGTAAACGAACTAAAATTTCCAACGATCACTACTCCGCAGACCGTGTGCGTGCAGACCAGCGACACGACAGTGCTATTATTATATGGTTTTAACGTGTGCAACCAGCGATGATTATTGCAATGTCATGAACATGTGGGGGAGGGGTAGGGAGCCATCTCCGTGTATCCTTTTTGTCATCGCAGGTTTGTCAGTCGGTACACCTATAGCTGTTTCAGAACCGCAACGTTCCGATGCTACGTGTACTTCGGGAGTGCATAAAGGACATGGTAAAACGAAAAATGCTATTCCATTCGGGCAGATTAGTATTTCATCCAGGCGAATGAGTACTTCACCCGGGCGGATGAGTACTTCGCCCGGGCGGATGAGTATTTCGCCCAGGCGGATTACCATTTCGCCTGGCAAAATATTGAAAACGGGGGGAGGGGGGAATGGGGATATGCTCCCACAATTTGCCAATGCCCCAGGTGCCCCCACCCCCGGAAACAGTTCGCAGTAGTGCTCACACACACACAAGTGTGTAACAGCCTGCAATCGTGGACCCTCCTTTGTTCAACTCTTTGTGATAGCAACCGTGGACCACAATGCTTTCCTTTGTGATAGCAACCGTGGACCTATTGTCCTCTTTTGTTATAGGTCCCCGGTTTGAATGTGGTTACCTACTC
Organism: Leptasterias polaris; assembly: GCA_037783415.1. Taxonomy (NCBI): domain Eukaryota; kingdom Metazoa; phylum Echinodermata; class Asteroidea; order Forcipulatida; family Asteriidae; genus Leptasterias; species Leptasterias polaris. Next base: position 1,472,190 of record JAZGTN010000156.1, on the reverse strand, counting down.
ACACACACACACACACCCACCCTCACAGATCCGGTTTGTGGGGTACTGCTATTGTTGTTCTATTATTCCCTTTTCTGAAGAATTCCCTTGTGGGGTCCAATTGTTCCTATTGAAATGACCTTGTGGGGTCCATTGTTCCATTGTTGTCAGGACCCCACAAGTGCCAATCCGTGCGAACACACAAGTGTGTAACAGCCTGCAATCGTGGACCCTCCTTTGTTCAACTCTTTGTGATAGCAACCGTGACCAACAATGCTTTTCTTTGTGATAGCAACCGTGTCCCTATTGTCATCTTTTGTTATAGGTCCCCGGTTTGAATGGGGTTACCTACTCACACACACACAACAAGGAGGAAAACAAATGCGTGTTTGTATAATCTAAATATAGTTCATGATCGCAATCGCTACCACTGCCACAAAATGCCAAGAACATGCAAAGAGCGTCCCCTTCCAAAATAAAGGCAGGGCCTCCATCACTGCCAAACCCATTCCCCTTGGCCAAACACTTAATCCCACCTCAACTGTGCCCCCCCCCCCCCCACTCCTTCCTTAAATTGTTCGTGGTTTTTGTGTCGAAATAGTAATCCACCAGGGCAAAAATCCGCCCGGGCGAAATAGTCCGCCCCAGCGGAATAGCAATTTTTACCATGTCCTAAAATAATACACTTCCGTGGAGAGGCTCTCCGTACAAATGTAAAACCTGGATGTCAAAGTAATAAGTACCATATTTTGACTGACGCGTGTATTGTGTCCGTTGTTTATAAACCCCTTTTGGAGCTGGATGGATTTATGTAGACTGAGTCCTCATGCCTCGCCATAATAATAAAATTTACATTAAACAGAATACCAGTCTACTTGCAACAGGTAGGTCGATGTACTCAAAATCAAGCCGAGCTGCGGAGTCGCCTTGCCTGTTCAAAGAACGAAACTCCCCAAATCACAAATCCATTGTAAATTGGCTTGCTGGTTTTTAACGTGTTTTAACATTCAAGTGGCGGCACTACGCTTCCATGGTGTACAAACTATGCCTGCTGGAAGTCGAGGCTCTGTGGCCCTTTTGTAAACAAGTGATTTCACTAAACTTCATACACAGCAATAACCTTAAATTAGTCGTATTCATTTATTTATTTATTTTACATGAAGGAGTAGAGCGCGTCAATATTTTTTTATTTTTCACACAAGTAGACTGGATACAAAGTATTATTGGGAAAAATTGTAAATCTGTCAGTAATGTCCCACGTTGTCAAATTGATAACCACTTGAAAAGGGCGTTTTGGGGCATTTTTACATTCAGACCCACATTTAAACCCCTGCAAAATACCCATTAAGGTGTGTTGGTCTATTCTTATATCAGGTCACACACATATACACCTAGTTTATAACCAAATGTAATACAAAAGCAATCGGACATTTCACTGAGGCACTAGGTGGTTTAAAAAATGACGAAAAAATCATTCCGCGGACTAAAATATCAGTAAAGACCTATGCCTTAATATAAAAATGTCCTATGCTACTTTTGACAGTAGATTCTAGTTGATGGGGTACCAGGTACCCTGTATATTAATTTGCAGTTACATATCTTATCTCAATTTGTAGATATAGGCCTCTAAAAATGCCCAAAACACGCAAAGTAAATTTGAAGGGGCGGGGCTTAAATTTTTATTAGAAAATTTATTTTATTTCTATACCAAGTGGTATCTCCAGGTACAACCGGTTTTCATTGCGGCACGGCATGCATGACTACATAATGTACACAAATGACACTTGATATGAAATAAGATTGCGTCATCAGGCGTTGATCGAGCTAATGCAGCGAGAAAGTACATTTTTGATATTGTTGTGTAGTCTTGGCTCGTTTACGTTTCCGTAATTTACATTAATGTGACCGATCAGTGCGTGGTGCTTAATAAATGCTTCCAGTGGACCCGATTGTGCAACTAGCCTCAGTCGCTGATGCCTCGTGTCGTAGAACACCCATGCGAGTATCGCAGTGGTGAACGGTAAAAGAATGTTCATGTCTGTCGTGATTGCATCGACGGTCAAGGTCAGCTTTGGTTGTTAATTTAACTGTGTGTGTGAGTTTGTTTTCAAGCCTAAACATGAAGTGATACAAAAACGCTTACTATCCAAGACAATCGTTGATAAAAATAAAGTCTAACTACTAAACTGATCCTTATGTCTGTCATCCTACCAACGTTAACCTCACAATGGCGTTTTGTATAAAGACTCTCTCGATCTCCCCTTCTGCACAACTGACCTGTGCATTGACAACTCATGTCGCGTAAAAAATACGAGTATTAAATTCATTAAACGTTCTTTAAAACAAAATATATCAACGGTAACCAACAACAAAACCAGAGATTCGGTTTTTTTAAATTACAAAAACAAGGTGTTCTTGGTGTCTGAGTACTTGAATGAATTGGTGACGACATATTTACCTTATCAATCCAATGACTGGTTTAGGAATTATGAGTTTTTCAAAAATTTAACATCAAGTTCCAGTATGAACCGGAGGTCAATGTCAATACAGGTATTTGTAAAGACATTTGCGATAAAACTTGCAACATTGTACATATTTTCAAAAATATTTTCGACTTCGCAATTTGAAGAGTTCGGAAATTTTGATGTGTGATGTCCCTTTTCAGGGTTGCCATAATTACTCATGCATAAGTACATACAAAGCCAAGTAAGTGAATTTTGATAACTGCCTGTCCTTACCTCACGAAACCATTGTCACGATATAACAAGCTCATTCCTGCTCATACCAGTTCAAAGCTAAGAAACACTTAAATTATCAAATAAATTGAAATAAACAGTAACAATTGGGATAGTATAGGCCTACTCGCTATTTTGTACAATAGAATTTAATGACCAACCCATTTATTGCAAATTCATGCACAACGCTGATTGGCTCTTGGCGGTTGCATGTTCATCACTTTAAACACAAAGCGATAATGTGATTGGTCAGTTTTCTATCTGTTAGCAGTGACGATGCAATATAAGATTGGATACACATTTACAATATATCGGTTCCCAATGGGTTCACTTTGCAATGGCCAGCTCTTCGCTTCAAAGCAATTAACGTGTTTAAGCTGGTGCACGTACACCTCCATGATTTGAAAGAATTATTGCAACCTTGCAGGGCTCAATTTCATAAAGCCTGTAAGCACAAAAACTTGCTAAGCACAGAAAAACTTTGCTTAACAAAAACAGGTTACCTGCCAACATTCCATAAAGTGAACATTATTGCGACTGGTGCCCCACTTATTCTGTGCTAAGCAAAGACATTTTCCAAGCAGTATTTTCTGCTAAACAGCTTTATGAAACTGGGCCCAGTTCTTCGCTTCAAAGCAATTAACGTGTTAAGCTGGTGCACGTATACCTCCATTATTTGAAAGAATTATTGCAACCTTGCAATAAATTACTATTTGAAGACATCATTAATAGCATAGTGGAGTGTCGGTTACTCTATATATAGGTCTAAAACATTATCGTTCAGTTTATATGATCATTGTGTATTTTGATGCCAGAATGAAAACAATTGAAGCATAAGCTAAACTTGAAGGAGTGTTGTGCACCGACCGCAAAAGAGTCTTCAGTGAAGCGAAAAATCAGGCATTAGTCGTTGGATAAATCACAACACTGCACAAAAAACCGGCCTTGCCTTTACCCAGGCACATTACGTGAGTTTTGCAATATTGGATAAAAACCTATTCTGCTACAACATCGATCCGTGAAACACAAGTTTAACCACTTTAAAAGTCAACTGAATAAGAAAATACAATCAGCAGATCATTGACAAGCCACGATTGAATTAGTTTTCGATACTGGTTTAATTTTTTTAAAGAATCCTGCTTTGTCCAGGCAACTCAGGACAAATCTTTACATCAAGGTAATGGTGGAGGCTTCTGTGAAGTAGACTTTGGTTTCATTATAACGATACAGGAGTACATTTCAGTTTTTAGGTTATAGTAAACTTTAATCAAATAAGTCACTATCATCATTTAAATGTTTTCGTATGATTCTGTAAAACTTGGGTCAATTCTAACAACTTACGAGCCTCTGCTTTTCTTATGGTTATCAATTTAACTATTGTTTATACCGGTTGCACTTTTGTGATTGATATAATCCGGTGTGTATGGCATGAGATTCTGTCTCCCATACGGCAAAGCGAACTGTGCACAAACTTCTTTCGATAGTGCCCTCATTTGAATCAACCTCCTGCAGCCCACAATAACTTCCAGTATGGGGAACAAAATCTCCGTGAGAGATTTACCTGACACCGGCATGAGTTGACGGTAATCCACTGAACAACAGTGGCTATGTATTTACCCACTTCAGTTATCTTTACCTTTCAAGTGAGGTTAATAACTAAAAACATTGCTTTCACCGATAACAAAAATAAATAATAATAACTAATTAAACGAATTATTCAGACGTCAATTTGAAGTTTGCCTGATGTTTATTTTCAACTCATGCAAGCATTTGTAGCGTAATGTTCGGCATGATGTGACATTTTTATGTTTAATGTTAGATAATTCTGAATATGATTTTTGATGATGCGTCGAAATATTTGTAACATTTTAGAGGCCGGGGGGGGGCAGTGCATCATTTTCTTTATGGTCACTTCTGGCCAATTATAGAACTGTAGTTGCCCAACGGTAAATGCTCTTGTTAGGCCTTACGCAATGTTAATATTTCTATAGCTGACATTTATAGTATCGTATACCCAATCAATAACACTACAAAAGTCAGGTGAAAGCAGTCAGGAATATTATGTATGTATCAATTATAGCATACAATCTAGAATTCAGAGAACATATTAACTGAGTGTAGGCCTACATTGAGTCGTTTTTGTGAGTTAGTGAAATTTATAATGTTTGAGTGAAATGTTGTTAAGGTATAACAAAATGCACATTTTTCTTAGGTCAGTGTCAAGCTTAGAATAACGGGAGCATCGGCTATTTTGGTTACAGTTAAACATCAGATGACATTGTTTGATTGAAAATGTAATTATCCCGTACCAGTAATGTATTTGTACCTGTAATGTAATGCAGTTAGACTACCTGTGGGTCATTCCGTGCCAAATCACCAAAAAGTTCGGCAGGCTCCGTCTCAGATTTTGCTATTTTTTCGCCAAACATTCCCCTATGGGTGTCCTACTCCTTAACATTTCTGAGATATGACCCCCTAAAAATGTAAGCCCCGCCTCTTCAAATTTACTTTTTGTGTTTTTGGCATTTTTAGATGCCTACAAATTGAGATAAGATATGTAACTGCAAATTAATATACAGGGTACCTGGTACCCCATCAACTGGAAGCTAATGTCAAAAGTAGCATAGGACATTTTTATATCAAGGTATAGGTCATTAAAAACTGACAATTTAGCCCGCGGAATGATTTGTCGTCATTTTTGAGATCCTCTTAGTGCCTCAGTGAAATGTCCGATTGATTGTATTACATTTGGTTATAAACTAGGTGTATATGTGTGACCTGTATAAAGATAGAACAATCACACCTTTGTTGGGTATTTGGCAGGGGTCTGAATGTGGGTCCAGCTGTAAAAATGCCCTTTTCAAGCCGTTATTTGAGAACGTGGGACATTACTGACAGATTTACAAATTTTTCCCAATAATACTTTTTATCCAGTCTACTTGTGTGAGAAAAAAGGGGGGGGGGCTCTCTAGTCCTTCATCTAAAAAAGAAATAAATTAATATGACTAATTTAAGGTTATTGTTGTGTATGCAGTTTTAGTGAAATCACTTGTTTACAAAAGAGCCACATAGAGCCTAGACTTCCAGCAGGCATAATTTGTACACCATGGAAGCGTAGTGCCGCCACTTGAATGAAAAAAAATCCGCACTTTTTGTGTACGTGTACAATAACTATCATGTACGTACTTGATAACTATCATGTACGTACATGATAACTATCATACATACCTTATAACTATTGCATGTACACAATAACTATCATGACGTATAACATGGTAACTCCGGACTTATCGTGTACGTAGAGGATACTTATGATAATTATCATTTACATACACGATAATTATCATGTTTAGTGTACATACACGCTAATGACGAATCTGGAACTATTGACACAAAACTTATTGTATAACATTCATTAGTCATTAATCATTATGTAATTAATTCCTGATCAGTCATGATGATACTGACCGAGTCTTGCAGTACGGATATACGCTTTAAAGAGGGTCTTTAAATTATTATCATAACTTCGTATACATGTTCGTAAGCTTTGTGATCTTATTCAATACTTTGAATGCCAATAAACTGTGTGGTTAAAAAAAGGTGAAACTAGTTTCATCAAGCAGTATTGAATTGTTGTTGGTTTCACCGCATTTTGTTGTCACGGAAACATAGCAATAACAACTACTTTATATTATTATAGCATCATAATTAAATCCCGAGTAAAGGAAAAGCGTGTTGAATAAAAGAAAAATTACGTCTGCCCTTGGAGAGTTTCCCCACCCTTTTTTTGCAGGTGTTGGTTGTCATGATATTAATGTTAGCAAACAAACCACGAACACGCTCAGTATGCGGCGACTGGTCATATTTTATGTCATTTTTTGTTATAATCTTCGATAGATTAAAAGTCATCAACAATGAAATTGTTCAATTGTTACACGAAGTCAGAATTTATACTTTGGCTAATTGTTTAAGTGTTTTATCATAGTCAATAGTTACAGTTGTGGTCGTCAAAACGGTAAAATATTTGGATACACAACTGAAAAGCTCAGTTCATCATCATCATCATCATCATGTTTTATTGTCACATACACACATATAAAGTGAATTGCACTTTGGTTAGCGTGTCTAAAAACTTTAATTACAAAAACAAAAAAACACGTTAAAAAACATTCACTTCGAAGTAATGTGGTGAGTATAAAGATATCAGTTGTTGTGCATATAGCATCTTAATTAAATCCCGAGTAAAGGAAAAGCGTGTTGAATATAAGAAAAATTACGTCTGCCCTTGGAAAGGTTTTTAATTGTTGCGGATGTTGGTTGTCATGAATTTATTACACACATTTTGCACGCGACATGAGTTGTCAATGCACATTTCATTTGTGCAGAAGGGGAGATCGAGAGAGTCTTACGAAACGCCAGTATGCGGTTGTTTGTGGGATGAAAGACCTGATAATCAGTAGAATAGTTTGGTTTGATGCTTTTACGAATAGTCTTGGATGTTATGCGTTTTTTATAACTTCATGTTAAGGCTTGAAGGTAATATGAGAATGCCACACCCCTCACGTCATGGTATGGTCCGAATCGTTCGGCGAACTTCAAGCAAGGGCTGCATCATTAATGTCGCAGTTTATACGAAGTAACAGGTCAATCAAGATTGGATCTGAGAACAAACTCACACACACTATTTGAGATAACATTTAAATCGAAAACCATATACTGATCTTTACCGCCGATGCAATCACGACAGACATGAACATTCTTTTACCGTTGACCACTGCGATACTCGCATTGGTGTTCTACGATGCATCAGCGACTGAGGCTAGTTGCACCATCGGGTCCCATGGAAGCATTTTCCTGCCACAGCAGCACCGCGCACTGATCGGTCACTCGTTCCTGAATCAATCAGGGACGGTTCAGATAAAGTGTATGATGCTTTGCTGGAGGCACAAACGCTGTTTGTCATTCAATCACAATGCCATCAGTGGCATATGTCAGCTCAACGACGCCAGGAAAGAAGATTTTCCTGATAGCTATAAGCAAGATGGCGGCTTTTCCTACTTCAGTGGCTCGTCAAATAAAGACAAACCACTCCCTGAAGAAACGATGGAGACGACCAAGACAGAACAAGAAACATCTGAAGCCCAAGTAGCAACGACTGAACGAGTAAGTCCCCCCCCCCCCCGCCCCCACGGAGAGCAAAAAACGTAGGCTGTAAGTTATGCAAATTGATGTAATTAATATTGCAGCCTAATATAGATTTTTACAAGAACTATTTCAAATTGTATGTTTCGTAAAGAGTATCTTATCAAATCGTTGGGCACAAATTAATGAAATGTGCATTGACAACTCATGTTGCGTACAAAATGTGTGTAATAAATTCATTAAACGTTCTATACAAAAAAATACCGACGGTAACCAACAACAAAATTAAGAGAAGTCAGTGTCATGGATGGAACGGTGATGTCATAAAATAACGTAGTGATTATTATGAGTCTTACCCAATCTGCTTAGCACGGCATCTTGCTCCTGTTTGATTGAGTAACAATAGATTGCTTGAAAACTCGTTAACATTACGTACCTGTGCATGTTAAACATGCTATGGATCTTAAAAAGGCTTCCTGTTTTATGATTTACTTTTTGACGGCGAACCACAAAACCCTGCCTTCTTGAAAGAAGTTTAGGCTTAAATCACATTAGTTATCGGAAATTTTTTCTCTGACAAGATTATTGCACTCTATTGGTCTTGAAAAAGCTATATTGCGAGAAAAGTGTAGAGTTACTTTTTTAACAAAACCGATTGAGCTTCGCGTAGGTAATATTCAGAAAAATAAATTCAGAGTCACACTCAATGCTTGGTAGGAGCATAGGAGGAGACTGACTGCTACACTAAAATGTATAGTTGTTTCCGTATTTTCCAGAGATAATCAAAGTACTATCTAGAAATCACAAATCTATACCCTTTACAGCAGTGACATAGTAAGTCAAGTAGGTGAGAAATTATCGTTAAACTTCAAATAAAATTTGTTGCAGTATTAGAGGCTGTCATTAGACTACTAACAAACTGTACATTTATACATAAATAAAAGAAAACTAGGGAAGACTTAAAACTACAACTGAATAAAGAAAGGTATAATCACAAAAACAAGACAGCTTCGATTGAGATAAATTGGGATAATCCCCGTGAAGCATTATTTCTCTTAGTGATCTTTAACTCTTAATTTGAATGCCAGTAATATGTGTTCGTTCTATTCAGTTGATGGACGTTCTAATAAATCGTTGCAGCGCTCTAGTGAATCGCTGCGGCGTTATCGTATAAGTCGCTAAAGTTCTAATAATTTTGAAAACATAAATGCTTCTACTAACAGTTATTCCAGGCCATTAAAAGTAATCAAAGTACAATGTATTTCCACAAAAATTAACGATTAATTGGTAAATTTGATACCATGGCTAGCTTGCTGTATTGTGCATTCACCGCAATGCGTTGGAGGTTGCGCCACATTAATTGTATGGCATAGACCACCACATGATTGTGAAGACGGACACATTTTTGTTCCCGCGTTAATTCAATGTGCTATAAAAACTTACTAGGATCGACATATTTCCACTAACATTTTCGATTATTGGTTAAATTGGGCACCGTTGAAAAAAACTTGATCCCATCTTGGCACGTTGTATCGTTGAGAGATAATCAAATTATATGTTTTATACATATTCCGTATAGAGAACGTTGTTAGATTAGGAGGAATCAGCCTCGCTACCATGGACAGCGCGCCGTAACGCCCGCTAACTCCGCGTACGTCTCTAACCCCTGGAAGGGAAACACTAAAAATCAACGCTGATTGGCTTACCAAAAGTGATTGCTCTGCAATGGGTCTATAGAGAACGTTGTGAGATAGGGTAAATTACGGAAGCGCAACGAGCCAAGAATACACCAAAATATCAAAATGTACTTTCTCGCTGTTTGGCTTGATCAACGCCTGATGACGCAATCTTATTTCATATCCAAAGTATCGTTTGTGTACATTATGTAGTCATGTATGCCGCGCCGCAACGGACACCGGTTGTACCTGTTAAGAGATACCACTTGGTATCGAAATAAAATGAATATTATTAATTGAGCTTTTCAGTTGTGTATGCAAATATTTTACCGTTTTGATGACCACAACTGTAACTATTGACTGTGATAAAACACTTAAACATTTAGCCTAAGTATATATTCTGACTTCTAGTAACAATTGACAATTTTCAATGTTGACTACTTTGAATCAATCGGTGATTTAAAAAATATTATAAAAATAAGACCATGTCGCTGCATAGGCTACTGAGCGTGTTCCTGGCTTGTTTGCTAACAGCAATATCAAGACAACCAACACCCGCAACAAATAAAAACATCCCCAAGTGCAGACGAGTTTTTGCTTATTTAAGTCGCATTTGTTGTGCTCGGGATTTAATATGATGTTATTACTAGTTGTTATTGCTATGTTTCCATGACAACAAAATGCGGTGAAACCAACAACAATTCAATACTGCTTGGTGAAACGGAGTTACACCTTTTTTTATCCACACAGTTTATTGGCATTCAAAGTATTGAATAGGATCACAAAGCTTACGAACATGTATACATATATAGAAGTTATGATAAAAATATGATTTGTAAAGAATTAAACATTTAAAGACCCTCTTTAAAGCTTATATCCGTACTGCAAGACCCAGTCAGTATCATCATGACTTATAAGGGATTAATTATATAATGATTAATGACTAATGAATGTTATACAATAAGTTTTGTGTCAATAGTTCTAGATTCGTTTCTGTTGAAACATTCAGCATAATCAGTAATATGGTTTCAACCAAAATGAAAACATCTACTCCTAAGTATTTATTTCCACCAAGCACAGACTCAAGTGGTTATTACATCAATAATAATTTTTAAATATAATAGAGAAAGCAAATATTCATATAATTTTTTTACAACACTACCTTGTTTTAGATACAACATTGTAATAAAATGACGCTTTTTGAATGCATACACTTTTTACACAGTTAAATTTTGAATGTTCATTGTGTTAAACATTATTATCGACGAACGAACAAATAATATATTTTCTGCAATGACGTAGGTGTATCCGAATTAGCAGCTATCAGCTACGGCTACGACTGTTGCTAAGGCAGTTGCTAAGAATGTCCAATACTTCAACGCATGATGCAACAGCTATGTAGCCGTAGCCGTTGCCATCGATTTGTAAAAGGCCTCTCTCTTTTAAAATGAGTGGCCGCAATGGACACCGGTTGTATCTGTTTAGAGATATCACTTGGTATCGAAATGAATTGAATAAATAAACTAACCAAGCTTTTCAATGTGGTATAATCAAATACTTTATCATGTTGATGGTCACATCTTGACTGTGAGATGATTATTAACACAATTCGTATATAATTTGACTGCATGTAACATTTGAAATTAGTTAAATGTTGATGACTTTGAATGTATCTAGTATTTAAAAACCCAATTAAGACCACTCGCTCTATATACCGAGCGTGTACGAGGCTTGTAGGCCAATTTATACTACTCTGCGGAAGCCAGCCAGCACCCGCAACAAATGAAAGCATCTCCAAGGGCAGACGGGCCTTTCCCTATACAGCTCTCTTACCTTTATACTTTTTTTTATTATTATTAAGTTGTTGGTAGCTGTCATAATGGTATTGTGTTTCGTTGACCACAAAATGCGGTGAATTTAACAACCAATCAACAGCATACTTAATTCTTAGCGAAACAGAGACTGGCAGTTTGTTAGCATTCAAATAAAGAGTAAGATCGCTATCCAACTCTAAAAAGTCACGGGTCAGAATTGATCCGGATCCGGGTTCCTTTGAGCCTGACCCATTCTGGGTCAGTATGACCCCGCGGAATCATTGCCAAAGGGCCGCGAAATGGGTCGACTAACTACGCAGTATCCGAGTAGAAGTCTCACTTTTAAAGGCAAAGTATACGTTTGGCTTTTAGAACCGTTCGATTGTTTGAATACAAATGTAAATATAGACAATAAAACTAACCTGTGAAAACTTCATTTCAAAAGGTGGTCGCGTTTTTGAGATAATGAGGAGGAGGAATAATCCTTTATACGAATACACAATCTGAGAAACGTTTCTGACAGAAACTTTTCTCAGATTCAAATTTTCGGGCACAACAACTGATATCTTTATACTTAACCACATCACTTCGAAGTGAAATGTTTCTTAACTGAGCTTTTCAGTTGTGTATCCAAATATTTTACCGTTTTGATGACCACAACTGTAACTATTGACTATGATAAAACACTGAAACAATTAGCCAAAGTATTCTGACTTCGTGTAACAATTGAACAATTTAAGTGTTGATGACTTTTAATCTATCGATGATTATAACAAAAATTGGCTTAAAATATGACCAGTCGCCGCATACTGAACGTGTTCGTGATTTTTTTGCTAACATTAATATCATGACAACCAACACCCGCAACAATTAAAAACCTCTCCAAGGGCAGACGTAATTTGGCTTATATTCAACTCGCTTTCCCTTTGCTCGAGATTTAATTATGTTGCTATTATTAGTTTGTTATTGCTATATTTCCATGACAACAAAATGCGGTGCAACCAACAACAATTCAATACTGCTTGATGAAACGGGGTTTCACCTTTTTTAACCACACAGTTTATTGGCATTCAAAGTATTGAATAGGATCACAAAGCTTACGAACATGTATACGTATAGAAGTTAAGTGATTGGTAAAGAATTAAAACTTGTAAGACTCTCTTTAAAGTTTATATCCAAGACTCAGTCAGTATCATCATGACTGATAAGGGATTAATTATGATTAATGATTAATAATTAATGATTAATGACTAAAAATTGTTATACAATAAGTTTTGTGTCAATAGTTCCGGATTCGTTTCTGTTAAAACATTCAGCATAATCAGTAATATGGTTTCAACCAAAATGAAAACATCTACTCCTAAGTATTTATTTCCACCAAGAAAAGACTCAACTAGTTATTACATCAAGAATAATTTTTTAAGAGAACAGACAAAGCAAATATTCATATCATTTTTTTACAACAATACCTTGTTCCTTGTTTTAGATACAACATTGTTAAAGTGACGCTTTTTGAATGCATACACTTTACACAGTTAAATTTGTAATTTTCATTGTGTTAAACATTATTATCGACGAACGAACAAATAATATATTTTCTGCAATGACGTAGGTGTATCCGATTTAGCGGCTATCAGCTACGGCTACGACTGTTGCTAAGGCAGTTGCTAAGAATGTCCAATACTTCAACGCATGATGACCCAGCGATGTAGCCGTAGCCGTTGCCATCGATATATGCAAATACTTTATCATGTTGATGGTCACATCTTGACTGTGAGATGATATTAAAACAATTTGTATATAATTTGACTTCATGTAAAATTTTGAAATAAGTTAAATGTTGATGACTTTGAATGTATCGAGTATTTAAAAACCCAATTAAGACCACTTGCTTTATACCGAGCGTGTACGAGGCTTGTTGGACAATAACAATAATAGTTATACTATTCTGAGGAAGCCAGCACCCGCAACAAATGAAAGCATCTCCAATGGCAGACGGGCCTTTCCCTATACAGCTCTCTTACCTTATACTCGAAAAAAAAAAAAAAAGTTGTTGGTAGCTGTCATAATGGTATTGTGTTTCGTTGACCACAAAATGCGGTGAATTTAACAAAAAATCAACAGCATGACTTAATTCTTAGCGAAACAGAGACTGGCAGTTTGTTAGCATTCGAATAAAGAAAATAATGACAACATGAGAACGCGGAAAGGGGACTTCTGTCACTGACGGCCGGAGGCAGTATATTATGTCTCCCGGAGATTTGGCAAAGTATTACTCGAATAATATGTTTTGTGCAATTCCAATCGATTGGCAGACTAATTGGATTTTATATGGACGTCTGTTTAAAGAATGTGTATTTCAAATTTAAATATATTTAGCTCTTTATTACCCAGTAGTTTTCTTTTTGTAGTGTTGTGCCAGTGAAGAAGTGTATACAAATAAAGAAAATAGAAATAAATCTTCGGGACATTCCTGTCAGTCATAAAAATGTGAAGAAAAAAAACCTGTCAATCATCAAAGATGTATCTGACCCTATAAAATGACCCTCTAGAAAGTTAAAGACCATAAAATGTTCAAATCATGTTTTTGAATCAAATCTATGCCTACCAGGAACATTTTCCCGCCACAGAACTCTAAAGCCAGAGTATACAGTGTAAGGTCACATAGGAGAGTCGTTTGTGATTTTGGGGTAATTTTCCGACGAGGAATAAAGAAATAAAAGTAGGCTATAGCTCCGTACTACGAACAGAATTGCCGTACTTGGAACGAAGTAGAGCTAGTTACGAACCGGTTTAAACTGACTAACTCCATGGGCACGCGGTCAGACCAATACGTGATCACGACTCCAAAGGTATATTTTTGGTCGCTGGCTGGTGTATTAATTACTATCTAACTATGGTGTGTGGCAAATGACACAATTATTGATTGAAATTAAATTTGATCTGTTTTATCAATAAAATAAGTTGCACATGTACACAACAAAATACCCCAAAAAGTGAATGAAGTTGATATATCTATAAACCTGGAGAAAAAAAATAATCGTGGTCTTTGTGGACTCACAGTTAAAGCAAGAAGAAATGTGATGTACATGTAAGTTCACAACAACACTGTTTTTCAGGTCTAACAGTTTAAATCAAAGTTGCTGTAACCAAAATTTGAAGTAGGGAAATTGATTATTGAAAATAACAGTAAAACGATATTATCCAACAGCTGTATGATACTATATACAAAACTTTTCGTTACCAAGCTTTAGGCCTACGTTAAAAAAAATAAAACTTCCCTCGATGAGTGGTGCAGTGTTTTAGAGATAACGAGGTTAAATTTTCCAGTGTAAATAAACTTTACACAAATTTTATTTAAATGGATTTCTGTTTGAACTTTCGAAAGTCTTATAACCATGCTACCTAGTACCAAAACAGTTCAAAGTTGGAGGTTTTGTCAGTTTTACGAACCAGCCGTCGAGTTGTCCGACCGTACGAGTTGTCTGACCTGTCGAGTTGTCAGACTGTCGAGTTGTCGAACCGTCAAGTTTTCTAAGCACCAGAATTAAAGATAGGTCTGACCATGTCACCGAGTGTTATCCAAGGCAAATAAGACTCATGTTCATACTTGTGGCATACTGCAGGTGGATGGAACATCCGCAAATAGATCCCTTGTCTTACCTATCCTTGAGTATGGGCTGCCTGCCTGATGGTGTCCATACTACAGCACTGCTGTCAGCAAAACTTGAAAGTGTCCAAAATGAGAGCTACGAGGATGTTTCTTTTAAGCAACAAAGAGGTGTCTTACGAGGATAGACTAAAGACTCTGAACTGGCAAACCCTTGATTCCAGAAGTCAAAGACCCATTGTTCAATTCAACAGTAGGTGTTAAGTTATTTGCTATATTGTTCCAACATCATCTTGAATTCAGTCAATGCCAGCACACTGACACACTGCTTGTATTCAGCCATTTGTATGCTATAGAGCCCTCAGCCTTGAAAAACACTTCAGTTCATTCTTTCCCTCGTACGAAAGCCCAATCGTGCCACTGAAGTATATATTATCAGCGGGAACTAATCCGTTATAATGAATTAATAATCCGTTATAACGAATTGTAATCCGTTATAACGAATTAGTAATCCGTGAAAACGAATTACTAATTCGTTATTACGAATTAACAATTGGCCCATCTCCATGGTGCGACGTACTAAGTACGCCCGAGTTCGGATGCGGCGTTCCTGCCATAATAACCACTGCCGAAGTCATCAATTCGAACACGGCCGTACAGTACGTCGCATCATGGAGATGGGCCAATTGTTAATTCGTTATAACGAATTAATAATTCGTTTAAACGGATTACTAATTCGTTAAAACGAATTATCAATCGGCCCACCTCCACGGTGCGACTGAACGGCCGAGTCCGAATTGATGATTTCGTATAATATATGGCAGGAACGCCGAAAAGTTCCATAACTCATCGTTGTTGTAGTCAACGGCTATCCGCATCCGAAATCATCAGTTCGCACTCGGCTGTTCAGTCGCATCATGGAGGTGGGCCAATTGTTAATTCGTTTTAACGGATTACTAATTCGTTTTAACGGATTACTAATTCGTTTTAACGAATTATTAATTCGTTTTAACGGATTATTAATTCGTTTTAACGGATTATTAATTCGTTATAACGGATTACTAATTCGAAACGGATTACTAATTCGTTATAATGGATTAATAATTCGTTATAACGGATTAGTTCCCGCTGATAATAATACTTAAGTGGCACGATTGGGCTTTGGTACCCTCGTGTTTGGAGTAGTCTGCCAACAAATATCCGAAATTCCCTCACTCCTACGGTTCTGGCACTTTCGGGACCTTTAGAGTTCTTCCAAATTAATTATCATAACACCCTTCTATCAAGAATAGCCTTTTTTATTTGTACTTATTTTTTCGCTTGTGCTCAAGATTATGCTCTTTCAAATAATCTTGCTGCATGTGAATGGGTTTTCCTTTTTATTTATTTTGGTCATAATAAGTTTTATTTCAACAATTTCTCTTTTATTGTTTTTTAAATATTTGTGAAAGATTCAATTTCCATTTTATAATTAGGTTGATGAGACTTCATAGATTGGGCTTGTCTAATTGTCTGATTTTAAAATTGTTCTAGGTGTCAGAAGTTTTTTTGAAGTATAAATTACTTGTTTCTTGGGCTGCTATCTGCTAAGTTGTATCTTGTACTGTTTGTTGAAATCTTGATCTAAATTTAGTAGTGATACAAAAAACAAACGTTTTTGTCTGTATGTAAATTTTTTAAATCGCCGTCTCTTGACATGCATATGCAATTTTATGAATAAACACCCCAAATTGGCAAGCTTAACATTTTTAAACGTATAATTTGATAAACAGACTTCTTCAAAGCAAATTATTGAGATATTGTGGAAATTGCAGTCGTAACAAAAGTTGATGTGTTAACCATACCGCTTACAGTGCGCTCTGTTTGGGAAAAAATGTCGATTGTTGAAAAAATAGAAATAACAATTGTTGTATTATTATTTTATTTTTTAAATTAAGTTTCCGGTAGAAAACTTAAATAGTTCGCGTAGTTTTTTAAGTGCTGAATGGTTTGTAAGTATTTAATTTCAAATTATAGGAATAAACATAATTATACAATAATTATTTGGAAACTACAAAGCGCAGGAGGGCGCTACATTTGACTAATTTTACTAAACTCGTTCTAGTTTGGTTAAACTATATAACGTGTTTATTGGAGATATAAATGAGTCTTGGTATTTTGCAGTCAATAAGTTGAACAACTGGACAAATTATGATACTACAAAACCATTGTAAAAACGGACGTCGAAATACACGTACATGTATGTACGATGTACATGTACATGTACTTGTATGTACAGTGTCACTGTACAAGGTTTGAATTGATGACGGTTGCTTCCCGCTACGTGCCGTTGAGACTGCCTGGACGAGTCCATTTTATCAGAGGGTATTGTTATCTTCAAATGTTAAAAATCATTAAATCTTTACACTAGAAAATATTTGTAATGTATTCTTTTGCGTTGCCAAGTGCTTCAGTAATATAATAATTTAATAAACAACAAAAATTAAACGTAAACGACATGTATTACAAATCTGTTTAAGATGTGTATGATGCCTCAGAATTATTATTACCAGCGGCAAATGTTCCCGTTCTTCAACAGAGATCGTTTCCATGCATGGGCAGAAACCATTTTCTCAAAAGAACCTTCCAAAAAACTACAAATATCTAGAGGATGTACCGAGGGATTTTGTTTAAACTTTCAGGAATGAAAGATATATCCTTAAATATTACGTTCAGCGATCAGAGGATGAACGATTATACAATATTGTTCACATTATGTCGATATTTGCA
Organism: Leptasterias polaris; assembly: GCA_037783415.1. Classification (NCBI taxonomy): domain Eukaryota; kingdom Metazoa; phylum Echinodermata; class Asteroidea; order Forcipulatida; family Asteriidae; genus Leptasterias; species Leptasterias polaris. The sequence continues at coordinate 1,454,465 of JAZGTN010000156.1, read as the reverse complement.
TCCATTTTAGAGGAGACGTTTTGTAATGAAATTCCTACCTGGACCCATTCATACACGTTAGCCGCTGCAATAAACCAACGGAAAAATTGTTGTAATATTTTTACGCATTTTATTTAAAACTAAGCACCTCAACAATTGAACATTATACACTGTTATGTTTTCAGTGCTGTTAAAGAGCGCAGTTTAAATGGTGGAAACTTGGCAATGGTTTCTTCGACAAGTTTCGAAACACCAGAAACAAAGGAAACTCTTACAACGTTCAGTTTCCTAACGACTTGTGATGCCCACCCGAATTGTTGGAAACTGGGCTATAATTGATTCGCCAGTTTACTTCACCGGTAAAGCCGCCACCAAATTGACTGGGTGCAAACACTGCATCCGTGTAGAGGGGGGGGGGGGGGGGGATCTTTCTGGAAACCCCCTCCGTTCGCGCAGGCCGTTAATAACATCAGTTTACAGATATTTTGAAAGTGACAATCTATAAGATGTTGTTGTCAACAAAATGATTACAAAAGTTAGTTTTCATGAGCTTGGCCATACGTTTTTACATCAGGCTGACTTTAAACGAAAGATTGGATCCGGGTGGTTTGACATTCCAAGGATCATTTCGATTTGATCTTGCGCAGAAAAACAATGAAGCCGTCGCTTAAAAGCAATTCTTTCTAAAAAAGACAAGAAAAACAAGGAAAGTTCTAATTTATAAACAAATCAAACAAATTGATGGGATGATTGAGGATGAAGAGGGGAATAAACAACTTTCGAAATTAACTGATCAACAAGTTTTACCTTACATTTTCCTAATTTATGTTTTATTTTTTCCAGTTTAAAAGTGACCGTCGAAATAGTAGTCTACATACGTATTTTGATAGGAAAAAACAAGATGTATTGGTTACGAACAATGACAATGTATGATGAACAATACTGGAGGTTTTTGGTGCTCAGTAAAACTCTGAAAATTAATTCCTGACAAGATTTGTTGATGAGTTTAAGCTTCGAAGCAGACGAACCACAATGTACAATGCTTGGTCTTATAAAGTTATAAATCAAATAAAAAATAGTTCTTCCATTTATGTCTATAGATCACCAAAGATTCAATGAAACCTTCAACAGAAACACCCAGCACAGCTTCAGCAAAAGCAGGTAGGAAACGGGGCTGAATTACTGTTCAAGCGCAAAGCATGTCAAAATGTTAAGGTCCAGCGTATACGTATAGGCCTATGCCGTTTGTGATATTAAGGCGAACAACTAAACAGAGCATGCTTGCATGCAGGTATCGTTGTGTCCCCATGTAATTTGTTCCGGAATACTTTTTACCAAAAAAATCATTCCTAATTTGTTTCTTAACGATCAAAAGTTAACTGCGCCTGCTTCACGTACTAAGTTAGCAAAGATTGTAACATCTTAAAGGCTTTAGAAGAATACATTGTCAATATCGACATTACTATACTAAACAAAATTTTAAAAAATTTGCATTTTCACGCAAGAAATATTTTGTAAAATACAAAACCAACAAAAAGACGCAAAAATAACACCTTTTGAAACAAATTGAGACATATTTTGGACCAGTGAATGTCCATCGAAAACATTAATATAGGCCTACATTACTCAAGTCCAACCAACAAATTTCGATACGCGAGGCCTTGCGGTGCACTGCCCTCAACGGCCTTAGGGCTCACGTACCAGCGGTCAGCTACACCGTAGAGAATAATTGTGTGTTGCCGATGAAAATAAATGAAGGAACCCTGTATCAGGACCACCAAAAGTATTTTGCTAGTAACATATTTTCAACCCAGTCCGCAGAAGTCACAAAAAGCCTGTTCCTGGTAGTGTTAAACAATGTGAGGCGAGGAAGGGGTGGGGGTAATTTGTCTATTTGGGTATCCCACTCGGTCACGAGTATGATGTCAGATGCGGTTGGTCACCAGTTAAACAGAATTCGGCAGTTTCTAAAAATTATGAATATCACGTTGGATCAGTAAACTTTTTGGAAAAATGAAAAACTCAATCTCAACATCTCAATAGGACAAAGGTGATGAAGGTTATAGCGAATAATGACAAGATCCAAATCTTTATACTTCGTACTCCAGTCGATACTGAAGGTCCTATAGTGAGCTGCCCCTATGATGTGTTCGGCTTAACCAACGACAGCTATGCTCGTACTTCTGTGCAATGGCGGGGATTATCTGCGTCTGACAACGAAGACGAATCGACTCTCGCAATCACATGCAGAGACGATGACGAAGGGAGGAATGTCCAGCTATCAGGTGACTCCTTCAAAGTGGGTACCACCGAAGTCACGTGTTCAGCGTGGGATACTGCTGGCAACTCCGGAAACTGTACATTCCTAGTCAATGTCACAGGTTTGTAGGAAAATCAATGTTCACTGACATAAATGACCTCAATAATCACTTTAATTTGTTAGACAATTCGACTTGTTCATTTTACATCATCGTTTGGACCAAAATAATGCTTTGAATGTGCGTCTCTAAACGTGTTAATTGACACGTATTTATTAATGTATAACGGGAGAAACAATTATTTTGTGTTTTTTTCATCTGATTATCTTCGTGGCTGAAAAATTAAAACCAACTGATGTAAGCAAGTGTTACTTAACGTGACAGTAAGTCAGCATTGCGTTGTGGTTAGCTACCATTTCACCAAAATATCCAATACGATCAAGGCTTAGGCTATGCCATTAATTTCTTGACAGAATGAAAAGCGTAAAAATTAGCGCATCGTTATTGACTCAAAACATACACAGTGTCTTCAGAATAATTTCCCTTTGCTTTTTGTTTCATGACTGTTATTGGTTTTTCCCCCAATATGTTTGATTCAGTTTGCAACATCACTCGTCTTGGTATGGAAAGCGGCGCCATAGCCGACAATCAGATTACTGCAATGTACGTCTTGAACAACGACTACGCAAACTACGGACCAGCACTAGCTAGGTTGAACAGCAACGGCAAGTTTCTCATGTTTATTCTTTTTTTCACGAAGAATCCGAGACAAACCAACCATATAATTTGTTTGGTGTTATTGCAAGTGATAATATTCCGCTTGATGATATTCAAACATTCAAAAAAAAAATATTTTGCTTGATGACATAAGCTGACACGGGTACATCTTGCTCCTCGTCAAATTATTAGTTGCAAAAAGAGGGCAGCAGTGTTTGTCAACCACCTTGGCAATTTGTTCCATATGATTGACAAATTTTAACCGGGAAAAAATTGTGTCTGTTTTGGGGGTTAGGCACCAAAGTCACATCATTCTAAAAAAAGAAATGGTCGTTGCCCAAGTTTCATTCCTAGTTATGCTTCTGTTGGTAATTTTGAAGTCACCTGAGTGTGACACGGACGCTTTTAACATCAAGAAAATTAACGAAAACTGTCGGTTCTAGTAGGTTCCTGGTGTACCGGTGGAGTCGGGTATACTGACACATGGATTCAAGTGGATTTCGGCCACACTGTGGATATCTACGGCCTGATCGTCCAGGGCCAAGACGACTCAGACGATCACGTGTGGCGTTTCTTTCTGAAGTATAGCGATGATGGAAACACTTGGACGTGGATGAGAGAAGTAGACCAGGCACTTAAGGTAATTATAAAATGGTAGTTTCCGTTATTTACTAACGGTAAAATACAAAACTGTTTATTTATTGGAATTTAACGACGTTCCCGTTTCTTCTTTGCCGTGTCGAACTCAAATAATTTTCGCACGGCAAAAGTGCTGCAGTTAAAACGGAATGGTGACAAACGTCGAAATTTAGTAAAATAGTTTGCCGCATTTAAAGTGATTCAAAATGGCGGATGCGAGAGAAATTGCTAGGAAGTCCGTTTCATTATGGCAGTTCGAGCTAGCTGTGACACTCAACTATTGATGACAAACTCATAATGATAACGTTCACCACCTTAAAATGTTGTCCTTATTATACCCAACCTGTTGAGCGGCGTTCATTGTCTTTTTTTTATAAAGTGTCCTGAAATTCTCCCAACTACGGTACTAACAAGAAGAACGTTCACAACATTAAAAAATTACAATATTTGTCAAACGCTTTGCGCATGCGTATTCCCAAATAGCATCACCCAACTGAGAATTCAATTCACCTCCACACGTCAAGAGCACGACGTTTGCCACCATGTCGTGCAACTACCGTGTAGCACGGCAGAGCTTGCCGTGCTACACGACAGTGTCGAACTTAAATCCAAAGTCTGTGTGCTAAACGTCGCTCTTTTTCGAATTTAATTCAATATTTGCTAATTATTTGAGTTCGATACGGAACAAGTGCGACATTTATCGCAGGCCTAAGAATGTCATGTTCTTTCATTGGTAAAAGTGTTTGCTGCCCGCGGCAATCCGAATCAAGATTCCACATGGGAACTCATCATACTCCCATTATAATATTTGTTGCTTGTCCGTCCAAAATGCATCCCCTGACATCCCAAAACAATATTAATCAACGATGTTTGTCACCGATATCCACTGTTTGGTAAAAGGGGCATATCTCAGCACATACTCAGTGTTTGTACAAATATAGTTATGGCATGTTGCTTGACTAGATGTCACATCCTGGCTACCCCCCCCCCCCCCCCCCCCATTCGGTGTCCAAGGGAAATCCATGTTTTATCAAAAAAGGGCGATATCCGAAGAGGTTTGTTCACAGTTCGCCGTATGGGGAACCGAATCTACTGTCACACTGGCAAAGTAATAGACCTGAGACCTATAAAGCTATTGCAAAGCCACAGCCAAAGATTTTGCCAACTGAGGTTTGAAAACTATGGAAAGCAAAAAATTACAAAACAAAAACAAAAGGTCACAGTTTGTAACAATGTTACACAAATATTCACCAGTTGAATTTGTTGGAAGCAAAGCAACCAATCATGGGAGGTATTTTACTTATTTGAAATTTTGCAGAAAATGTAGAATGTGGTTAAATTATCTGTTAATTAAAACACACTTGAGTGTTTTACTAACATTCGGCCATCGGTGCCAACCAGCGCGGTTTGTTTATATCAACAATAGAAAGGTCTATAACACCATGACTCACGCGTTCATTTGTCACACATTGTTCTCAACTAACTGTTTCATTGAAACCCACCTTCTTATGGATAATGTTGAGAACAAGTTGAGATGCCTTTACTGCCAGCATTGTAGCCCTCTGTTTACACAATAATGAGTTTTGTTAGTTACGAATTTGAAAGTCACAATATTTGTTGAAATAGAACACAATAAAATGGCTTTGCTGTCTATACAACAGAAGGTTGATTGAATGTGTGTTCAAAACAGTGATTTAATATTGTTGTGAATTATTAACTATACAAAAACTGTATTTGTATCATTATTGCTAATCCAGAATTATGTATCTAAACGGACACCAGATGGTCCAGATGTGATGATCTCTGTCCGGACACCATCACAGAGAATGATCCGAACAAGATTCATCAGCATACATCCCCTGAGATGGGTAGGAGACAATCCATGCATGCGTTTTGAACTCATCAGCTGCAACTGAAGACAACAATGGCAACACTTGCATATCTAGGCCTATAACAACCTTTTAATTAATTTATCCAAAAAAAACTTGCATTCTAAACAAAAATTTTGAAACAGAAAAACAACAAAAATGCTGGTTTTTGTGTTTGAGGGATATTTTAAAGAAACATTTTTTCAATCGTACTTTTTAAGGTTAAAAGAGACACAACCAACTGTTACTTTCTATAAAAGTAATTTAGAGGGGAATTGTAGGGGGTGTTAATGTAAAAGAGGATTTACTATTCGCAATAACATTGAGTGTGCTATTTTGAAAATTACAACATTTAGAAATTACTGAATAATTTGCTGCTGCTGCGGCTTGATTGTCACGTTAACATTTATTGACTAAGCATATGCTGCTTATTAGCAACAGCCTTAATTGCCAATTCAGACTCGGCCTAAATCTAATGCGAGGTTCCACCAGTCTGGGTTCCACGCGTGAGAGAGCAGTTTTAAATACAAGATCGATAGAATCACACCGAGATGATAAGCCATAAGCGCTTATTAAACCCGTGCACCAAAGTCACACGCAGCTCTGCTATTCGTTTGCCATTTTGCAATTAGTCAAATTGTACGTAAAAATAGTGAAAAGCGTGTCGTCGCCTACAATGCGTACTACGCAATAACACACGAGTAGGCAAGCCTACATTGACTCTTAAAATGTTGTCGATTTATATTTTCCAATAGACCCCTTGCATTGGCCGCCATCGCTCAGGTCGAACAATAGAAACGTGTACGTGTGTAGGCCTACGCCCTGCGCACTGCTCTTAGTTAATTGACCTCGGTGAGGGCGCTATTTAGGTCTTCTGACGTCATATGCAGTAGGTGTCTATACGCAAATTAAGACCTTTTTCAACAACACAGCTACGGCTTCGACACCGTCATTTGTTTTGAAAATACGCTTTTTGTTCCCATTGTTTTTTTAAATGAGGCAGACGGTTCATAACCCTTAGCCGAAGCCCAAGCCATGGTATCGAAATAAGCCATGTTTATCTAGCAACAGCCATAGTCTGACCAGTAGCCAGAGCCAAATACGTACATTGAACACAGTTTTACTTCATGTCATGGCAGAAACAATGTTTAATTTATGATCTTAACCTTTTTAATTCGTTGGAAAAGTCATTGCATGCCTTGTACGTGCAAAGATCATAGACACGTAATCTTTACTACAAGACGAGGTAGAGGTAACAAGGCACTGACATTTCCGTAACGTCATAACAAGTTTAATGTAAGATAATTCTGGACATGGTTTTGTTAGATGCTGCGATGAAATAAGGGTAAACTTTAAGCGAACCGGGCGGGGGCGGGGGTAGTGCATCTTTTTCTTTGCTCTTGTTACGCAATACTAATATTTCTATAGCTGTTATTTGAAAAAATTGATTGTAAAAACAAATATTTTATCTGCATTTCAATGGAAAATAGTTTGAAAAGTGATGAAATTATAAAAACATTTCACTTTGATAATTTGTTATTCCCACAGTAAAAATGTCATATGGGGGAAGGGGGCACACAGGGTGTGAGAGGATGGAATTTAGTTTGAGGGGGGGGGGGGGGGGGGGGTTAGGTGCCTCTTCATTAGTTACGAACCTGATAAAATAGTTCATTAAAGACGTTTACAGAAAAATCAAAGGGATGAAAGAAAAGTAATAACAAGCTATTGTCTACACATCAGTCCAAACTTATTAGTATCGTATCCATTCAATAACATTATTACAAATCAGGTGAAAGCAGTCAGGAATACTATGTATCGATTACCATAGGCAATCACGAATTCGGAGAACATCTCAACTTAGTGTAGGCCTACGTTGAGTCGTTTTTGTAGGTAGTGAAATTTTTAATGTTTGAGTGAAATGGTGTTAAGGTAGGCTATTATAAAATGTACATTTTTGGGGGGTCAGTGTCAAGCTTAGAATAACAGTGTGCATCGATTGTATTGGATATCACATGTCATTGTTTGATTGTAAATGTGATTATCCCGTACCAGTAATGTATTGTACCTGTAATGTAATGCAGTGTAATTTAGAACACCTGTACAAGTTGAGTGCTTGTATCGGATTGTATATTATCAGCGGTCAATAATAGTGAACCTTCTTATGTGGAATATATACATGATGCGAAACAGCATACTTCACTTAATGAAAATGTTACGCAACTAAAACGTCCAAGAACATCAGCTTGCAATGTGTTGAACAGAAACATTGAAAATCATTAACAACTATTCATTTGTCGACGATAATTCTAACACAATGAAAATTGAACTCAACTGTGTGAAGATCATGCATGCATTAACAAAGCGTCACTTTTACAATGTTGGATAAGAAGATTTTGTGAATATTTGCCTTCTCTTTTATATTTAAATATAATTATTGATGTAATAACTAGTTGAGTCTGTGCTTGGTGGAGATGAATACTTAGGAGCAGATGCTTTCATTTGAGTTATAACCATATTACAGGAATGTACAACAATTATGTTCAAATTTACAATAATGTTTAACGGTACCATCAAATAATTTCATTCAATGTAAAAACTTGTTCATATATACACTAAAATCAAACAATGTCCTCCTTCAATTACACTTACCCTAACTTCTCCTACTTATTTTGCATTAGAGGGATCATTTATTTCAGGTTGTTTTAATCTGCCGAGAAATTGGACCTAGTTATCAAGACTCATTGATTCATTTTAATAAACGTTGAAGTGCATTCCTAAGGGAACAAATCTCAAAATACCACAAAGAGTACAAAACTACGTTTTTGTTCACATGTGAATAAAAATGATAATTTTCTTAGTAATAACGTTGTATATTCCTTGACTATGAGTCTACTTAACTGGTGAACATTAATATCGGTGTAGTGGTTTATGCTGTTACTGTATTTTGATTAGTAAATATAATTGACTGTTTTGCCTAGACTGCTATTGACAAGGTTTACTTGTATTTATTAAAACCTTTTCAACTCGAACATTTTCTAGCAATTTTGCAACATTTGCTCAGGCTATTTTATTAAAATGACTGGTTTACTTCTCATAAACCGGTTAACATTAAACACCACTATAGAGCGTACACATAGAGCTACATTCATCTTTAATTTGTTACCTCCCACGAAGTTTTGGGGAAAAGTTGTAGCCATTTTTAAGGTTTCACATTTTTTTTTTTTTGTTCGGTCACAGCTGACCGATTTTATATAGGGTCGAGTTGATAAGGATAGGTATTACACCCGGTTCAGACAGGCGCTCTAGAGTCGCGCCGAACCAAAAGTACATGAAAAGTTCGACGTCTGAAACAGTTAGGAGCGACTGGACGAGCTAGAAGTCGAAAGATCGACTGTTGCAGTCGTTCGGAACGACTCTGGAGCGCCTTGGTTTCATACGTCGATCTTGCTATGAGCGGAACATAATGTAAATGTTTTGTTAAGTTCGTCTGTCTGAAACCAAAATTTAATTGGGTCGAACTAGAGTCGCTCCTATTCTATTTGGTTCGGCGCGACTCTAGAACGCCTGTCTGAACCGGGTGTACACCTTCACTTGAGGGTTCTGTACATGCATTTGTATTTGTATTTGTAATTGTGTATGTATATGTATTTGTAATTGTAGCAGTAACACACATCTTGATGTGATTTTACAAGTTAGATTTAGTTAATGAGAATGCCAAGTACTTGCTATGTGAATTAAGAAGACTTCACTTTGGAATGTTGAACAATACAGTATAGGATTAGAACTTGGTTAGACGTTTAAAGGCACTGGACACGGTTGGTAATTGTCAAAGACCAGTTTTCTCACTTGGTGTATCCCAACATAATTATGCATAAAATAACAAAACTGTGAAAATTTGGGCTCAATTGTTCATCAAAGTTGCAAGAAAATAATGAAAGAAAATACACCCTTGTTGCACATTATTTGTGTGCTTTCAGATGCCTGAAAAAGGTTTTAGGCCTGAAGTCTTTTTCCGATTCAAATAATTATTTTAGTGAGAAATTACCTCTTTCTCTAAAACTACCTTAATTCAGAGAGAGTCGTTTCTCACAATGTTTTATACCATAAACAGCTCTTCGTTGCTTGTTACCAAGTAAGTTTTTATGCTAATAGGCCTATATATTTTGAGTAATTACCAAACGTGTCCTGTGCCTTTAACAACTTGGTTTAAACTTACTTTGTTTTTAAGCAATCAGAGTAAGTGGTAATGATGGAAGCATTACAAAATAATTGTTCAAAAATTACTACTGATAATTTTAAAAACCAGAAAATTTCATTGGTTGAATTGAGCTCAAGTTTTCAAGAAGAGTCAGATTTACAATGCTGTACCTAGTATTATAGAAGATCTCTGAATGTACACCTTTCTTGATATTTAAATATTTGTATTGGATTAATTATTAGGTGCATCTTTGCTTGGTAAAATAAAATACTTAGAATAAATGGTTTCGTTTGAGTGATCAATCATATTGAATGGATTTTACAACGTTCTCATTGCGAGTCAACACCACTAAAGTGAACTCCAACAATACTACTATTTTATAAACCCTAAAATCAATGTTTGTAGAAAATTAAATAAATCTTAACTCCAAGCTTTAAAAAAAGCATAATAGTTTGCAAACAAAAAGAGTAAAAAATATTATTCTGCAAAAAATAGGGCATGAAGCATTTGAAATCTTTAACATTAAGGGGCGCCATACATGTAGGTGTCTACATGTACATCTTCAAATACTTACAAAATAATTAATTCATGTTTTATTAAACAAGTCCATATAAACATGTGTTTATAACAGATCTTAATTAGTTCAGTTTTGACATGCTTCCTGGGGACAATCTTTGATCTCTCGTTTGTGGAAACACCAACTATCTTTTGTGATTTTCTTAAACCTGACGCAGAATCCAAATTAAAAATACCAACTTTAAAACCACTTTCCAGTCTAAAAGTGCTTATACAAATTGAGAACATAAAAACCTGCCAGTGACAAGGCCTGAAAGGATTCTCTTACAGGGCTTGCCCAGTTTCTTTGGAAATGACAACATAAACAAACATTTTGGACAACTGAAAATGACACAATGGCCAATTTGGAAATATCAATTGAATTGGTACTCTATTGTCATGAGACATTTACAATTTTGATGAAACATTGACACATATCCAAGGTTTTAAACTTCTTACCTGAAGTTGATGTCCAGGTTTGAGGTCCAGTGGATTGAAGCTGATCGTTTCCAGGATTGATGGGGTCAATAATGCAAATGGGTGCAATATCATCAGGCTTGTGTTTCTGTTTCTGCAGCTTCTTCAAATCGAACTGTTTTGGGATTGATGTGCATGACATCTGCAAGCTGATGCCTTCTGGGAAGATGAAGAATGTAAACTCAGGTCATCTGAAGAAACAATGAACCAATCAACTCATCGACTGACTGAATGGATCCAACCTGGAGTAAAATTAGAGCCATATTTGATTAAATTTTGGCATATACTCGAAAATTACTGCTGACAGTTTAGAATTCAAAGAAACCCTTGAAACTCATAGGACTTGCCCAGTGCGCCCTTTGCTTTTGTCAGGGTTTAATGCAGTGATCTTGTCAAGTGTTCCTAAATTATAACAGATCACTACCATGAACTTGACCTGTTCAACCCCAAAACATTCACAAATTTCCTTTCCCCGAGGGCAACCCACCACCCAAGTTACAAGTGCAATTACTGTCATCTAACTCAAGTTAGTCCACAAACAAAGGTGCCAAGCTGGATGAAGGGCCGAGTGGTAAAAACTACACCGTCCAGTAGACCCCCTTGTCGGACACCTCAAACAGCGCCCTCTCTGAAGTCCAAGGAAGACCTTTTATTGTCTGAGAGTTGTGCTTGGGCATGTACACACAAGCTTGTTTCATATTGTTTGACCTCAGCGATGCATCCTATGCAAGGGATTGAATATTAGGGTCATTCAGAGTACACAATTGTATTTCCTTTACTTGTAAAAGCACTGAACTTAAAGACCCCAAGGATTCCCAAATTGTTAAAATTGGCACAAAGCTTGTTTTGCAAATACTATGTGTAATGGTCTTTTTGGCAATAGATCCTCAATTTATGACCATTTATGAGACATCGTTTCAACACTACTGTGTAATAATATTTATTAATAGTTTGACAATGCCTGTAGATTTGATTTAAGACGACAAGCTCCATTTTTGAGAAAAGTGAACTTACACTACACTTTGTACCATTGCAAGATCTGTCATTCTCATGGCCAAGTGCATACAACCCCATGTTGCCTTAAATTTGAGAAACTACTGCATCTTTGATTTACATTAAAAAAACATGATTTGGTTTTCAGTTTGAGAAATTTTCCAAATAGATGAAAAGTTACACATACCCAATGACTAAAATCTCCTACCTGATTGAAATTGATGTCCAGGTGTAGGCCAGTCGAGGCATAAGACTAACAGCACTTGTGATGCTAAACAATGAGGGATATTAGGCTTGGTGTTTCTGCTTCGATTGCTTTGTCAAAGTGAGTTTTGGGGGGTTGAAGTGCACTCGGTCTGCAAGCCCCGTCCATGACTCCTTGGGGAGATGAATAGCATAGAACTCCAGATCAGGTGAAGAGATGATTTAAAACTATCAAGTCATCTGCTGCCTGCCAACCCAACTCAAGGATCCAACCTGAGTAAACATGGAAAAATATTTGTTTAAATCTGTGCAGCTTAAAAAATACCACTGGATAAGAGTAAAAATTCAATACCTCAAACTAACCAATGAAACTCACTGAAGCAGCCCTTGGTTCCACCCTCCTGTGAGGGAAAAAGCCCCCTTTTCAACTCTACATGTTTGCATTTTTTTATATTTTTCATTTACTAGGCCTAATCAATAAAACAAAAGGTCAAGCTCCCCTCTAACCCGTCTTCATATCATCAAGAAACAAACAGTTGAAGATGAATGGCTAGGCTTACTTGGTTAACAAGTTGTGTCTTAAACGTGTCAACAACATTGCGTCCTCACGTTAGGAGGACGTATAGGGAATAGGAAGCGTTGTTACAACGATATCCTAATAACGTTACTTACACCAAAGTCTGAGTAAATACAACAATGTGAGAACTTTAAAAAAATTGCTGGGATGCCCCAGGTAAACTTATTACTTATTACTGTAGAAAAGGGAGGGATGCCATAGGATACAACTTTTTTCCCCCACAGCCACAAAGCAGGGCAGTGCTCCCTTTTATACTAAGTTCCAACTAAATATTTCCTACAGAAAAGACCTTGACCGGTTACTGTAGTTATTAGGGTAACTCAATTCACAAAACGAACAACAAACTGAGCGAAAGGGGAAAAAAACCATTTCCCTTGTTAAATAAAACATTTCAAAAGTTAAATTATGCAGTTGTTACTCACTAAACTGTTGCTCTTACTCGCCAGCCGAAAAAGGGTAGGTGGCATGAAATAGCAGCCTTCTAGCAGTTACCTTTAAGCACTTTATTTTTAACAAACTGTATATGGATGTAAGTGGCAACATGTAAACACAAACACAAGAGCTAATTGCATTTGGAAGGCTTGATTTGACACTGGAGGGCGCTATTGACGGCTCTGGCGTGCATTGATCTCCATTTAATGGAGAACTGTCAATGGGCGTGCCACACTGCCAAAAGTTTTTAGCAATGCCCCCGCCAAAAATCACGACATCCTTTAATCTTTATATCAAACTTTGCCTTCCTCCAGGTAATTTCACGCAGATAACAATACCTATAATAAAGACTTACATGTAGCTAGGTTTTATTGAAAAGCTCGACCCAAACAAGGCTTAAAGCCACTCTTGGGAGGGGTTACAAGACTTGAAAACAGAATTAGGATAAAAATAACTCAAGGGAGCTGAAGGTAGAAATTGATATTCCTCACTGTAAAAATAGTCTAGATTGTAGGGTAGAGGAAAACATGCACCAGAAAATAAAGAGAGTTCCAAAGAGATCGCAAATATTTGCAAAGATATTTGCGATATCGCAAATATTTGCAAAGATATTTGCAAAGATATTGCGATGTGCGATTTCCCTTCAGGGCCACCATAAATATGGCTTTATTTTTCTTAATCTCTCAATGCTCTCTAGCTCTCAACGCTTCCGTAAATTGCCAGGTAGGAAACACGTGAAAAAAATATTGGGGAATATTGGCCTTTGGTAGTATTGGTCCCAAGACCATGTGCTTGTGCGTCCACACAACCAACGTCAGGCCTTCGGTAGAAATTGAGATTATCTGTAATTCCATGGTTTTGGAGCAGACGATATCTTTTGTACGGAAGCGTTAAGGGGAAATGAGAGAATAAACTTAATTGGCTTATTATGACTATATTTTATAAATATAACTTAGCATCAGTCATAGTTATGACAGTAATATTGACTTTCTCTTTCTAATTATTTTTGTAAAAATGATGAATGGACTTCCAGTGTCGTCACGCAACACGTGAGCGCGCCTGCGCCTAAAGGCCTGCTGGTCGGGTATTCAAGATGGCGTTGTCGTGCTTCAACATAATCGGAAAGGTGAGAAAATAATTTCTCATTTAAATTTATATATTTGTATCAGTCTAGGCCTATATGAGACGAAAACATGTTAAATTCAAACATTCTGTATTCAAGCTATAATTGTGACATGTTTTTTCGGCCAAAGTTGGCTACAAAAGTAAAAAACTTTCAATTTTTGACACATTCCCCGCCGGCATTGCTGCACGGCGGAAAATGACTAATTAGACATGTGACACAGACAGAGTTGTTGAGAGAACATTACCGTGTCGATAAAATTATAATAGGAGATGAAGCCCCGAGGGTAACAATCATTTACGGAAACTCGGGGTGAAAATAGTCATTAACTTTGGAAAAGTTTCCGGAGCACGCCACCACCTTCTGGACGTTTTTTTTTTTTTTTTTTTTTACCAATATATCCTCCCCTGTCCGGTTTTCGATGTAGTATGCCTTTTTCTTTGAATTGAAAAAAATTAAAAATATTCCATAATCAACTGATGCCCTAATTACCTTCCTTTGTTTATAAGAAATATGCAAACATATATTAAAACGTAATGGACATTGAAACTTTCACACCACGCACCGATCTTCGATGACTTCAATAGCGTCCCATTTGTTTTGAGTTTGACCTGTTTTCGATGCAAACAAGAAAGTATGGTGTCCGGGTGAAGCCATACGTGGAAGAAACATCTGCAGTGACTATAAGTGTTCTGTGAGACTTAGTGTATGACTCTATAGCCAGCAGTTTTCTTCATTTTATTCAACATTTTTTTTATTTAGTTTTAAAAATAACCATGGTATTTTTCAAAAACTAAAAAAAATAAAAATAAAAAAAAATGTAAATAATTCTTGACTTTCAAATCTTATTTTTATTTAGTTTTGTGTCTTTTTATGTTTCTTAACATTTATAATAAAGCATATAAATAAACAGTGATAATCGAATCACAAAGCTGATGTTTAAATTTTAATATTAATAACAAAAATGATAGAGTGTTACAAAAAAAAAAATATCCAGACTATTAGAAAATGATATAAGGCACGTGGCTTCTTTAAGCCTCTGTATTTTTCCCCCAGAATGCTCAGCAGAATGTTCAGTCACATGATTTGATCATCGTGAATTGTGAATTGAAAAAGTGTTTGATGAAACTTTTTGGGTGGGAATTTTTTTTTTTATGGCCCCGACAGTATGACATATTTTTGTACCTTGCAGAAATGCCTAAAATACCACAACTTTTTGCATTTACAAGTGCAACTAACCAGTGGAGCCTTACATGTTTCTAAGTTTTGGTCAAATGAGAGGAGACTCTTTGCTTGGCAAGTCAAACCACAAAAATTGTATCTAGGGCCTGTTTACATCGCGCACAGAGAGGTAAAAGATTTGCCTCGATTTCAGGGACGCCCTGAATACAGGGCGTCCTACGATACACCTGAGGATGTATTCTATCGATAGGGTTAGTACCCCAAAATGTAAAATAAATAGTTTTCATAGGGGACCGATTAAAAAAAAAAAATATTTTTAGTAAAATCCTAAAATGTGAAAAATAAAAAACACACTTCTTTCCCCAGTCTTCTTTCCTCCTCCCCCACTACCTCTCCCCATCATTCACTCACTTTCTGTGGAAGGAATTGAACATTTGCAAGCAATTATATAATGCAATGTACTTACCGGGAACTGAACCTGTATCAAGAGAGAACAAATTATATGCACAAGAGCATAGCCTATTTACCGCTAGGCTATGAGGGATTGATACCAAAATTGGTTTGATAGTTCTACAAATTTCTCCCATTACCTGTTTAGTAAAAGGTCATAATGAATATTTAATTTTCTATGAATATTAAAATTAGCAGTTATTGTCGAATTTTTGCATAAACTGAATATTCAGGAGTTTATGAACTAAAACCTGCTTTACATATTAGTCACATGAAAGGTTCTTTTGGATTATTTCATTAGTACAAGTCATGGGTAAGTTCATGTTCATAAGGGCAATATCGGGCTATTATTTCCCTTTTTTGAATCATCCTTCAATGGGGGTATGTTTGTAGCGGCAATAGTTATGATTATGTGGAATTTGGGCTATTTTTCCCTTTTTTGAATCATCCTTCAATGGGGGTATGTTCATCCCATCAGAGGCCACTATAGCTGGCTTACCCATTCCATAAATCAACAAGTCCTGGTGAATTTTCCAATGCGCATGAACGATGACCGACTCATTGGAGTATTGCACATTTACGTACCCGGACACACACACAGCAGGAAAACGAAAACAAAATGGTGTTTATTTTCGACGAAGCTTTTGCGATTTTCTGACGCCTTTTAAAGGCCTTTAGAATTGTTCAATTTTCCTGTTTTTTGCTGTATATATTCAGTTAACCCATCTTGACAGGTAAGACTAAAATTTAGAGTAATCGGCCAGATATTGAGGGAGCTAGAGTGGTGGCGTGCTGCGGAATTTTAGCCTTAACTTTCTGAAGTTGTAAAGGTGTATGGTGGTGGGTTGTGGCTGTGGCTGTGGCTGCAGGGGGGGGGGTGGGCGTGGGCGTGGGCGTGGGCGTGGGTGGGGAGTGGGCGTGGATGGGCGTAACCAGACATTTTTTTTCAGAGGGGGATTTTAAACGGGAAAAAAGGCACAACTTGTTGATCTCGTGGTGTGGGGGACGGGTGGTGGACAGGGGTGGCGGAAAGGGTTGCAAGAGCCCACTGGTTATGTCGGGGAGGGGGGGAGTGGGTATGGTTGCTTTGCGAGGGGAAGCATGGGATTGGGAAGGGGTTAAAACTAAAAGACGACCATAGGCCTATCATTCTGTAGTTGAAAATAATGAAGTTGTACTGGACTGTAGTGTAATTATGACTTTGAATTTAGGCAGTGTTCATTTAGTGTTGGCGTAGTCTCTTGTGTCTATTTAGTATTTCTTGCTTAGTTGTACAAACTATACTGTTCCCATATAAGATCTAATGTGATCTCTCCATCTTCTTCTTTGTCTGTCTCTTCTCTTTTTACCTGTCCTTGGTTGCCAATCCATTAGTCTTGTTCGCTATTCCTCGGGCAGTGTATCCAGCCAAACTCCATTATGCCTGTTTTATTTTCTTCATTTCTTCATAATGTCTGTAATTCCAGTTTTCTTGTGTATGCAGCTTGGCACTGTCTTTGATTGAGATGTGAAGCATTTGTTTTTTTATTGTTATGTACAAGGTTTGCACTCTTAGTCCATATACTGTTTTGTTGATATCCATGTTTCTGCACCATAGATCACAGGTCTGGAACTACAGACATCATCAAGAAAACAGTAGCACACATATCTCAACATTTCTGCAGAGATTCATTGTTACGTTCTTATTTACAAAGTATCTCTCTGTGCTGTTCAAAGCAACTCCATCCAATCCTTTTCTTGTGGAAACTTTTTCTTTTTTCTATTAACACCCATGTTTATGCTGTCTGGCCAAGGTTTTTGTAGTCTGTGACCCTACTGGTCTCTTGATCCAACACCATTACTGTGTCATCTTTGCTGGATTTTGTCATGTTTTTTGCTTTTTCCTTGTGCATCTTCAAGCCTTATCATGCTTACAAGTCTCAGAGGAAGTGATTAGGGCAACATCATCTGCAAAGCATAGATTAGTTAGTATTTCTCCATCAATGTTGCACCCTCTCTCTCCACCACAGGTTTCTTCTTGTAAACTTCCTCCAACGCTGCTGTGATTAATTTTGGTGATACTGGATTGCCTTGCTTGACTCCCATTTTAATGTTCAGTTCCCATGAATTGTTGTAATTGTCACTGTGTACTTTTGCTGTTGCCTCAGTGTAGATATCTTCTAGTATCTTAAGATATCCTTCACTGATTTCCAGTTTTCTTATAGCCATGAAGTAGATCTTTGTTTTCCATTGTGACAAAAGCCATCTCATAGTAAATAAATCCTATGCACAAGTTAGTCTAGCTGGTATTCATTGGCCATTTTAATGAGTTAGTTGAGTGCATAATAATTGGTCTGTTGCGGGGAACCCTTTTCTGAATCCAACCCTGTTCTCTCGGTTTTGATGTTCATTTAAAACTGACCTATCTCTAATTTGGATGTTTTTGAATAAAAGACCACAAGGGAAACTAGCCTACCTTGGTCAATTTTAAATGATTTGGGGTCGAACAAAGAAAAAGTTACTGGGATTTGAACCAACAACCTCCGGATTAACGTGCCGGCACTCTACCAATGCTGATTTTGGTTAGAATTTTGTAAAAATGTCATAATAAAAGACTGCTGGGTCTGTAATTCTTTAATTGATTTAAGAGCATGAGCAACTTGTTGTTACCTGTGAGCAACGTTTTGTTACTTGTGGTAGATTCTGTGTATCCAATTGGGTTTTTTCTCAGGCTGTTTTGTTTTGGAACTGTTTAACTCTTGTAGAAGATGGAGCAGTAGCACAACTCAAGTATTTCACCTCTGTCTTCAGAGAAACTCTCATCCTCTTTTCTCAGTCGTTGTATTCTTGTCTTTGTGTTACTTCTTTTTTATCGTCTCCTTTGGCCCTCTTCCTGTCTCCAGAACTCTCTTGATTTGTTCCGCTTTTCTTCATCTGAGTCTGTGGCATCTCTCTTTTCTGCTGGTCAGACTGCTGCTGGTCTTGACTGCCTTGCAGCATACTTGATTTTCTGCAGTGCTGTTATGCTTGGTATTTGTCTGAACTTCTTAACTATTGTATCAATGGACTTGATTTCTTTACCCTCAGGTTATCTGTTTGCCTGTCCTGTATGTTGATGGAATATTTATGGCTTCATATTTAATAATCTTGTTGCCCTTTGTTTCAAGATAAGTATTCAACTTCTAAATATTTTGATCTGTTGTGGAGTTTGATGTTGAACTTAATTAAGTGTGATACTATTTGCAAACTGTGTGAAGCAATGCCGACAGCATCTGCTGAATAGGAAACACAACAAAGAAGAATGAAATGTTTAAGAGTCATAGTTCTCTAGAACTCTTCTCTCTGTCATTGAAGTTTTAAGATATTCACTTTTTGCTTTTTCTTGTTATTTATAAATGTCAACCTGGACAATGTTCTATTGATCATCCTGTGATTGCTGGTAATATCTACTTTTGTAATAGCTTCACTATTTTGTACTGTTCGTTCTTGGCTACGTTCTTGGCTTACCACAGCAGTAGCAGTTCTTATTTTTCTGAAAACAAGTATTTTTTAATAACTAGCCCATGCTGAGCTGCAAAGGCAGTAAGTGTTTCGCCTCTTGGTTTTCTTTCACCAACACCATAATTATTGATGCTTGTTTCCTCTCCCGGTTTAGCTAGTCTGGTCATAAAGTAGCCTAGACTTTGGTTTAATAGTAAACATCACTAACCCCAACCAACCATGAGTTCATTACCCCCTTCCCCCATCCCACCCACTGAATTGTCTGTTCAGTGGTGCATTAAAATGTCCTTGAATGACTTGAAGTAGCCTTGATTCAAGGCACCTCAAACAGAGGCAAGATAGCCCTGTCAAATTCCAAAAGTCTTCTTCTGAATCTGAAGTCCTCAAATTTCTCACACGATCATGCTGTCTTTATATCTTTTTGTTTCCCAATTTGTCCTTAATTTTCCTAATTTATTTATGATAACTTGTCAGGCCTAAATACTTTGACAGGATATACAATGAAGTGATTACTTTTCTACCATCAGCATTGGCAGTTAATCAAAAGGTTGTATCCTTTTATAAGTACCTGAAACCACCCTAAAAATTGTTTCAACATATGTATGGATATGCAAGCTATATGTACTAAATATGATTTGAGTTAATTAGTATTATTAAACTTTTTAAATCCTCTCAAATTGTTATCAGAAAATAGACAGAAAAGGCAGCTAACTTTTTCCATCCATTTCTGATGGAAATTAGAGATTGATTTTAAACTTGAAAAGCACCATGTGAAATGTTAATCAATTCAAATTAATTTAAGTATAAACCTACATTGCCCATTCACATGTTTTTGAAACGCTTTTTGAGTGGTTTCATGTACTTGCATAAAGTTACAACCTTTGGAAAAACTGCTGATGTGATATAGCAAAGTGGTTCACTTTTTCAAGTTTTCTGTCACTTAGTGGCCAAATGGTTGTCGTTCGAACACATTGTTTTGAATTTGGACATCTTGGTTTTTTACAAGAGGGCGATTCCACACTAACAGGCACAAAAGTTTGACATGGGAGGGGAACATTGGATCAAAAATGAAGTATGTTCTGGTGTATTTTTGTGAGTGTACATTCAATGACGATCAAGGCTTGTGGTTGATAAATCTTCATGAATTTTACGTATGTAAAGAGGACAGACGTTATTGCTGTCGTTTGGTAGAAGTAATACTAAAATAAATTGATTTTCCCAATGTTGTCCAGATAGCACTTCTACAGACCCTTAAAAAGATAGTTACCGGCCAGAATCAAGAGAGTCCCTTCCCTGATTTATGAAACTATAAGTTTCAAAACAAATTTATGTGTACAAACTTGGAATGAATTTTTTCACAAAGATGTTTGTCTAATGTTTGTTAATGACATACCTTTGGTATATCCAGAATATCTACAGCAATATCTCATTTTTACTCTTTACAATCTGTATTATACATGTAGGAATATTACAGACACAACATTTAGTAGTTTGGTTATATTCTTTAATCACTTTCCAGGACATATGTCTGTCTTTGATACAAACAATTTTCAAATTAACTTGTTATTTCTGAAGTTCGAAGATTAACAATTTATTATTTTTTGCTGTGAACAACCATGAACAGCTCTGGAAAAAGACTGCATAATAATAGTAATTTTTTGCTCACTCTCCAATGCCTCTCCATATCCTGTGACCCATTAGTGTGGAATTTCCCATGTACGTGTAAAAACAATACAAGTATGAAGTTTTCCATTTACAGAAAATTTATCTTGATTCTCTTTGTGTTCAGATGTGGTAAAACATCATTGTCTTCAATTCTTAACAGACCTTGCAAAAGAAACATCAGATGATCATTGAGGAAAGACGACCCAAAGAAATGGATTGAGGTAGCTGCACTTTAAGTTGTCATCGTTGGACTGGATGAAAGACACAAGATAACCGCCCTCTTTGATCCCTCAAAGAATGGACTGACTGGTAGATGTACTCCAAGTTGACATAGTTTGACGGGATGAAACACACAAGATAACCCACTCTTTGCTAAGGTAGGTCTACAGCAGCTGCACTCTTCACTATTAAAACAATTACTGGTTATGAAAGAGAATATGTACATGTACTTGGAGGTCTCTAGGCCGACCTCGAGGCGGATCCCTAGTCGTTGGTGCCGACGTATTCTCTGTCAATGGTGCCAATGGACCCCTGTCAGTGGTGCAAGCAGACCCCTTGTCAGTGGTGACGGCGGATCCCTAGTCGATGGTGCTAACGGATCCTCTGTCAGTGGTGCCAACGGACCCCTGGCAGTGGAGACGGTAGCCTTGCTCAAGGCGGTCGCAGTTTTCATTTGGAAAAAGACGCTGTAAATCCCATCCATAGCATATACATAGCGTAATATGTGTATCACCTTGCACGAAGCCGTCACTACTACTGTGCGCGAGTCATCTGCACTCATATTATGGCCGTTAAGACTGCTTGGATGAGTTCATTTTATTTGAGGGTGATGATCTCTTCAAATGTTGTAAACACTTAATCTTTACACTACAGAACCTTTGTAGCTGATTTTGTTTACATTGCTAACTGCTTCAGTAATTTTAGTAATTTTAATATAAAACCTGTAGGGCCTACTGTTATGTTGTTAGTGCTGATAGAGAAAGAATTTCAACAGTATGGTTAAATTCCTTTTCTTTGTTAACGGTAAACATCTCTTTCAAAAATGGAGTGTACTAAAACCGTGATTGCAAATGATTGCGCAACCCCCCCCCCCCACCACCTATTAGTAAACATGACTTCCGCCACTGACCAATTGGGTCTTGTCTTCCGCATGCATTACAGTAACGACCCTGGCTAGCTCAAAACAGAACCATCAAGGCGTTGATTCTAAGAGTCAACATGTACATCTCACACCACGCAAACACTGCGGTACACATGCATCACACAGAGACTGTACATGTACATAGCTATGGCAAGTAGCGCAATGGCGCAATAGTGCAAAGGGGAAACAAAGTAAACAAAAAACAAATTAATAAGTGAAAATAAAACTCAGACGCCTTGGTCAAGGCTATGGAGAAAGGGGATCCCTATTCGGCAGTGCCGACGGACCCCTGTCAGTGGTGACAGCGGACCCCTGTCAGTGGTGACGGCGGACCCCTGTCAGTGGTGCCGGCAGACCCCTGTCAGTGGTGACGGCGGACCCCTGTCAGTGGTGACGGCGGACCCCTGTCAGTGGTGACGGTGGACCCCTGTCAGTGGTGACGGCGGACCCCAGTCAGTGGTGACGGCGGACCCCTGTCAGTGGTGCCGGCAGACCCCTGTCAGTGGTGACGGCGGACCCCAGTCAGTGGTGACGGCGGGCCCC
This sequence comes from Leptasterias polaris, assembly GCA_037783415.1. NCBI lineage: Eukaryota > Metazoa > Echinodermata > Asteroidea > Forcipulatida > Asteriidae > Leptasterias > Leptasterias polaris. The sequence continues at coordinate 1,431,984 of JAZGTN010000156.1, read as the reverse complement.
TGTCAGTGGTGCCGGCAGACCCCTGTCAGTGGTGACGGTGGACCCCTGTCAGTGGTGACGGTGGACCCCTGTCAGTGGTGATGGCAGACCCCCTGTCAGTGGTGATGGCAGATCCCTAGTTGTTGATGCCGATGGACCCCCTGTCAGCAGTGCCGGCAGACCCCTGTCAGTGGTGACGGTGGACCCCAGTCAGTGGTGCAAGCAAACCCCCTGTCAGTGGTGCCGGCAGACCCCTGTCAGTGGTGACGGTGGACCCCTGTCAGTGGTGACGGTGGACCCCTGTCAGTGGTGACGGCAGACCCCCTGTCAGTGGTGATGGCAGACCCCCTGTCAGTGGTGATGGCAGATCCCTAGTTGTTGATGCCGATGGACCCCCTGTCAGCAGTGCCGGCAGACCCCTGTCAGTGGTGACGGTGGACCCCAGTCAGTGGTGCAAGCAAACCCCCTGTCAGTGGAGACGACAGATCCCCTGTCGCTGGTGCCAGCGCAGGGGACAACGTGGTGACGACGGATCCCTTGTCACTGGTGAAAGCAGATCCCCTGCAGTGGTGCCGACGGATCCTCTGTCAGTGGTGCCGACGGATCCTCTGTCAGTAGTGCCCGCGGACCCCCCTCTCATTGTTGATGGCGGACCCCCCTGTCAGTGATGCTGGCAGACCCCCCCCTTTAAGTGGAGACGGCGGATCACTTGTCGGTGGTGATGGCAGGACCCCCTGTCAGTGGTGCCGGCAGACTCACTGTAAATGGCGACGGTGCCGGCAGACTCACTGTCAATGGTGACAGTGCCGGCAGACTCCCTGTCAATGGTGATGGTGCCGGCAGACTCCCTGTCAATGGTGACGATTGATACTTTGTCGTTAGTGCCAATGGATCCTCTGTCAGTGTTGTCGGCAGACCCCCTGTCATTGTATGGAGACTGTGGATCCCTTGTCTGTGGTACCAGCGGACCCTCTGTCATCGGTGCTGGAGGACCCCCTGTCAGTGGTGCTGGCAGACCCCCTGGCATTGGTGACATCAGATCCTTTGATTGTGGTGCCCGCAAATCTTCAATCTGTGGTGCCGACAGACCCCCTGTTAGTGGTGATGGTGGACCCCCTGTCAGTGGTGAATACGGACCCTCTGTCATTGTGTTATGTTACATGTTTCTGATGTTCCCAATGACAGCTCTCATCACATACTCCAATATAAAAGGTTCTTATTCATTTTGGGCCTGTTCGTAAATCTGCTAGTCCTCGGCTTCCACCTCTTTTGCCTTATTATTTCATTTTTTTAACCTAAAACTCCACACACGTATGATGGGTGTGAACAGTCACCCTTCCTACATGTACGTAATTGTGGATATGTGGCTCTTAGTGAGAACAAACAGCATGACATGTATAACAAATTTAGTCTAGGCAATGTCTTGTCACAATGTCTTGTCACAGCGGACAAGGTTGTTGTCTACATAGATGCTTCCTTGTTGTTTAGGTTTTTTTACAGCCGCATCTAGGACCCCATGCTATAATGGCTTCATGCTCCATGCTCGCAAATTGTCTTTGAAAGAAACAGTACCCATTTGCAAAAGTGTGTTATTGCAGGTCGGACACCGCATTTGCTTTTAAACTTGTGAAGTTACAAAATTTAAACCCTATTCATTTAAAGAAATAATACAAACCATTTAATTTCATGATTGCCATCCAACTCAAAGACAAGGGTAAAACCCATCATGAATTGGAATTCCAGCTCAGTGCTGTACAAATACCATTAACACGTCTATGTCCTTTTGGTGAATTTCCACCACACTCTCTGTACCCAGAGAACAATCTGATGGAGTGGAAGACTTTGGGTGCATAAAGGTTAATGGAAGAAAAAGAGGGTTTTGAACCCAATTCTCATCTCACAGTTCTGTTGATGAGCAAAGTTGTTGTTCATTTGGTTGAGTGTCATTACTGTGTGAGTATAGCAAACTCATTTAGGAGTAGTTAAGTCCCACCTATTGACTTAAAAGAATAACCTGTAGTTGACAACAGTCATAACATTTTTGGTCTCTGTTATATTTTGGTTGCAGTGAGTTTTATGAGCTATGGGGAGAAAGCAGCTTCACCACTCATTTATGTCCAACTGATGAAACGAACAAGTCCAACTACAAGGCAGTTTTCATGAGTAATAACTGAGTAATATCAACAGAACACCAGGCCAGTGATTGACTGCATCATGAGACTGTAGATTGTGTTTGATGTCATCAAAGACCTTTCTGCTGTATCACCAGAATACCAGTCCAGTGATTGACTGCATCATGAGACTGTACTCCCTGTATGATGTTATCAAAGACCTTTCAGCTGTGACACCAATCTTCAGTATGAATCTTAACAGGTGAGTTCACAATCTAAAGCATATCTTTTATACAATCAATTGGAACATACCAGTAAAAAATACATTCAAAGTAGAATTGAAAAGGTCAGACAAACCTATTTTGAAGTGGACAGACACAATTCAATTGTACCAAAAGAATTCTCAATGAATGATTCCCATTTTATGGGATGTTTGTGCAAGTTGTTCAGAACTTTGGATCACACAAACACACTGTTATATTTGTTGGTGTTTTCATAAATAAGGAGTACTGGTTAAAACTCAAATAACTCTCTCATTCTTGTAAATTATACAAAATGGTTTATTCCACATATATTGATCTCTGATGACCTTTGAACCAAGTACAAATGATAACCCAATCATTTTGGTTCATTACTAACTAGAGCATTTAAATACAGCATTTTTTTAAAACCTTCAGTGCAGCAGTTGGGTCCTTTTGCATCTGTTGCCCATACTACAGGGGAAAATCAGAGAATGTATCAATTAAATTTTTTGTAATAAGAAAGAAAAATGTAATTCCTTGAGAGTTTTGGTTGGACAAAGAAAACCGTACTACAGCAGGACTTAAACCTGCGACCTCCGGATTAACATGTCCGCACTCTACCAACTGAGCTCATCTAGCTCTATATCGGTGGTCACCCTATTTTGTTAAATTTTATGTGATTGTGCAAGTTTGTCAATTAGGCCCTAACATGTTTATTACAGCAAGTGTGCTACCATCTTGGTAATGGGTAAGTTTTTTAAGGACTTGTTGAGATGTTGGACACAAATATCTTGCAAAAGGTTTGCTGAATATTCCCTCCTGGAAAAAAACCCATTGACAGTGATGTGCTAACTGTATAGCTGTTGCACAGAATTTTTGATATTTTACAGCCATGAGTTGTCCTATACGTACTGTATAAATACATGACTACTTGCTATCAGTGCATCAACTTAGAAATATGTTACCTAAAATAAAAACATCATAACTCATTGATCAAGTTGAGGCACGCTTATTAGAGTTGAATATTTTAACAATTGGAATGGTGTAAGCCATCGTAGAGTAACGAATGGTTTTTATTTGAAACCCAACACCCCCAGATTTCACAAAAGATTGCAATATCACCTTCATAAGTCGTCAGTTCCATTGTAAAACAGGATACATGACTCTAATTATTAGGCAGGTGTAAAATGGGTTATTGAGTAGCTGAAGTAATAAGCCTAAGTCTGTTTACACTCTGTAAAAATATATCAACCAAAGGAAACAGCCGTGTTTTTGTTCAGACCTAGACTGACGTGTAAAGTTGTAATTTGTCACAAATTTAGAAACTGAATAAATTTGCTCCACTGCCAAAGTTCCATTTAAAAAAAAAATCACAGTTGAAAACTGCAGTTTTGGAAACTGCTTTCTAGTTAAAAAGTTAACTTCAATACCAAAATAAAGGTGACTTCTCCATTCTCACAGAACTGTCGATGTATTTTCAATCTTGCAGCTTTTTTGACGAGTTATTAATTCCTAAATATATGGGGGGGGGGGGAAAAGCAAAAAAAAAAAATACCCCCAAAATAAGATGTGTGTGCAGAGTGCTGTGTACAAACCAATGCATCACCGCTGCTTGAAAACGCCAAACTTAAAATCGTAAACAGATGCGTCACTTCGGAAGAAACACAGAAGTTGTACCCGTGTAGCATCATGCTAGCGCTGTGTAGACTATTTCAATGGATAGAGTGGTAAATCATGATATGTTACATGGAAACACAAAATTGCAAGCCTAGTGATACATTGGTCATGCTAACTAGTATAATTGCAAACTTAGTGATACATTGGTCGTGCTAACTAGTATAATTGCAAACTTAGTGATACATTGGTCGTGCTAACTAGTATAATTGCAAACTTAGTGATACATTGGTCATGCTAACTAGTGTAATTACAAAACTTGTACATGTTATTGTTAGGTCATAAAATGTTACCGGTGTGTCATTAATTTGTACAAAAACAAGATTTGCAAATTTTTGGATTTTTGACCCATACTTTTCTCTGAAAACAGTGACAAATTAGTTGATTAGGTCTTGTCCTATAGAAGAAACTCTCTCTCCTTCACCTTGTACCTTACAAAAAGCATCAGGACTAAACCTCCTTGGTCTTAATTGTCTTACGAATTAAACCTAAAACTCCACTTCCCTTAATTTCAACTGATTGTTTCTAATAGCAATAATTTGGTTGGTACTTGTGAAGGAAAACAGAAAAAAGTAAATTCACATACTGTACATTTAGTACTCTGAAACTGTCAGCTTATTTCCCTGTGCTATATTTCAGAAAGCGCTTGAAATGCATTTTAATCAATATTTTTGTAAAAAAAGATGTGTGTAATGTATTTGTTGTCCACTGGTATACACATACATGTGTATCTTCTGCACTTAAAATCTTAATGCAGGTCAGTTGCCACTCTTAGACTGTTGACTACGGTTGTTGTCATGGTACTATCAGTATTTGTCATTCCTTCTGTTAGGATGTTGAAATACTACTCTTCATTCATCCTTCACCAAAGCCAATATTTCGTTACTTCCCCCTTCCTTGATCTGTTAGGATGTTGAGACACTCTTCATTCAACCTTCATCAAAGCCAATATCTCTATACTTTCCTCCTTCTTGATTCCTCAATCAAAGCCAATATTTCTATACTTTCCTCTTCTATGATCTTTTAGGATATTGATTCACTAGCCAACTCTTCACTCTGCCTCATTCAAATTCAATACCACTATTGGTATGACTGTTGTCGAGTGGCGTAAAGTGGTTAAACTGCTGGACATTACCAAAAGGTTGTGTGTTCTAACCCAGCCCAGCTGATTTCATACTGACTAGAATATGTCCTCTAGTTACTGAATCACAATTTATTGGTTTCTGCAAATCATAATTGTAGCAACAAACCAATGTGTGTATCAAAAGAGATTGGCTGTTGCCAGCTTGGCAAGCTTAGCTGTTGGGAAGATCATCTAAACAAACAAAAAAATCAACAAAACCCAGAAAAACTTTACCTCCCTTTTCCTTGATCTGTTAGAATGTTGGGCACTATTGTGCATCTAATCTTTACAACTATCTGCACTCCTCTATATGCCCATCCTGGTCTGGTTCACAGTTCAAAGACAATGAAAGTAAATAGTTCTCTTAGTCATCTCAACTGTTGTAATTTAAACAAAATCTTGATCACAAATCATTCAAGAGGGTAACCTCTTTACAGAGAAACTGGTTTTGATTATCACTGACTTTATACAATCTTTGGAATGCTCTTTAGATCAGTTCACTAATAAAACAATACATGAAAGTGTAACAACAACAAGCTTGCTTTCCATTTACTGGCCTACATTATGACAGTGCCAGTGACATCAACTAAAAAATACTAATTTCCAATTGTTTGGTACCTCACTGTCATTGAATAAATAGAAAACATATTTCTCGCCTACACTATATGACAGTGTTGGTGATATCAAACAAATACTCACTTCCAAATGTTTGGTATTTTATACTGCTGTTGAATAATTAGAAACATAGTCTCATTCTAAATAACATTGTTGGTAACAATGGCTTTTGGTCTCTGTCGTGCTAAGACTTTTTAATGAGGACAAAATTTAGCCCAACTTTGCCTCTGAATTACTTCCGTTTATTGCCAGGCAGTAACAAACAAAACATTTTAGAAATGTCTTTTTCATGTAGTAATTTTAACGCACTTTGATGGTGTTAATGTGTTTTTATCTTGTCAACTCATTATTCAGTCTAACGGTGATCCAGTAGAAACTGGTGTTTAACTAATCACCTCTGTGTAAATGTGACAACACCAACACAATGTTAACTTCACCAGCTATGGGGATAATTAACACTGTGTTGGTATTGTCACATAAATAGATACCAAGAGAATCAGTTAAACACCCAAGTCTCTGCAGTCTACTGATTTGTTTTCTTCAAATTATTGAAGAGTTATATTAGAGACATGGTAAAGTTTTAGGGGGCGGTTCAAAAAAACAACACAAAAAAACGTAAGCTCTAGTAAAATAACCAGTTTAAAAGTATATATATCAACAATTATTTACACAGTTTGTGTTAATCTGGTCTTACAAATGTTTTCTCTATCCTGGCAAAGGAAAGAGAGGCATGAAGTATTCAAGTTCCAACATTTACCCTTTTATGAAAAAAAACACACAATTCAGTCAGCTTTTTTGCAAGTTGGCTTATGATTTATTTCTTGGGAACTAAAGGATTGGAATAAATACAGTCCAATGATTTACCATTTCTTTAATGTTATGATAAATTTTATTGATAAATGTCATGGCTTTATGCATGTGTGGTTGCTGAAGCAAAGTTTCAGAAACCAGAAGGACATTTATTTATTACTCTAATCAGAATCACTGACATGGATTAATCTATCTTTAACCAAGATAATTGGAAGGATAATTATAAAACCAACAAGCTGATTTGGGATTTGTTCCCGTTCATACAGGAAGGGCTGGATGTGGGCTGGTAAATAGACACTTGCAATCTTTTTGAACATAATGTCAAGCCATTCTTGACAATTTCAAAGACTGACAATTTATTTTCTTTTAATTATCAATTTATATAACTATCCATTAATATAATTTGTTTACATGGTTTTATGCAGCTTCATTCCTTTAACTAAAAACTCAGACAATCATATGTTTTTTATAATGGAGATAATATTAGCAGAACTTCAGAAGGCAGTTACTGGATTCAGGTTCTTGTGATGAAGGTCATCAGAATAATGGGTCCAAATCCTAACTGCAAATTTAAACAGTCAAGCAAAAACAACATATGCCTTTCATGTGCAGGGATGAGAAATGTCAGACTTGTATCTGAACTAAGAAGTTTTTTATGTCTGCCTGTTGAGAAAACTAGCTGTTGGTTTTCCTTAGATACAAGGATACCATTCACATTGATCTACTTCAGTCTCTAATGAAAGATGGATTTTAGTTTCAGACCTTTTTGTCAGCAACGACTCTCATCCCTGATACTGAAAGCATTGTTTTAATTTTGTCAGTGACTTAAAATGAATAAGTCAAATTTATATTAGTATGTAAACAAAAATACCTTTTAAATGTCAACACAGACTCAAATAAAACAATCCAAGTTTCTTCAAAATCTGAAACGCTAAAACTTTTAAATGTTCAATGCAATAAGCAATTTAAATTTTCAACTCAAGTGAGAGTACATGGTTACATTATTGTTCAGTGCTGCACCACCTGGAAACGAAACCTCATTTCTTAGTAAGATTTTGAAACAAACTGCAATTAAAGCACAAATAAAACTATGTGGTGACATTCTACATTCTATGAATGAAAACTAACTGAAAGGTGACATACACTTTGATATGTATACATCTCATCATTGCATTAAGTGAATAGTTCTAAAAGTTGGGGTTGGAGTCAACTTCAATGTTTAGAATTAGGAGATGAGTAAACATTCCTCAAATCTAAACTTTCTGTAATCAAAAATCTTCAAACTGTTCAATAGTGAAGATTATCAATATGCTCCTACAATGCTTCCTTATTGACTGAAAGGTCACAGACACATTGACATGTATACATCTCACCATTGCAATTAAGTGAATAATTCTAAAAGTTGGAGTTGGAGTCAACTTCAATGTTTAGAATTAGCAGAAAGGTAAACTTTCCTCATGATTGCTAAATGCACCAATCTTGATTTCAGTAGTTGTCATTCATAGTTTGATACTTTATCAGTAAGTTTAACTGTTTTCTGCTGAAAATTATCTCATGGCATTTTCAGTATGATAGAAAAATGTACAGTGGGTGGGGATTTAACACTTTATAAAATCATTTATTTAATTTGAGTGGTTCAAGTGACCTTAAACACAATGTTCATGAAATGAAATTCTTTTTAACTGATTTTATAGAAGCAGAAACCATAATCTGTCATGAAATTGTGGATGTGTTAAACATCTAAGACAGTGCTAGTTTAAAAAATCTTCCATGTAGTTGTTGAACTTTGTGTGGTAGTAAATTTTATTTTATTATAAATGAGTAAATGAGCTTTGACGCTCACGAGAATAACTGGTCCTGACTGAAAGAAGTCAGCATCATACATGACTTATGGAGATGTTACGAGTGGTCGGTAACTGAACTTGAATTCTTGTGGTGAAGATCATGGGAGTAGTGGGTCCGACTCCAGACTGCAAGTAGTCAACATCAAAAAGCAATGATGGGCAGTCAGTAACTGAACTTGAATTCTTGTGGTGAAGATTATGGGAGTAGTGGGTCCGACTCCAGACTGCAAGTAGTCAACATCAAAAAGCAATGATGGGCAGTCAGTAACTGGACTTGGGTTCTTGTGGTGAAGATCATGAGAATATAGTGGGTCCGACTCCAGACTGCAAGTAGTCAACATCAAAAAAGCAATGATGGGCAGTCAGTAACTGGACATGAATTCTTGTGGTGAAGATCATGAGAATAGTGGGTCCGACTCCAGACTGCAAGTAGTCAATATCAAAAAGCAATGATGGGCAGTCAGTAACTGGACTTGGGTTCTTGTGGTGAAGATCATGAGAATAGTGGGTCCGACTCCAGACTGCAAGTAGTCAATATCAAAAAGCAATGATGGGCAGTCAGTAACTGGACTTGGGTTCTTGTGGGGATGCTTATGAGAATAGTGGGTCCGACTCCAGACTGCAAATAGTCAACATCAAAAAGCAATGATGGGCAGTCAGTAACTGGACTTGGGTTCGTGTGGGGATGCTTATGAGAATAGTGGGTCCGACTCCAGACTGCAAGTAGTCAACATCAAAAAGCAATGATGGGGGTAGTCAGAAACTGGACTTGGATTCTTGTGATGAAGATCATGAGATTAGTTGGTCCAACTCTTGACTGCATGTAGTCAACATCAAAAAGACATCATTATTTAAAAGTAGTCTACATCATAAAGGAGAAATTTTGAGCTGTTAGTTACTGGGCTTAGATTCTTGTGATGATGGTCATGAAAATAGTTAGTCCAAGTTCTGACTGCAAGTGGTCTACATCAAAAAGAGATAAATATACAATTGGTCAGTACCTGAACCTAAGTTCTTTTGGTGATGATCATCAGAGTGGTGGGTTCGAATCCAGACCGCAAAGGAAATCATTAACAACTGCAGTAACTTTACTGGACTTGAATTCTTATCAGATCCTGACTGCTATAATCAACAGCAAAAGTTGCAAATGTGTCAAACATGTGGGCACAGTAAAATTTATCAGTTATCGTATTTTGTCTTTATCTTGAGGCACAAAGATACTAAACTACAGCCTGGAAAACATGTTTTACCCTCAAAAAATTGTTACTAAAAATTCACACACACACACCCACTCTAAAAGTAGCTTGCTTGTTACTTTAGTTAAAGGGAACAGAGGGTAGTAGCACGTGATGACAAAATTAACAGTTTAACATTACAACTATTTTTGACTCCCCTTAAGTTTGGATGGGGGATGCAACGTTGTTCCATGAACACCATGGAATACAAAACTACTTTATTCTATTTAATAGTTCACTGTACTGTACATGGCATGAGATTTTCTAGCAGTTCTTATTAACTAAGTTTAATAGCATAATTTATTTCAACTTGAAAAGTTATAGGTAGGGCCTTTGTTTGGTTTTTGTCAACAAAATTTAAAAGCTAGATACATAAAAAGTCACCTTTTGAAAGTGGTGGCTGTTTACAGTGAAAACTTAATGAGAAAACAGCAAAAGATAATATAATGGTTTTTGAACAGAATGTTGAATCCATCCAAGTTTAGCGAGGTGACAGCCAGTCCCTGGCTGCAGCTTTCACAAGAGGACACTACCTAACAAATCAGATTCAAAATGATTTTTTATTGACTTCTAATCATAGTGGACATTTCAGACAAAATAATGTTGTGGATGCTTACTACCATTACCATCTTTATAAAAAGTCAGCTTTTTTAACGGGGTCATAACCAAACAACGACCCAACCTATATGTAATGTAAGGCCTATTTTACATGTCTATTCTTTTAAGAAAGACAAATCCAGTGAACCACAAACTGGTTCCTGAACTTTCATTTGAAGACATGATTCTGTGGCTCATTATAGTCCACACAATGTTTTTTTTTAAGGTTAGTCAAAAGTATTTCCTTATAAGTTTATAAATACAGCAAAACAATATCCTTAGTTTATTAAGGTTTTGGAAATAGATTACCTGACATCCTGTGTGGTTAACATTCTACATGTCCTGTTAGATTGTAAAAGACAGAAAAATCTAAGAATTTGTTAACAATGTAAGCGCCGAGTATGTTAAAAGATGACAGAAGTTTTGTTAATTTTAATAAGATGGTTATTTTCTCCTTTTTGGAATGTAGTAGTTAACCCACAGCAGGTCGTTTAATTCTGTTGAGGTGCTATCCCAGTCACATGCTGCTTTAGGGACTTTGTAAGGGTAGCGGGTAGCAGGAGCTACTTCAGAATCTGACACACCTGCCCATGCGATGTTACAGGTCCACCTTCCTTAAGTTGTTCCACCCCTATACCAAGGGTTGTGGAGTTGTTTCCGGTAACTATAAACTGAGCGGTGACTTATTGGAATAAGGACATGGCAAATTATCATTGAATTGGCAGATGGGGCTTGCAACAAACGTTAATGTAGCGACAATCGGAGAAAAGAAGAATGAGAACAGAGCCACACTGCCATCTACCTCAACTACCGCCACACATTGAAATGAGACAGTTAACATTGCCTGCAGATTATTGAGGAAGATTGTCAAACCCAGAAAAGTCTTCCCAACAGTATTCCAGCATTGAGGACATGCCTGTGCAGGAGTTGCAATGAAAAATGCTTAACCAATGGAGGATGTATGTATCCATTGATAATAGCGGATTTATGACATCAAGAATCTTACAACCCATTCCTGCTCTGACGGCAGTACACCAAGTTTAACCGGAGGAGAACTTTAACAGAATAAGACGGCAAGTTTACGATTCAATGGACGGGATCACATTCAACGATACCAACTGAACTGTTATCAACAACCACAAGAGATTCTTGAAATTGAATGACTCCAAGTAGTTTCTATTCAAGGAATGGAGTCACATTAAACATCAACAAAACTGTTCATTAACCCCAGGGGTTCTTTCTAAATGTTACACTGCAAGCAGATTCCATTCAAGGAGTTGTCACTACAAAATGCTTAAACCAATGGAGGATGTATGTATCCATTGTTAACAGCAGATTGATGGCAGCTAGATCCTGACAAACGTTTTGCCATTCCTTCTCTGATGCCCTCAATGCAAAGACTAAAGGAAAGTGATTGGAGATCTTTCAAAATGTGAGACTGCAAGTTCATTCTAGTCAGTGAATGGAAAAGCATTCAACATCGACAGAACTGTTGTCAAGAGACCTCTAAGAATGTAAGACTGCACTTGGCTATCAAAGAGTGGAATGATAGTAAGCAACATCAACAGATCTATGATGAAAGCAGACCCCTCACAATGAGTCTGTGATGTGATTATATCATGGAAAGGAGTCACATCGGCAGAACTGATGGCATCAAGATTCTTACAAGCATTTTGCCAGAACTGTTATCAAATGTGAATAGAGATGAAGGAATGCTCAACATCCCACCCAAGACAGCATCTCATTCCGTCCATCTATTCCAATGAAATGTTGTAACATGCATACGACTGGGATAGCTGTTGAAGTTTTTGTAAAGATACACCTTAAGTGTCTTTAATAATTATAACATTTGAAAAGTAGTTTCAAATGTTTTTAATGTGTCATTTAAAGGGAAAGTACAAGATACACACATTGATTCAAAGTTATTAAGGCTTGCTTTTAAATTTCCCTACCATTAAGTCAAAATCGTTTTTGTACTCCACCTTTAAACTTTGAAAAAACAATACTGAACAAGATCTACAGGATCACACTTGTGTATGGGTCGCTGTATCCCATTATTTGTACTTGCCCATTAAATTAACATTTTAAATAGCCTTTGAAAAAAAAGGACCTTTGATCAGGTTCTTATTTGGCTTCACGGGTAGACTGAATAATATGGTATTTGACAAGGTAATGTCATTTGACAATTTAATGATTTTCACATTGAGAATTTTGAATTTTTTTAATTTTTCCCAGTTCAGAATTTCAAAACTTAACATTATGTAGTTTATTAAGATTAAAAACCGCACTTTCCTTCTCTGAAGGAACTCTTCATAAAACAAATTAACTTAAATCCATCCTGATGTTCATTGTTCTTTTTATGACAGAGGTCAAAAACTCAAAAATGTCCATTCTGTCCTATCACACACATTACTCATTGGGAATACATCAGTGCAGTCATTTCAAGATATCTGATCATTTTAATCACATTGATTTGCCAAAAAATAGTTTGTTGCCGGGTGTTTTCCATATAGCAGAGTCTTTTTCGGAGGCAAAATCAGTGTTTTTCTCAACTGCTTCTTTTTTCCTGGTGCCAGGGCCACCTCTGAATAACCCAGTGTGATAAAAACCCCTTGACAATCCCTTCCTAAAGATCTTGATTTTCCTCTCCTTTGTTCAACTATAACTGAAATCATTTCTTATTGAAGGACCTTGTATCTAAGTGTGTATACCAGTTAGGACAGAGACAAGCCTCAACAATTTGTTTTCTTTTATAGCTTTTATCGCAGGATACTTGTAGTCCGTGGGCTAGAATACCTCCCCCATGCATCCCCCCCCCCCCCAGATCCTCCGCGAGTGGTATCATTTTGTTTAGGAGACCCATCTGAGTGATTATTTTGATGCTACCAGTAAAAAAGTTGGGATGCATAAAGATGGCAGCCATTTTTTTAAATGGCCGCTTTTCGAAATTGGTTGTGCCTATATCTCGGTCTGTGAGACTCATAGAGACTTGGTTTTGGTGTCTATACTAATGTTTTCAGGGTCAAGGAACCCAATAAGACCAAATTAAAAGATATTGGATCAGTTGGCCAACTACAGGCTGTGTACTGTCACATCATTATGGTCTGCCCCTACCAAGCCGGCACTGGCCCTGTACAGGCTGTGTACCGTCTCATCATTATGGTTTGCCCCTACCAAGACGGCACTGGCCCTGTACAGGCTGTGTCTGACACATCATTATGGTTTGCCCCTACCGAGCCGGCACTGGCCAACTACAGGCTGTGTACTGTCACATCATTATGGTTTGCCCCTACCAAGCCGGCACTGGCCCTGTACAGGCTGTGTCTGACACATCATTATAGTTTGCCCCTACCAAGCCAGTACTGGCCCTGCACAGGCTGTGTCTGACACATCATTATGGTTTGCCCCTACCGAGCCGGGACTGGCCAACTACAGGCTGTGTACTGTCACATCATTATGGTTTGCCCCTACCAAGCCGGCACTGGCCCTGTACAGGCTGTGTCTGTCACATCATTATGGTCTGCCCCTACCGAGCCGGCACTGGCCCTGTACAGGCTGTGTACCGTCTCATCATTATGGTTTGCCCCTACCAAGCCGGCACTGGCCCTGTACAGGCTGTGTCTGACACATCATTATGGTTTGCCCCTACCAAGACGGCACTGGCCCTGTACAGGCTGTGTCTGACACATCATTATGGTTTGCCCCTACCAAGACGGCACTGGCCCTGTACAGGCTGTGTCTGACACATCATTATGGTTTGCCCCTACCAAGCCGGCACTGGCCCTGTACAGGCTGTGTACTGTCACATCATTATGGTTTTCCCCTACCAAGCCGGCACTGGCCCTGTACAGGCTGTGTCTGACACATCATTATGGTTTGCCCCTACCAAGCTGGCACTGGCCCTGCACAGGCTGTGTACCGTCTCATCATTATGGTTTGCCCCTACCAAGCCGGCACTGGCCCTGTACAGGCTGTGTCTGTCACATCATTATGGTCTGCCCCTACCGAGCCGGCACTGGCCCTGTACAGGCTGTGTACCGTCTCATCATTATGCTTTGCCCCTACCAAGCCGGCACTGGCCCTGTACAGGCTGTGTCTGACACATCATTATGGTTTACCCCTACCAAGCCGGCACTGGCCCTGTACAGGCTGTGTACCGTCTCATCATTATGGTTTGCCCCTACCAAGCCGGCACTGGCCCTGTACAGGCTGTGTACCGTCTCATCATTATGGTTTTCCCCTACCAAGACGGCACTGGCCCTGTACAGGCTGTGTCTGACACATCATTATGGTTTACCCCTACCAGCCTGGCACTAGCCCTGTACAGGCTGTGTCTGACACATTATTATTATTATTATTATTTATTCGGCCAAGATTCAAAGACAATAAAGATCACAAAAAATACAGTATGTACAAGTAAACAGAATCGAGCAAAATATAAGTCAAAATTATTTAAAAAAATTAATACGACAGTACAAAAACTAAGACAAAACGAAGTTAGAAGGAAAAGGGAGGGGGTGGTTGGGCAACCATGAAAGACAACGGGGGAAAAAACCCCAAAACAAACAAACAAAAACAAAAAACAGGCAACAGGCAACAAGCAACAAAGCAACAACAAGAACAACAAGACACAAACAAAGAACAGCTCATAACATATTAATAAACAAGAACATGACAAAAACAACAGAATCGGAAAAACAAGAATCAAGAACAACATAACCAATTTAAGCCGGCCAGGATAGACAAAAGTGTACCTAAACACTGTGACCCGAAGGCCTGTCTATCCAAGCTTAAATGGTGACATAAGACAATAAATTTAAACAAGGAATACTACATTCATGTATATAAAGGCAAACAAAAGTAAAAATATTAAATTTCAAGACCAAATTTAGTGAAATTGAAATAGAATAAATTATATAAAGCACAATGTATACAAACAAATTCAATTTCAAATGAAGACACTCAAGGAAAAAAAATAAACAAATAAATATGAATAGATAAATATGAATAAATAAGTAAAATGAAAATAAAATAAAATTAAAAAGGAAGTTAATAAAATTAAACTAGAATGGAAAGTGGCTAGAATAGGCGGTCAACAAAAATAAGTGAAAATATAAAACCAAACAAATTATAATAAACAAAAACTGTGTAAATAAATGATTTAAATGAAAAAGAAAAAGAAAACAGGAAAATAAATTAATAACAAACAGAAAAGATCAATTGGACAATAAATGGATAAACAAGGAATGTGAGGTCTCAAGCAACTAGACAAAAATTATGTTTCATGAAAATGAGCAGATAAACTCCTGTTAAAACACTTACAAGAGTCAAGAATTAAAGTATCTTTAATATAGGAAGGCAGACTGCTCCAGATGCGCGGAAATGAATGAGTAGCAGTGTTCTTGAGGGCTAGAGTTCTTGCATAATGGTGATGAAAGGTTAGGGTATTGGTGTGACGAGTGTTGACTGCTGTGTTGTCGCGAACTGAGAGGCAGTCAATCAAACCAAAGAGACATTTGGTTACAAAAGATAGTGTTTTTTGTCTTCTAGAGTCTAGGGTTATCCAATTTAATGTGCGCAATCTGTCCGCGTATGTCATAGTGCCTCTGTGTTGTTTTAGACACATTCTGCTGGCTCGCCTTTGAATTTTGTCTATCTTTGAGCTGGCAGAAGAGGTGTAAGGGTTCCAGGCAGGTAGCCCATATTCCAGGACTGGCAACACAAGGGACTGGTAGATTGATGTCGGGGCTTTGGTAGATGTTCCACCTGCTACATGCCAAATGAAACCTAATGTTCTGTTGGCTTTAGAAACAACAGCGTTGACATGGTCATTCCAAGTCAAAGTGTCATTCAGTGTTACTCCCAGATATTTGTATGATGATGTGACACTGAGAGGGGTATCATGGAGGATATAGTTAGGAAGCACTGCTGGTTTCTTGGCTCTTGACATGTGCATGACCTTTGTCTTTCTGATGGTCTGCCCCTACCGAGCCGGCACTGGCCAACTACAGGCTGTGTACTGTCACATCATTATGGTTTGCCCCTACCGAGCTGGCACTGGCCAACTACAGGCTGTGTACTGTCACATCATTATGGTTTGCCCCTACCAAGCCGGCACTGGCCCTGTACAGGCTGTGTCTGACACATCATTATGGTTTGCCCCTACCGAGCTGGCACTGGCCAACTACAGGCTGTGTACTGTCACATCATTATGGTTTGCCCCTACCAAGCCGGCACTGGCCCTGTACAGGCTGTGTACTGTCACATCATTATGGTTTGCCCCTACCGAGCTGGCACTGGCCAACTACAGGCTGTGTACTGTCACATCATTATGGTTTGCCCCTACCAAGCCGGCACTGGCCCTGTACAGGCTGTGTACTGTCACATCATTATGGTCTGCCCCTACCGAGCTGGCACTGGCCAACTACAGGCTGTGTACCGTCTCATCATTATGGTTTGCCCCTACCAAGCCGGCACTGGCCCTGTACAGGCTGTGTCTGACACATCATTATGGTTTACCCCTACCAAGCCGGCACTGGCCCTGTACAGGCTGTGTACTGTCACATCATTATGGTTTGCCCCTACCAAGCCGGCACTGGCCAACTACAGGCTGTGTACTGTCACATCATTATGGTTTGCCCCTACCAAGCCGGCACTGGCCCTGTACAGGCTGACGTGTACTGTCACATCATTATGGTTTACCCCTACCAAGCCGGCACTGGCCCTGTACAGGCTGTGTCTGTCACATCATTATGGTTTGCCCCTACCAAGCCGGCACTGGCCCTGTACAGGCTGTGTCTGACACATCATTATGGTTTGCCCCTACCAAGCCGGCACTGGCCCTGTACAGGATGTGTCTGACACATCATTATGGTTTGCCCCTACCAAGCCGGCACTGGCCAACTACAGGCTGTCTACTGTCACATCATTATGGTTTGCCCCTACCAAGCCGACACTGGCCCAATACTGGCTGTATACCGTCACATGTTGAAATTCAAGATGGCTGCCTCAGCCGAATGATCCAATGTTTTTATTAATGTTCTTATTGGGTTCCTTGATCCTGAAAACATGGGTATAGACACTAACCCCAAGTATAAAGAGGCACCTAATTGGGACTTGCATTTTGGGGAATTTATAACAACATTTTTATGCCTAACCTCAACTTATGTCGTATTTTTGGTCACATTTTTCCTTGCATTTGTTTCGTACAATTTAAATTCTGTCATTCACACACTCTTACATGGAATATGAACATTTTATGCTAGCGATGTGGTTACATGTTTTGCCAAGTATTTTTTCTCAGAATTCACATAAAACTGACTGCTTGGTATAGTGTACGCCAGCGATGTAGTAAATTCTAGCGATTAACTAAAAACCAGTACAAATCTGCAGCACACTTTTACTTGGAATATTTCACTAAGTTTTGAAGTTACATACAGCCCATCAAGCGATGGCAACATTACCAGTACTTTACTCAGTCTACCGCCTTACCAATGGTGGGGACGAGGGAACCTTGAGTTCAAGATTGTTTCCTTGGCTCCCCTCAATTGTGCATACAAATGCAGGCATGTAATAAGGAAACCAGTGTCAGTTTGTCCTCAATTCCAGTTCAACTTTCTCCTGGTACCTCAGATATTCAAGAATATCACAACCACAAATAAACTGCCTCAACTGGGTCAATGATAGTGTAACGTTAAAGACAAAATGGAAGAAGAATGGAAATCAAGCTAGATTTGTGCCATCATTGTACGTCATTGTAAATTTGCTACTGTGTATTATCTATCTGTGTATATTATTCTCTATAGTAGATGTTCATGTGCTCTTTGTAATGCCGACATACTGAATTTCCTTATGGACCAATAAAATTAATCTGAATCTGAATCTGAATCTGAATCCATCCTCAATTCCAGTCATACTTTCTCCTGGTACCTCAGATATTCAAGAATATCACAACCAGTGGCGTAACTAAGGGGGGGGGGCACGTGCCCCCCCCCCCCAATTGATGCCAGTGCCTCCCCAGGTGCCCCCCATTTGAAATCTGAACCTTTGAGACTATAATAATTAGCCTACCTGAATATAAAATGCTAAGTTTTATAAACTTTTATGGAACACTGGTGGCATATAACTCAATGTTTCAAACTATTTGTTCTAATTTACACATATTTGTTGTACCTTTGCAATGGACAGTTGTTATTTTTACCAACATCTTCAGAGTACGTTAAATCACGTCCGCAAATTGTATGATGACTCATCGCCCGCTCGCACCCCATTCTGCCACGAGTCTGCCACGTTAAATACGGTACGGTAGTGTCACATGAAGCTACACGACTGTGCTGGGTACCATTGCATTTATTTACATGAGGTAAAAACAATTTAAAACTCTTGAGCTGTGAGAGCCTTGATCTAAAATATTTGCTTCATTGGAGACATTACTTTGTTCTTCAGTATATAGGGTATATTAAATAGTTTGTCAATATGTAAAAATCAATTCCGAATTTTTTTTTTTAGCATTGAGCATTGTTTTTTTGCATTGATGCATGGCCCCAAGTGTGTAATAAATAAATACTAGTGCCAGTCCTCAAATACATAAATCCACATAAAAAAAAGACTCCGGCCTCGCAATCTCTTATTAATAGTTATGATTTATTTCTACACATCAAACAGTAACTGCATGATTCTAGATATGCGAAAAAGTAGAGAGAAAAAAAGAAGGAAAAAAGAAAAATAATCTTTGTAAATTGACCATATTCCCTTTGGTTTAATTGAGGGGCTGTTTGGAGCCCGCCATTGCGTAGATTAAGATCCAGTTTTTAAAAGTGCAAAGGGAATCTATAGTTGATTTGCCAGCGGTGCCCCCCTAGAAAAAATGGTGCCCCCCCCCCTAAAAATTTACAGTAGTTATGCCGCTGTCACAACAACAATAAACTGCCTCAACTGGGTCAATGATCAGATTAATTTAAAAGTCAATGTTGTACTTGTATGCTTGATGTGATTTTAGAAATTTAGGTTTTCAATTGTAAATGTTTCAAATCTTTATAAGATGGATTTTAATCTGCCAAGGCAGGGTACAGGATTCAAACTGAACTACATGTAAGACATCAAAAGCCACTCGAATCTCACATGTTTATGAGAGCTTACTGTATGGCGCCATGAGCAACGACTGTTGGAATGGCGCCATATAAATCTTAAACTGATTGATTGATTGTTCATGTACTGAAATCAACTTCAATTTTGTCTAATTAAGAGACCAACTTGATATCAATAATAATGTAATGTCAAAGACAAATCATTTTGATCTGAAGGAAGAAGTGAAACCCATTTTTCACAAACTGAATTTCAGAACTGACTTATTGCAAAGACGTGATTGCTAAAAATTAACAGCAGCAGCAGCTGTTCAACTTGCTCCTAGAATTTTGTCAATGCTCATACATTACAAGAAGTTGTTACTGAAACTGGACAACTTAATATTGAAATATAGCATGACGCGACATCATCCTGTACCCTGTCTTTCAAAACTGCATCAACTTGAAATCTAATATGTCGATCTACTTATTTTTGCAGTGAGGTTTTATTGCCAGGGGATGAATCAGCTGTGGATGGAACAATTCTTGATCATTGATGATGTCTCATCTTAATGGATCTTCAGTGTTGTCTGCAACAGCCTCTTCTAGTCTACACTGAAACATCAAGGCAATGGTATCTAGTCAATGCACTAGAATAGTATAAAAGAAATAGCAAATCCATGTCAATGGGAGGAGACTTTGCACTTGTTTCACATCTCAAATTTAAATACTGTAATTTTCAGTTCTGTGTAAGGGAGTTGAAGGAAACTAGTCAAACTTGTAAATAACAAGGCTCTCTCCAATTAAAAACCAGTAGTTGAAGACTGTTTGAGATTCATGAGTTACTCTTTGGTCAAACTTGTAAAAAACAATGCTTTGAAGTTTTTCCGTCCAAGATCATGTGATAACCAATCCAAAGTCCACACTTTGAATTCAATGAATTATTTTTGGCAGAATTCTTTGCTTCTCCCATGTTCTTCAATATACTCTCATTGACATGGATTTGCTTAGTCGGTTCTAATTGGAAAAGTAACATATCAAATTAAAACAAAAATAAATTTCATGCCAGGCACATGGTAGGAAAGATCATATTTCTTGAAACATTAACTACAAGTTTTAAATAATTTGATTTCATCGTTTTATAAACAAACTGCAACAGCATGTAGTGGAAAACGCTACAATCTTATAATTTCTGTTCTGGCCAAACAGAAGTTATATACAAAATGTTTATATTATTCCAGTCAATGTTTGGAATCAACATGTCTTCTCATTAAAGAAACTGCTCTAAGTGTTCAAATGCATTTCAAAAACACTTTTGCTTTACAAGACAAATGCAGATTGTCTGACACAGTCAGTTTACTATTTTGGGGCTCGATATGTGGCATGGTCTACCTCCCCCTCCTAATATGTTTTCATTGTGTTCTGGTAATCTCAGGAAGTCAGCAAGGATGCTGTGCTTTGGCTTATTGTAAAACATTTCTGATAATTTTGAAATTTATGCTTTAGTTATTTAAGTAAGTGTAACTTTGCTTGATTGTATAAACTGGATTGAATTATGTGTAGAAAAACTTTTATTTGATATAGAACTGTACACTGGCACATCATATTTAGTTTGAATGTTCTAATGGTTTCTATTCTGGTGATCTTTGGAGTAAGTAAAGTTGCAGTCTGGTATAGAAACAACTCAATAAGTTTTCAGTCACCTTGCTGGATCACAATCATATTACTGCAGTTGTGAAGGAGTCCCAAGTGTTGTGCATAAACTGATAGCTTAGCAAAGCACTGTGCGTAAATTAACAAGAGCATGAAACTTCAAGTGTATAGAAACAAAGTGGAACAGTTGTTCATAAATCACAAGCAGGGCACAACAGTTTGTGGATGCGTCCGATGCAAAGCACCACATCAGCCTAGAGCACTTAGACTAGAGTCGAGTGAGAATCACTGACATACCACTGAAGCCGTGCAAAGTTATTCACCTACTGGTCATGGTGTATTACAGGACTGGACCACACTGAGCCAGAATCAAGCCTCAACCAGGACTTGTGCTTAGCTAATTGCTTACAAGCAGCTATCATAAAACACTGATATTGATCACTCTATCCTAAAGAGTGAAGGAATTATTCTGAAGAAGCATCTGATTGAAATGATAAGACGCTACTGAATCGACATGACTGAGATTTAACTGCAAAAATCTCAATGGCTCAATTGACTGCAATTTGCTCCAAACCTATCAAATACTTTCCCATTCTTTTACATATCAAGCCATTGAACTCAATGAGCTGGCAACTGGTATTCTGAATATGTGAGTTTTATCAACTCAAGGTACACACACTTCTAACTATAGGGCCTAGCCTTTCTAATTGCAATGTCACAGCCCAGGTTTTTGCTAACAAAGGCTTGACTACTATAGGAAGACATAAATGCAAAGCAAAAATAGATAGCCACAGTTTGTAACATTGTTACACAAACATTTAACAATAGTTTTGAAATTGTTGGAAATGAAGCAACCAGTCCTGGTTGTATTTCTTTTAACTAAAAGTTTGCAGAAATGTTGAATTTGGTAACAACATCCATTAACACGATTGAATGTTTTGAAAACATTCGGCCGTTCGTTTGTCAACAATAGAAAAGTCTACAATATTGGTCTATTGCAGGAAAACAATTCACTGAAACAAACAATGTAAAATTGTGTTTAGGAAAACTTTGTAAGGATAAACAGACTAGAAGATCAGTCTGGTGCCAAAACATGAACATCTTAGGAGTATCTGTAGCTCACTTGTCAGTAAAAAAATCATTAAGGAACCAATGGTGGTGTGTGTACCTTTAGTAATAAGGAATATGATGTGCCAGTGTACATAGTGTTTATGAAATAATAAACAAAGAGTCTATTGTTGTGTTTATTTTGTTGTCTGTTATGTGTTGGGAAGCATCTGCTTTCTATTTCAATCTTGTTGCAGCACTGACCTTTATCACGCAAAATCCATCTTGTTTTTATTATTGCCTTTTCTCAAACCAAGGCTAGAAAACAGTCTAGCCATTTAGGTACATGTTGGTTGATCTGTCATGAAGGAAAAAGGAACATTGTATGATAGCATTGAAATATTGCTTTTTCTGTTACAGCGATATTCCTATAAAAACTTGTATCTGTGGCAAATCCAAATTAATAGCCTTTTCTAATCACATACATGATTGGCAGAGCAGCATTGCCAGTGGCATGTACAGACTGCTGTTGATAAAGTCAACCTTTGTCACTGAGGCCAAGTTGAGTTGACAAGTGTGACCTGTTTGCACACAGATGATGAAACATTGCCACATCAGATCAACTGAGCATTGAACAGAAAGTTCAATATGAAATCAAACAAATTAATAAGGTGTTTTTTTAAGGGCAAAACAACATCAAAAAGATAACTTAGTTTTTTCAACAGAAGGCATCATTGACATATTCAATCTGTTCATACACAGACAATGAAAAAATGCCACCTGAGCAATGACCTGACCATGTCAATCAGACAGTTGTTTTAGTTACGAGGCATCACCAGTGTCCTGACAATGTACAGAGCATACTCTGAGTCCACATACTCAAAAGAGAGATGTTTACCACATGGTGATAACGCAAACATTCTTACTTATCACTAGTGTCATCTGTATGTACAAAGATGATGACACTGCCAAATTTGATCACCTGAACAAATACCAAGTTTTAGCACCACTTATTAGTATGCAATAAAACACCTTTTTACAAAAACCAAGTTGCTTTGCCCAACAAGATGGTGTGATAAAGGTCTGAAACACTTCTGGTCATGTGGATGGTGAGTTAAAGGGAAGGTACAATTATTTATCAAACTACGAACAAAAAAACTACAAAGAGTTGGAAAACATCTTTTTGTAACACATGAAAACCAGCATGTGTTTTTTTGGCAAAATAGTGACATTTCAAGGTTTGTCTAAAACTGTGAAAAACTTGTCTAACAATTCAAACAAACTTTTAATGCTGTTAGAGCTTGCGTTTTTAATCTCTAAAACGATCACACCAAAATTTACACTGTTCCAGCATTTTAAAGGCCACAAAGAAACTAAAAAATTTGTTCAAACTTATTAGACAACTTAATAAAAATAGTACCTTCCCTTTAACACCTATAAAACCACTAGTGCTGCAACTTGTATTAAAATAGAAAGCAGATGCATTATGGGGGGCCTAGGGACTCTATATATGGGAGGGTAAGGATCATAGATAGAGGGCAGCAGAGTCTGAAATAAAGACCAAGTACACACATCTGTTGGTATTTATTCGTATTTATTCGTATTTATTCATATTTAAATTTGACCTTGAACTTGAAAAAAAAAAAAAAAAAAAGAGAGAAGCACCCCAGCGTATGCAAGCCCCCTGGTACTTTTTTGCACAAGTGTTCCCCGCCCACAGGTGCCAACAGACCTGTCGGTGAGCGCCCTCTATCAACACCATTCAGTGAGTGTGACTTTACTGCAATGTGTTTAATTGTCCCCAATATTTCTTAGTCTGTGTGACCAAAGAACCCTCTGTTGATCATAACAAGGGAAGGATCTAATGAACTCTAATAATCAGTTGACTTAGACACTGAGTCAGATGTATCTATCTACCACTCCTGGCATTGCTTATGGAAATAGCGCCTTCAATGTCTACTCTGAACTTTGTTTTGGGCAAATTATATTTGCATAGTTGCACCCTGGTTTTTAATCCTATCAAATGAAATATCAAACAAATGTACACATTTTTGCAAGTTTTCTTTACTAGTTTGCCATGTTAAGATAAAGGTCACTTTTTGTTTCAACCACACCAATCATATTTGCCAACGTCACTAAGAAGACCCTATTAAATCTCTGCAATTAATTTAGTGTGTTCCTTCGCATGTATGCTTTAATGAAATTTCTATGTACGTTTTGTTACGACAAAAAACTAGGCTGTTGTTGCACCAAACATTATGATTTTCTAATCAAGAAACTCAACAAATTGAGTGTGTTTTCAAGAAACTAGTGCATTTAGCCTTGGTCCAAGTTGATCAGCACAAACAGTGAATTGATTTTAATGAGTGTAAATCAAAAAGATGGGGTGTCTCTATTTAAAGTACTGTTGCGTATGAAGCATTTAAAATGAGTGAGCTGAAGAAACTGAAGGGAGGTTTTAGGTGCAAATGCCCCACTATCATTCAATCTGAGTAGAGAAAAGCGGATATGAACACAACTTTTCAAGGATGTAACAAATCCAGCACATTTTTGGCTCAACAATTAAATTTAAGTTATTTGAATGTAGTTTGTTAAAATTTTGTATTGCTTTTAAGAACTCTAGTTGATTGCCGAGTAGTTTCTAACGTTTTTAAAAATATTTGGTAGCGGACTTTTTTATTGAATTGGTTGCCATTTCTGTTGAGTGTAAATATTTGAGCCACAGCAATTTCTGCATCCTAACTTTGAGGCAATTTGTATGGAGTAAAAGGTTCCAATGTCCAAGTGATTTAATTGGATTTATTTGATGTACCTAATAGTGCCTATTTCATTCTATTTCACTGATTTCAAGCTTGCTATTTTTTAGATTGTGTTCACCATTAAACTTAAGTGGCTTTAGCTTTTTTAACTTGTAACTTCCCTAAAACCTTTCTTATTATTTCACAATTTCCAGGATGCCAAACTCTCCTGCTACTCAAAACAATGTAAGGTTCTCTCATAAACAAGTCAAGTTGACTTTAACTACTTTTTATTTGCTTGGGTCCAGAAATGAGTTAAAACTAATATATTTTAGCTAAGTTCCAACTGCATAGCACTAATTATTTTTTATTATTTTTATTTTTTCCTTCTTGTAAAATGTTTAAAGCATTAACTAGTACTCCTGTACTGCTAAAAAACTTTTGTAATTTGTATTGCGTGATATTTGTGAACTAAACTTGGTCTTATCATTTTCATTTGCGCATCTTGATCATCTGATGTAATGACTCGTTCCTTACAGGTTGTTATTATTGGGTTTTAGTGGTTTTTACTTTGTTTCCTTACACTGTTTTAAGTAGCATACTTTCTCTGTACCATGGTCCTGGGGTGTCTGTTTGTTAGCACCATACTCAGTTTGAGGCTCAATTTTGAGGATGTGGTGGAAATTTAATGGCAGATCCAGAGGAGGTCCCCACTTTTTGAGTTGGACCTCCCTTCTTTTCTATTTCCCTACGTTTCACCAGAAAGCCCCGTCATGTCCAATTCTTCTATTTTGTTGTTACAATTGCCCTATGTACTTTTGTGGTACTATTTTTCAGGAGGGGGGGGGGGGGGGGGGGGGTATGATATACACCTTTTGTCACACAATGCTAGAGTTAATTCCTGATGAGCTTTAATGATCAGAAGGGCCCCTACCTAGAGTATTTTGAGTACTATTTTCCCAAACACGCATGATGCTTTCCTTTTTGATTGATTGGACTACAGTGTAACCAATTATTTCATTGGTCTTGTGTAGTATTTGGAAATACTGTTTGGCTCATCTCAACGCATTCACATCGTTATGATGACTACCAAAAGTAAACAATCTATAGCATCTAAGACACTTGCTACAAAACAGGTGTCTTGCTGAAATGTGCATCTAAACGCTGGTCAAACATTAGTTAGATGTGGTCAATCTCAATTGGTAAAAAAATCTAAGAGTTTATTTTTTTTCCTGAAGTTCAAATACTGTGCACTTCCACTCTTGTCCATCTATTAAATTTCATCTCACCTGTCTAATTGCAAAGTACATGTAGGCCTACATTTATGACGCAATTCTATGTGTGACAAATTCTTTGTGTGACCAACCCTAAGCAGCCCCCCCCCCCCCCTCATGACAGGACTCCCGGCCAATTTCACCTCCTCTCTTTTGCAAATCCTGAATCCGCCTCTTTTCAATCTGCCCTTCAGTATCAAGGGAAACTATGGTGCCTTTTATCGACACAGGGTTTGCCAGTCCTGCCTCTATTTTGTCCATGGCAAGTTTAAGTGAAGCTTTTACGAATTCATGCACTGTACACGTTACTATACATCCTCATGGATAACAGATACCATGCACCTTTTACAGCTCACATGTAAACCTATAATAAGCAGGCCCTGGGAAATGTTACATGACAGTTTTTACTGCCGCCTCTACCAGTCAATTAGCTCTGAATGACAACCTAGCTATTTATAGGTTATTTTCTCTTGCCTAATTGTAAATTAGCCCTTGAAATAAGGGTTGTAGCTTTATATAAAAGGTTGTTCAAGTAGTTTGCATCATAGTCTACTATACTTTCTGTATCAACCAAAGGTGTTGTTCCCATACACTAAACAAAATAGTTTTATCTTGACTGTTTAGTATGAACTGCTCCTGATTGCTATTTCAACTTTACTTGAAACTAGAGAAGTGAAGAGGCCACTCTAAAAGCATTCAAGGATTGTTACATTCAAGTCCTCAGAACTAAATGTTTCTCTGCCAAGTGGGCAGATTTTAACTAACAGATGGCTAAGATGTCTATTGCACTTCACTTAAAAAAGTTGATTTAAGTTTACAGATTTGTATTGACTGTTAAAAGAACAACTCCTGATAGCTATTTCACCTTTTAGTTGAAGTTAAACTAGGTGAAGAGGCATTCTCATTGCATGTTGCTTAATATATTCAATTTTTTCTAAACATATTAAGAGACCTCTGTTGAAACTATCAAGGACTTTTAATTACATGTAAGTGTTTAGCACTAAACATTTTCTGCTTAGCAGACTAATTTGAGCTAGAACACAGATGGCTGAGATGTTTACGTTTCTTCACTTCAGAATTGATGAAGTGATTCCATAAACATCATTGTAGGCTTTCCCGGGGCCTGCTAGAGTCTCAAATGCATACAACTGTTCCTTAAAAATGCATTTGTACCTCTTGTACAAACTGAACTATGGCCTGCTATTAGCGTAGCTTATAATGCCTGATGTTAGGGCAGATAATTCAAGCTGTCATTTGGGTAGCTAATGCCTTATGTTAGGGTAGCTATGCCTGCTGTTATAAGGTAGCAATAATACATGTACCTTTGTCAAGTTGGCTTATTTTGCTTAACAATAATTATGTCTGTGGTTGCAGCTACAATATATTCCTTTCCTAGACTCCTGTTAAAATAAATTGGGGGACACTCAAATGACACAAGTTATCCTTTTTGTTGATAATTGATCGCCAGTTACTCATAGCAAGATTTGAAAAATTACTCCCTCCACTCATATTTTTTGTCTACCTAGAAACGACAACCACAGACTGACTATGCACACTGTTTGCTATGAAGTAGTTTTTATCCCAATAAGTAACCCATAGGTCAATAAATGTAGAAACATTTCTTTCTATCTATCCAAGACTGGAATTAATAACTGATATTTCTATGCTACATACATCAGGTCATCTGAAATCCCTGCTGCAGCTACTGATATACTGATCTATCCCTATACTACAAAAACCTCATACAAGATGGACCTTCTGCATATTAGTATCAAGAAGCCAATAATGAGTGTCACTGATGAACTAATGAGTGATATTAACTATCATCCAGCATGGTATCTACACTCCTATGGTTATTATGTACAGCTCTTGGATTATTTCTTGCACTTTATTCACAAGGTAAACCATACCTACTTGGTTTACTAGGCAATCTAAAAAAGACCTGCGACTTCAAATTACTGAGCCTACATCTCTGTTATTCAAAATCACGAGTAGCAAGGCCTTAGTCCTAGAGCTAGTTGTATGCATGGACATTGGATAGACTGTATACACCACTGGTATAAAACAATAAGTAGTGAAATAACTGGAATCCTATGGGTAATTACATCCAAGTATTTGGCTTTAATTACCACCTGTGAACTTACACTTACAATGGAGTGTGTAAGTTGAAGTATCCGTAAAGTTCCTTTCTTACCTCTAGTAATCTTCCAGCTTATCTATAAGAGTACTGAAGTTAATGCAATTTCATCTTTCTACTGTACTCATTCAAATCTCCTTCAACATGTGTTTATGTCTTTGTTATCAAACATGAATTGGATCACTAGCCAGCGATGCCGTTCAAGAAGATGTGAAATCCCTGCTGCAGCTAAAACTGAATTCTCTTTTAATCCAGTATTTACTGAGTAAGTTGTGTCCAGTAGACTAGTTTACACTGAAACATTTAAAGATTTGTACTTTAACCCAGAATTTGCTAAATTATTTGTGTCCAGTAGATTAGTTTGCACTGACACTTTTACAGATTGGTGTCTACATTGATCTGGCTCTTATTAAGTTTGATTGCATTCCTTGAGATTCAACAAAAGTGGTACACCTGTTCTATTTGGTATTACTTGAAAAGAATACAAGTTATTTTTTAATGGTGTATTCCGGCTACAGTTTTTCCTTTTTCGAACAATAATGTAAATTTTTCTCCTTTCTCTCTTTCAACATTTGCTGATATGGTTTCCTACTTTAGTTTCACTACTTAACCAGAGACCAGTGGTGTATACAGCCCTAAAATACATGGAGCTTATTGATAGTCTTCAATCAAACAATATTGACCTATCGCCATTCATATTATGATAGCCAATAACAGTGCATTAAGCACATTGTATGATCAACCTGATCTACAATACTGGAAAGTGATAACCTATCTCATAATACACACAAGATGTATGTATTTATTCATGTACATACTTGACATACAATTTGCCTCATTTGCACACAGGGGCGATGAGATGTACTTGTTCTACATGTAGACAAAACATGATGCTCAGTTATGTGCAGTATGTGCTCGTATCATTCATTGTATGTTCATCTAAAATGCAAATGAGCAGTTTCTAACTACTTTCCTAGCAGCACATGTAGACAATACATGATGAAACTCAAACTTATCCAATATGTGTTTCTTTATTCGTGTACATTTGCCCACACTTTCTCTGATGAACAAGTACATCAAAAGCTAATTGTACATGCAATGCTTAACTTGCATCTACTTTCTGAGAGTGCTTGATTTAACTTGCTATCACTTATTTGTCAGATTTATGGTCGAGTTGTGAATGGCGACAAGTCAATGTTAATTACCTCGTTCCCATGGTAATCCATCCCACAGTATCTCACTATGGGATGTTACTAATTGAATGTTCTACAGCATTGGGAGTAGTTATCACTTAAATAAGGACAGATGGTGTGTTTTAGTGGGGGGGGGGGCTAGATGAGTTCACTAGAAGGTTGGTGTAGTGTGTAAAACTGGGTAGCTAGTGTTACCAACTGGCTATAAAACACTTTGCCCAAGAGGGGCTAGTGGTAGATTGTCAGTCATGTTGGTATGTTATTGCTTCTCCCAACATGCTGGGGCTAATGGTAGGTGTTTGTTGCCCGAGAGGGGCTAGTGGTAGGGGTTGTTTGTTGCCCAAGAGGGGCTAGTGGTAGGTTAACTGTTGCCCAACAGGGGCTAGTTTTAGTTTGTTTGTTGCCCAAGAGGGGCTAGTGGTAGGTTAGCTGTTGCCCAACAGTGGCTAGTTTTTGTTTGTTGGTTGCCCAACAGGGGCTAGTTGTAGGTTGTCAGTTGCCCAACAGGGACTAGTTTTAGGTTGTTGGTTGCCAAACAGGGGCTAGTTTAAGATTGTTGGTTGCCCCACAGGGGCTGAAGGTGGGTAAAGTAGAGGCCAGTTGTCACCTGTACATCCATTTACCAATATTGGGTCTGGTGAGGGATGTGTAGTGTCTGGATCAACAGTGGCTAATGCTAACCACTGTCTATATATCACTTTGCCCAATAGAGGTAGATATATTGGTAGATGATTTAACACATGTAAATTACTTTGGCCAACAAGGGACAGATGGCAACCTTTTCACTGTACATATTTTTGGCCAATAGGGGCGGTAGTAGGTGAAATAAGGAGAGAAAGTAATGGGGACTATAGTGAGTGCCACCTCATATCATGTACATCAGTTTGCCCAAAACATGGATAATTATGGGTGTCCCCATTGTGAGTAATTAAACACTTTTTTCCTGAAAGGGGTTTAAGGCTGGCATAAATGGGTATATATCACTTCAAGTAATGGGGCTTGTAGTGGGTTCAGAGAGAGCAAACTAAACAAACACTTCCTGATGGGCCTATAGTGGCCACTTTTATATACAGGTATGTACATCAATTGTCCATTTGGGACTAGTTTTCGGGAACGAAGTTGGCAGTACCAAGCAGGGTTGAATAAGATACTGTCCTGAAAGCTCTTCACATTATCTAAAGTGCCATTTAACTTCAATGTCAAATACGTTGTGCTTTACTGACAATTGTGATCTAACTAATGAGCACAATGTTGTCTGATATTGATTTATATCCTAAGGACTTGGTTCCCATAGACTGGTTGTGATCAGCTTATCCTGGGTTTTTGGTTATTCAGGACAACACATTACCAATTGCTTCTACATTGTAAGTGCCCACTGGAGGCAATAACTTACATGCAAGACAGTTGGGTAAATTGTTCACTGGCTCTATGGCCAGAAGTGAAGTCACCTTGAGCATCACATCATGGAGGTAGGTGGATTTGTAAGACTCTACATGTTTCTCTTCCTACTCAAAGGTTACCTAAACTTTAGTTTAACATATTTACTACAATATCCCATTGTGTACACACATGGAAAGGCTGGCTAAAGCTCATTCAAATGTGAAGACCTTTCAGGACTACAGGGTTACCCTATTATCAGTTTACGGAACAAACCAGGCTTGGGGTTATGTGTATGGATGTTAATTATTACCAACAAGATTGGTAATAAAGACTGCTATTAAAATGATTGCAATAAGTGATTCCATTAAATGATTTTGTCTATCACATAATGAGTGTATACTTTTTAGTTTCAGACCATAATTTTTTTGATCTGAGGGTTAACTATGAATTTGAACTCAACCTATGATTTTGTGGTTATGACAAGTAACTCCTAACGTTCTTGGTTTCTTCAAAACCTTCACTGGTTGATTGATAGCAGTGATGAAAAGCTAACCATTGGTTGTATTTTTGGGTCTGACTTGTAAACACTGTACTTAAACATGAGTCACCTGAATACCCCAAGCCTGAATTAAAACAATGAGGTGGCTTATAACTAGCAAAATTCAATCAAGGCATTGACCATTCAAAGAAGCCTCTTTATGGGGAGTTACACACTTCAGGGAAGTCAAAGTGTCTTCACATGTACATTCATGTACAGGTTTACTGGATGTTAAGATGTTGACACTTAATGCTTTGGACATAAAGCCTCATAATGCATTGCTTCATTTGGTGAAGAATGTGTCATAGTTCTCTTGCTAGGTCTGACAGTAGCTACGGGTCTAGATTAAGTCCCCCTCTACCCAGGATATGGGTATCATGCAAGGGTAGTGTCTGTATGACTAAAACCTGCTACAGTAATGTACCTAAACCCTATAAGGGTATATAGGTGGACTGTGCCTGCATTTTTGATAACTAACTCTGTGGGCATCGAGAAGGGGCTTTGCCTGCTTAATGATAGCTTCAAGGCACCCATTAGGGTTATTTTAGGGATATTTCATCAGGTATCATGAGCAAATGATTGAACTGGACATGATGCATGTCCATTTTCAGCAGCAATCTTTATCTTACTCAAATGACCTGTGGCCATCTTGGTTTACTGCAGCACACACAAGAATAAGATTAAAACTGAACTCATCTTAGTAATAGACTGTTGTCTCACTGAGTGGTCACTGCAATGACTGAGTTTGGAGAATGTGACAGGAAAACATCGTCATAAGTATAGATCATTGCAGGCACAGAGTTATATCTTTAATACTTCTATGGAAACACACATCTCTGAGGACAATCTGTCTCCATTTCAAACCCTAAGACCTTGGTCAATGCCTTGATTGATATTCAACCCTAACATGCTTGGTATTGCCTTTGATTGAAGACTATCAGTGCATGGCTGAGGATGTATAGTTACAGTACATGAATTCTAACTTCAATTAAAGTTACCATGGACCTATCTAACAGGACTGGGACCCTGTGTCTAACACCACAGTTTCTGTCAATACTGAGGGACCCACCACATCGTCCCATGTGCAGCCCTAGTTTATAGTATGGTGCTCTACTTTTGCACACCAGGCCATCTCTCTACAGCAGTTTAAAAGAGTTTGGCACCCCAATATTTCCCAGTGTTGGGAACAGATTTATAGTTTGGCCAGGAACAACCATGATTATACAGCTTGGCCTGGGACAACCATGATTTTAAAGTTTGGCCGTCAGGAACAAACAATAATAGTTTTACAGATTGGCCAGCAACTACCATGATTTTACATGTAGATCTGGCACAAATCTTCCCCAGTATTGGAGAACTACACAAGTATTTTACTTTTAAAATACTTTGTTTCTGACTTGTTTTATTTCAGCTCAAATACTGACATCTTTGGAGTTACAAGTGAAAATAGTTGACTATGCCACTGGAAATGGATCTTTATCAAGCCACTTAGATTTTTCAAATATACAAGTCTATGAGAATCACATTGAGGCTCAAGTCTTCAATAGACTGCTGCCTTTCTCAATCTGTGATTATTGTAATGGTGATTATAAACAAGAAAGTTTGGGTATTTTCAGCTGCAGTGCAATGACATGCAGAATAGAATTGAACTCATTTCAAGTTCTCCTCATTATTGACATTTTTTGCCTTCTCAAAATCTTGAAATAGTGAAATAGATTTTAGAACTACCCGCAATGCAGTTCTGTTTTCATTTTTGTTGCATTTTTGAAACATCTTGTATCAACATATTTTTTTCTGTCGAAAGTAATTTGTTTTGACATGAAGATTATTACATCATTTGGACATTTCTTTTTATAGAACCTAGATTTGTCTCTTCAGTAAGAGATAGTTTGAACAAACTTGAGTTTGTTGCAAAATGTTTAAACATCAGTTTATATGTTACTCCTTTTCAATGAGTATGGTTTTGCCTTTATATAACATTACATTTTTTTAACAAACTGACATTTTCCAGATGGTACATCTCTCAGTGGTGAGATTTTTAGCTATATTTTTTATTTTTTTTTCCTAGAAGTAGCATTTTCTTAGTGCTATTGATGAAATGGCAACCTTTTCAATCCTAAATTGAGAATACTTCGTTAATTCTTTAAGATTATTATTTTGGGGGACTTTTGCTTGATTATCATTTTGCTAGAAGACTATGTTTTTGACAAAATTTTGAAAACTGCTCATTTATTTCTACTTCATTCACTAATATCTTATTCATTTCTAGGAGCGTAGAAGATTGGTCTTTATTTGTTAGGTTTCAGATAAAGTTTGATTTGAGCACCCCGTTACAAAGATTTTAAAATATTGGTTTGTATTGAACTATTTGTTTTAAATACTTTATTGTTTTGAAAAGCCGTTGTTCACTGTTTGTGCTGATGAGTTATTTTTTTCTAATTTACAATTACTTTGTTTGGATTTGCTTGCTTTCTCGAAGTTGCGTATTGCTCTTTTTTGGAACACAAAGCAGAGAGTGGTTTAGATAGTGATCGTTCAACAAATGATTGGCTGGCTTAGACATTGTGACCAAAATCCCTTTGTATGACAAACATCTCATAAATACTTGGCAAAAATGTATATTTGCAAATATTCCATTCTCATGGATCAAAATACCATGATGCAACCATCACTCCTGAAATGTACAGTTCAGAGTAGACTTGAAGGCATTTCTTCCATATGCAATGCCCGGAGTGGAAGATGGATACATCCTCCTCTGTGGAAAGAAAACTGGTTATTATAGTTCAAAGGATCCTTACCATGTTGTAGCCAACTTTGGGTCTTTGATTCATCCAGACCGCCAAGTATTGGGAAGGTTGACACATCACAAACAGCCAAACACCTGCAAGTGCATTCAGAGGACAACTCACTGACCAGCCTGCCGACACCTGCGGGCGGGGAGCACTTGTACAAGCACCGGGATGGCTTGCATGCACCGGGGTGCCGAAAAGGGGAGGGGATACATTTCCATGCTGTTGGTAAAATACAAGATATTTGTCTATTAGTAACAGAATTTCACTTTAACACTTCATTGGAAAAAAGGGCCTCAAAAAATGTGCCATTTTAGAATTTTGAAATGTAAAAGGAAGATCCAGAATTTAGATGTAAGCTTTTTGAGACAATTTGTCCATGCTGCTAAAAATTCTAAATGTGATGTACAAGATTGGCTAATGTACTTCAGAAGAAACTAATTAAAAGGAAAACAAAATGCAACATGAGATTGCTTGTTGAGATTTTTCTCAAAAGCCAATTAGTCTAGTTAGAGGAAAATAAAATTGAAACTGCTGTTTCCTTGATGAATGCCTTACAAGCAAAGGACACTGTAAGAAGGGGAGGTGTACATACTATGAGTGCTATTGATACAATTTGAAAAATAACTTTTTGTTTTGAACAGAAATGTTCACTGAAAAAGATTGACAAAAATATGGCATTCGCTGTTGATTGTAAAAGGAAGATCCAGAATTAAGGAGTCAGCTTTTGAAGACAATTTGTCCATGCTGCTAAAACGATTCAATGGTGTTTTACACAAGTAGACCTTTTGGATTATTCGATATTGTAAAAATGTAGGGACTACAATAACATTAGCTAGTCCAGCCAATGTATTGTACATGTAAGTTTCTGTAGACAGTTTGCACAGTAAATGTTTGACTTTTTGAGTCTAAGTTTGGAGTTGAGAAGTACTTTAGGACCAATCTTGTACCCAATTACCAACAGACAATATCGACTCACCCTCCACAACTATTTAACATTAACATAGACCAGCCTCTCACAAGTCAGCCATGACAAATTTCTGATTTCAAAAGTAATTTGAAAAGTGAAAAGTTATGAATTTTGTAGAGGTCATTGTCCAAATAAGTCACGAGGTTCATTTGAAGAAAATAAAATTAGTTATGTTTAAATCATTGTGCAAAACTTCAGTTAGCATAGAAGTATAAATTTGTTTGTATCAAGTTGCTAAAAAAGCCGAATACAATGAACTTCTAATCGTTTTTGCTTATTCATTTTTAGACAGACCATATGATGCAGATCCACTGATGCAGATCCTGCATGACTTTGTTTTTGGTTTCAGCAACTTGATTTTGGAAAGTTCAGATTTCTTTGAGACAGGCCTGCAAGATTAAATTGTTGCCATGAGGTCCTGGTTCCTGGTTTGCATGCACGGCCACTTGTGCCAATGACATGAAAAATAGACAGGTATTAAGAGTGCAGCGCTTCATTTCGTTTAGATGTATAATTTGTTTGTTTGCTGTGAGAGGCTGTTCCTAGCAATTATTTAGAGCTACAAATACTAATTATAATACTAATTACCCTCTGTTCATGCATGAATTCCTATTTGCTATCTTGACTTGGATGGACTTCCTAGCCAAATCTTACTGAAAAAACTTCTTCAATACCCTACCATAGGTTTCCAAGTTACAAGCCCTAACATTTCTTTAAAAAGTGCTACACTGAACTTCAAATACCTTAATTTCACAAAGGCCCTAAACTTTCTTCTGAATAAGTAAGATTTATGTCTTTGCATGATTTATGGATATCACTCGTATGAATTCAGTCTCTTTCAGGAGAAGAGGTTCTTAGAAGAAGAAGAGATGAGATATGAACAAAATCTTCATGGAATTAAAGGTAATTAACATTTTACATGTCAATATACATTAACTCAACCTCACTTGATGCTTTTTGTTGTTTAAAAAACTTTTTTGGTGTTGGAGAGAGTCGACAAAATATTTGCAAGATGGTTTTTGGTGGAAGGCTCTACAGGTATTGACAAATTATTAGGAATGTTTTTGTTTTATTCCTATCTGATTAACTAGGCTACTCCTTGTTGGTTTAACAGAGAAGCTGAAGACACCCTATTAAGAAACACCTCACTGCTTTAGTCCTACCTGTCTTCATTTTAGTATCTATGATAGTCCTAGGGAGATTCTACAATTGTTGACAAAATATTTACAAGAGCGATTTAATACTATCCCTTTTAGTGCACTTGTTTGCTTTGGATTCAGGGTGTTGTAAAGCTAATAAGAAATACCATTTCTCCCAGTTCAATCCTATTTATTTCACTAATCCTATAAATTGTTCATGCATGAACAGATGACAATACCTTAATGCTACTTTTTTGCTAATTTTGGCAAAGATATCGTCATTGTTTTTCACGAAGAGACCATTTAGCCCCTGCAGCCAAACTTACTTGTTTTGAGATTTTTTTTATTGAAAACATTGTTTAAAAAATGTGGTGATTCTATCAGTGTGCTGATTTGCGTATTTGAAAGACTATGAACTTTTATGACATCAAACCTAGCCAAACAAGTGTTGATGTCA
The DNA here is from genome assembly GCA_037783415.1 of Leptasterias polaris. Lineage (NCBI taxonomy): Eukaryota > Metazoa > Echinodermata > Asteroidea > Forcipulatida > Asteriidae > Leptasterias > Leptasterias polaris. Next base: position 1,395,377 of record JAZGTN010000156.1, on the reverse strand, counting down.
ATAAAACATCAAACCATGTGTAGATATAACACTTGTTGTACCTTCTTTTCCGAGCTTGTCTGTTCATGAAAACGGTGGCGATGTATAAACTGGTTAACTAATGTGTTTCCCTGACTACCCTAAGTATTTTTATATTTAAACATTGACTTTGCTTCTTTGATTTTTAGATACTCTACAAGCGGTCTAGTACTTGTATGTTGATCACATTGAGGTTCCAAAGAGTCTTCAGGAATTCTGTTTCCAATCCAGGCTTTGAGATGTAGCATTAGATCACTCTAGAGCTGCATCTCAGAGCAAACAGTGAGTTTGAGTTTATTCCAATCCAAATTGTTCACAGAGTCTTTGCTGAAATGTCTGCCTTCTCCAACTTGGTATAGAATCTTGCAGCATGGGTTGATGATGTTTCAGTGTTCAGAGAATCCTTGAAGATATCTCCTCAAGAATCTCCTCAAGTAGTGCATCTTGCAGCTTGCATGCAGCGTAGGTCGATGGGATGTCCCATATGTTCACTGGGTCTTCGAAGAAAGTAAAACAACAGCCTTCCAACTTGAACACTTGATTCTGCAAATATTACACAAGAAAACACATGACCTCAGGAAAAAGCAGATTGACCCTTATGTACGTGTGTGGTTAGGGCACTTCGGGTGGTTAGGGCAATTATCTTGCATGTGTAGCACACCTGTGCGACAGTTTGACGATTACTTCGTATTTACCCTGTGCATGAATGGTCAAACGCGCACTTGGTAAACAGCAAAATTAGCATCTGGCATGTTATGGTAAATGGACCAGTGAGAATTCAGCTCTCATCAGTCATGAATACGTAAGAAGCATAGGCTAGTCATACTATGTATGTCGTTGGAAATTTTTCCAAAATATAGAAAAATGAAGGACTTTATAATCTTTGAGTATTGTAAACTTTCCTACCATTATTGACAGGTGCATTTGAATCAGGAGCCCCAGGACCTGATGACATACTTGCAGGGGGTAACACCATGTAGAGAATCTGAGATTAAAGACAAGGTAAACAAGATTTCAATAACATATTATTATAACCCATAATAAGAATAATGACAGCATGTAACAGCATTAACTCTGTTTGGTGTTATTTTAGCTGCTTGAGAATGAGTTCTTGCAAACCAGTGTGTTAAATAAAGCTTCGTCATACTGTCCAGCTTGTATGAAGTACAAACACACAAGTATGGTATATCATCCTATTGTAGAAGAGTGCATATCATCGCGTCAGTGCAACAATGCTTTATCTTGAGTATGCAACAGTGTTTTATCTCGCGTGAAAGAGTGAGATTTGAAGTTTTAACCTTTTTTTTATATTTATTTATTTAAAACCATATTTAACAAGGTCTACTATAGTAAAGGCTACTATAGGAGAAAGAAGTTGTTGCACTGACACGACATTAAATTCATTTACAATCCATCTAAACATTTCATCTAATAAGATGGTCACATTTTAGCCAACACCAAATAATGGTCTGTTTTATCAGTGTCTCCCTACACAATCAGCCCAACTTTACAACCTACAAGGAGGCCAACTTGATGGCTGTATTTGTTTAAATTAAGCTATTGGTTTTCGTTAAAGGTTTTTACTAAACATCCAACCAACCTGTCAACCCTTTAATCTCCAACTTGCATCTTTACCAAATTGTAATAATTCATAATTTCCCACTGGAAACATTTCAGTTGTTGGAAAAAAACATGGTATTAAAAAAATTGTTTTGATTGTTTCTTCTTAATGTTCAGTTTTTCAGTGAAAAATTTGTGATACAATGCTTCTAAAATTGTTAGCGATTAAACTGCTCCCCACTCACCATTCTTGTGCTGAAAGTGTCTGCATCGAGGAGAGGGTGAACTAGTGGGGCCAATGCTTACACAGCAGTCCCTCATGTAAAGTCTATTAAAGGAAAACAAAATAAAAAGATGATACCAAATATTAGTCAGTGAGCATTATAGCATAGAGGCTGCATTTAAGATTGACTGATCAAACTTCTAGGCATGATGATCTTCTTGGGCTGTTCAGTCAGTGGACTGTCTGTATGGTGAGCAAATATTACAATGTTTTTGGTCCATTCTAATCATACAAGAACTTACCAGTGAAATCCTCCTCACATCAGGTCATGTTGGAGACACAACAAAAGCAGAAAAGCAGTGTATGAGATGGCTTGAACAGATTGCTGGCTGTAGGTCGGTAGTTTAGTTGATGGATGGCATACATCTGTCCTAAACATTACAAAAGTGTTTTAGTTTAAGCTGTTTTTTCAAAAAGTGAACTCTCATTTTAAATTTATAATTAAGTGTTAACTAGACAGCTTGAATGGAAATGTACATGTAAAAACTGGATTTTTGAACACATACTTCATCTTCCCTTTGAAAGCTGCACAGTCAGACTAGTTGTTTGATACAGAACACTTTTTATTATCCAATCAAAAATGTGTGTATCCAACCCCCAGATATAGGCCTTAGGTTTAACATTTAGGACTTTTGAAGTTCTCCATAATTGTAATATTATGGCCACTATGGGGCACAGTCTTTCATTGCCCTGCTGTTGAACTTGATAGCATTTTAATTTGGACTTTTAAGTATCTGAAAGCCCTTGCAAAATCAGGTACATGTACCCATCATGCTGATGGGGGTGCTTCCAAACTGGACACAATGTCATTACAGCTGCTGCTGGTATGTCAGCAAACTCAGCATTGTGCAGTTTTTACCTGGATGTGTGTCATCAGCACACCACAAGTCACTGCAAATATTTCAGCGACAAGTACAAGTGTTATAGAATATAAATGAAACTCTTTGAGAGCAAAACAAATTTTGAATATATCTACAACTTTTCAATTTGAACAAGTACCTTATTGTGTTACAGCTGAAGTACATGCTGGCTGTTGAGTAGCTACATTTTCAGTCCTGCTCGATTGTTGGAGAGAAACAGGTGTGCAAGCCGAGTAGAGTCATAGGAGAGTGAAGGGAGACTTCATTGAGGGAAACACCCAGTAGATGGCCATGAGAAGGAAACATGGTACTCCCAGCTTAAGACACAAGACTGTATGCAACTGGTTCACTGCTGATTGAGAGTGTTGCTGAGAGCGTAGAAATACTCCACACAGGATGTACAGGTAACTGTTCCGAAGTTGAATAATTTGAGAATGTGTCCAAAGCTGTTGAAAATGATTAATGTAAAGAACCCATCAGCATGGGTGACCAACCAGCAGATCTGTGCAGTGTAGTAACACCTTTACACCACACACACAGCTTAGTTGGTGCTGATTGACAAATGCTGAATATGTAGAAAATCATTCGGAGGTAACCAATACCCTTTTCAGGCAAACTTGAAAGTCGGTATATGATGTGTCCTGAAAACTGTTTGTTGAGTCTAATAATGACTGACAATGTTGACTGGGTTGGTAACAGGAAAACACATTCCTCATAAGTCCTGATCAATGTCATTCAAAATGCTGCAGACAAATCTAAGCTTTCAAAACATTCCACTTGATGATGATTTCCTTTTCTATCCTCAGAAGATTTTCAAGTTTAATCGCTTTGCACATAGTCTTTTTGTATTTCTGAAGTGAGTCCCTTGCATACATAGTTGACCGTAACAAGTATTTCAATAAAAAATCTGGTAAAACATCAAGTTACAGTCATCTTTGAGAAGTTTTTTGTTCAGTGCAGTCTGTTTGGCTATCTATTGTTTTAACATCTACCGTACTCTTCTTGACTGTAACTCTCTTAGTTCCTGAGGTGAACACTGGACCATTGTCACAGCTTGTTCAAATTCTTCTCAATGGACATCAAATTGAGTTTTAGTGCAATCGTCTTCAATTCCTATGGTGTACCATTGAGCCAGTTGTTGGAGCGTTTCTAGTATTGCAACTCAATTCTGTAAATGTACACTAACTAGTCACTCAAGGAAACACTGTGACAGGCACATCATAGTTTGCAACATGTTCTTGATTCATGTAGTTGAGTTGAGTTTCTAGTATGATTGTCACTGCATGTTCAGTTATTCTTCTTGATGGAAATAACATTTGAGTTCAGGTGCTACACCATCTCCTGTTGTACATCATAGAGCAATTTTTGCAGGGCATTTCTAGTATCGGAACACAACGCGATATAACTTGTGTACTCTATTCAGTCTCTCATGTACATGTAGATACAGCATACTTTGCTACAAGGTTAACTAAGTTTATTTGGCTTTCTGTTGATGTAATGTCTACTCATCTTGTCTGCCACTACTATAAAGTTAATGTTGAGCATAACTTGTAAACCCTTAAAGAGTCTTGTAATGTGAGCGCAGTGCAGTGTTTGGGGCTCACCTTGTCGCATCATATAGTTTTTTGACATAAGGTTAAACACACGTTGTTGCAGGATTGCTCAGCACTGTTCAAAGTTTGTGGGGTTCTCAATTGACTGTTAGCGTTTAGAGCAGCAAACTTCTCTCTGGGCTGTACATGAGCTGTACATGAGTTTAAGTGCAGTATTCCTTGGTTACTCTCTGGGTTTGTGTTGTGAGCAGTTCATTCATCACTCATCATTAGAATTGATTATGCAATCCTCGGTGGTTTAATCAATTCAACTAGCATACTGTCTGGATCCAACTGTGTCAAGTAGTGCATTGTCTTTCTGTAATGCACAGGGTAGGAATTACTTCACATTGTTACAAGTGGTTCCAGTCTAATTGAAAACTGCGGAATGTGTTGAAGAATGATCACAGTCAATTGATTCGATTTCAGGCAGACTTCAACAGGTAACAGCAGGAACTTACATGGACACTGGACATACTGAGCAATGTTTAGAGCTTATGTAGGTGATCAACAATATTAACTGTGTTGATAGCAGAATAATCTTACTCTCCCTAGCACCTCAAAGACGGAGCATCTCAACAACTTGAACTTGCTTTCTGACGACTCTTCATGAGAGAGTTTGTAGGTAAGGGTAGGCGTGTCATCAGAGACCTAAGACAGAAAGGTAACAGACAAATAATTGTTTAAAAAACCTTGTTAACTTTATAATTTTCCCCCATCCTAACTACGACAATTCTCTAATAGAGCGAGCCTAAAATGTCATCATCGGGTGAGAGAGCAAGACCATTTTCATTTACAAGTTGTACTTCCATTGGAAAGACTTAAATTCTATGGGAAAGTGAAGGGGTACCAAGGCCAAGACCAAGGGCAACAGAGACAATGGCCTCCGTATAATTCAAAACCCCTTCTCTTAGCTATAAGTGTAACTGGGTTCCTTTTTGGTGCCTTACACGGCACTGGACCTATATGACTTTAAGACCCATCCAAAGGATGAAGCAATAATGGTTAAGTGTGTTGTTTATGGACACAATTGTCATGACCGGTACTCGAACCCACATTGTTGACTAGATTCAAGCCAGCACCAATATTTCACAAATTGATATTATTTTTCTGAAGCAGACAGCAATGTTGTCAGTCACCAACATTTTTATGAATCATAATGTACAAAAACATTCAAATTGCATTTGTTTAAGGACAGGTATATGTTTGGGACTCCAAACATTATTGACCATAAATACTTGTTTGGGTAAAGAGCACATTAGGCCTAAAACTGTTTTAAATTTTTTTGGGGAAAAAACATCCTTTGAAGTAATTTATTTTTAGAGAAAAAGGTAGTTTTCACACAAAAGTTTGAATCTGAGAAAGGCTACGGGCATTAAGCCTTTTTCAGGCATCTGAAAACACACAAGGAGTTTCCTTTTAACTTTCTTTATTTTCTTGCAACTTCGCTGACCAATTGAGCCCAAATTTTCACAGGTTTGTTATTTTATGAATATGTCAGGATACACCAAGTGAGGATACTGGTCTTTGACAATTACCAAAAGTATATCCTGCCTTCAAATCTAAGAAATTATCTTAAAGGGGTACTTGCCAGTGGGTGTTTATGCAACATTAATACAAATCAAAATATTGTCACTGCTTTTATAAATAGTTTCAAGCAAACTTCCCTCATCTATTGCATCTAAATGTTTTATAAATATTTGTCTAAAGTTTTGTTAATTGTGAACTTTTGTTGCTCCTACTTTATCTTTACAGGGTGTAAGGTCTGATGACCAGGACCTGATTTCGTAGCTTGCACAACAAAATAATGCTTAGCGGAATAAGGTTACCAACCAAAATACCAATTCACATGGACCATATGTGGTATCCTGCTTATTTGTGCTAAGCAGGAAATTGTTCAGCAATATTTTTTGCTTAAGCAACGATTGAGATTGGGCCTAATTATATGAAAAATATCAAATGACAAGGATCTATGTGTAAGGTATATACAGCAAACATAGGATGCATTTCATTCATAATAGCAAAATATAATCAATCGTTGAAATCTGGACTGTTCAATTTCAGTCGGCTTTGCCTATTGAATTAGAGCAGTCCAGATTTTACCTTGTGATTATTTCACTATAGGCCTATTGCATCTAATATTTTTATAATACATTGCTAAAAAGCTCTTTGAAAGTGGGCCTAGGTTTACAAGAGTTCCATCATGTATAATTGTAGCAGTGTTGTAGTCGAGTCACCTGTGTCGAGTCCGAGTCTGAGTCTCAAGTCACTTGGGTCGAGTCTGAGTCCGAGTCCCGAGTCACTTGGTCCGAGTCCGAGTCCGAGTCCGAGTCACGAATCACTTGGTCCGAGTCCGAGTCCGAGTCACGAGTCACTTGTTTAAATATTGATTGCAAACCAAATGACGTAAAATAAGAATTGGAAATGACAAAATAAAACACATTAATATTTTAAACAAAGTTCTGTTAAAGTTTTTGTTTAAGTTGGTATAACCAAAAGAAACAATACGGGGCGGAACGGCAGATGCCATGATTGAAAAAATGTTGTACTACTTTTTACTAGTGACGTGACCAAACTTGACATCGTGTGTGTGTGTGTCGACCATGTGTAGAAACTGGTGCAAACAACACACAGCCATCACAGTGCAATATGCAGGCTGTGTTTTACAGGTACCAGACATGCCATTTCCCTGGTAATGCATCAAGCACAAGCAGTGGCTATGGTGTTAACGTTGACAGAATACCAGCATAATACTGGTGTTGTGCATCCCAGTGTTATTATGCGTATTGAACATATGAATCGAACATACACGCGCTGTACGTAGATGGCCATCTACACAATAATCACGAACACTATTACTTGCAACACCATACGACAGTGTACTTATTTATTATGCTAGACGTTAACTCCATGTGCACTCCAGGAATGACGATCGGATCATCGGAATTGTTTTTAATATTTAAAAAAAGTATTGTTTGTGAAAATACGTGACTCGAGTCATGATAGTCGAGTCCGAGTCCGAGTCCGAGTCTTTTGCAGACGTGACTCGAGTCAAGTCCGAGTCACCGAAATTGTGACTCGAGTCCGAGTCCTGGACTCGAGTCATACAACACTGGATGGTAGTTACTTTGTAAACCGTAAAATGCTCATGTTTATTGGTGGGAAGTGAAAACAGCAATTGCCAAAAACAAATATCTGTCATCATGTCTAAAAATTTGCCAAATCTGAAAAAAAAATCATAAGTTATGCAATAGCCTATAATTACATTTTGTGCTGAATATTAGTACAATTTGCTTTTAAAAGCCAATTTAGAGCCAATTCCTCCACCAGAGGCATGTTAAGTTATTTGGATTATTGTTAATGATGATGATGTTCCTTGCATTTTTGTTTAATATGAAGTTGAAGTGGTAGCTGTTAAAACAGTTAACAATTAGCTTTGATTAGTACATCATTTGATGTACAACACTCTTCAATCTTACAAATTGTTTTGAAGGTTCAGGTCATGTTATTTACTGCAACAATTTAAAATCCAAAAAGGATTGAAGTCTGTAATAATCAGGCATCATACTTGGCTCTTGGAAAAAAGTAAGAAAATGTTATTGAGTACAAGAGCTGACCAACATGTGCATATGGTATAGGCTTTTATAGACTTGTCAAGCTATTGGACAGCAATTTTGCAGATTGTTCTGAGGGCCAAAAATCAGAAATCAGACTAAGGGAAGAATATTATGCCTGAATAATTTAGAGTCAACTAAGCTGTTGCAAATCACTTTAAGTCTTGCATTGCAAACCTAGCTATCTCAAGCAGGGGTCACTGCACTTTCTCCATCAGGGCTCAAATTAGGTTGAGAAATTCACAAGACCAGACTAATTGTAGCTCAAAACCATTACACGATAAGATAATGTATTTTGCAAGACCAGAATCAAACTGAGAAAAGAAAAAAAATTTGCTCACAGTTTATTATGTAATCTGTTTATATTTGAACAAGCGCTAAGAGAAGATTGACCGCATTTGTCTTTTGGTTAAGTATCCTTAAGTAAACTCAAGAGAATGGACAGATAGTACCAGACTCAAAGGCAGCATGTGAACAACATGTGTCTATTTTTAAAAGATATTATTCATTAGTTATTCAATTAAAAACAAAAATTAAAATGCTGAGCTTGTCCCTTAGTTAGCTTACAGGCCTGACACTGAATTGCCTCATGGCCTGCGCTTCAATGTAAACTTTGAGCCCTGGATTTGAATCAGTTATGGTTAGAGTGTCATTGCTTTAATATATCATTGCTTACAGTGAGGCATTTTTATTCAATTAAAAAACACCAGACTGCTGGACTTGTCCCGTAGTGTGTATACTGGTGCAACACTAAATTCACTGGCCTAGGGCCTGCAGTCCAGTATAAACTTTGATCCCTCAGTAAGAATCAATTAAGTTTGAGTGTCATTGGTATGTCCCCTCATGCTGTAAAACTACTGTAAACTAGGCAAATTGGTGATTTTAGATTTTAGATTGTTAGTTTCATTAGTGTTTTGATATCTTGATTTGGTACCATTTTTGAAAGACATGAGCAAAAACACAGAGTAATGCTAAGGTTGAGTTTATGTTTGGGCAAGCTAGCTGTGGAAGTTTGAAGATGGGCACATTTCCTTACATAGGGTTAGAGCCTGGGTAACAAAGAGATTCAAATGTTGTTTACCGTGTGGAGCTAACCAGGGGCCTTTCTCAAACCTCGGCTTGGGCTACATCATAAAATGTTGTTACAGCTTGTATTTGCACAAGGTGGTTCGAACATCAGACGTTTATTTTGTATTTTCCATTTGCTGTACTTTGTAATTAAGTTAACATGTCATTTTATTCTTATCATCATACTGTGAGATTGAGTAATAAATCAAAATATCTGAATCAACAACTGCATTCTTTGTCTTTAGTAACACCTCCCACAGGTGTCCCTACTTACGACTAACAACCTCCAATCACTCCACCTTTCCCCATAAAAAGTGCTATTAGTATTACTCTGGATTCCTTCTGATTCTGAATGAGTCAAGAGTATTGGCACTAATTATGGGGTTTTAAAGGTTGTTGTGATGGGGGGGGGGGACTGCTTCCACAACCCCCTCCGACCCCCCAAAAAATAACAAATAAATAAACAAATAATAATAGTAACAATTATAATTCAATAAATAGGTAAATAAACAAATGATAAATAAATCAAAAATAAATATTAAAATAAATAAATGATGTGATAAACAAAATAAAATAAATGCAACAGAGTGATAATAAAAAACCAATTAACTGACAAGACAAAGCCACTAGTTTATGACTTGCATGTAGTGCATCATCACACAATCAGAGGCACATAATTGATTGGTAGTGTCAATTACCTGTAACTCAACTGTCACTGTGTACTGACTGTACAAACCATATGGAACTGCATTACGTGCATGGCAATACTAAAAGGTCGATCTTCAAAGGGTCCCACTTTACCCCCAAAATGACAATCACTGACTTTGAATTCACTAAAATTAACTTACCACGTTCTCTTTTCAATGCATTGGTCTTAAGTTTCAATCATCAACAGAATAGCGAAGAAAAAAGACAAATCAAAGATACCGCTGTGACCAAATTTAAAGCCAAACCCCACTTTGATATAGACTGGTTTCCTAAAACCATTTTCAGAGGCGCTGGTATCATTCCTGTGCATATTTTCCATCATGACTACAGGATCCACCCGACATTAATCGCCATTGTAGCGCCCTCTTTTGAAGCTCAATATTGTACAACTATTTTTGTTTTAATCCCCGCAACTGATGTGAAATTTGTAATGCTCCATCACAAAACATGACTTAATTAAAATAATTTACACTCAAATAATAATGCTGAATACAAGAATGACTTTGATCCTTATTATAACCCCCTCCATAAAAATCTAAATGTTGACGTAGAATTAAAAAAGTAGGGAACCTTTAATCTCTGAATTGATGTGAAATTTGTAACGCTCCATCATTTAATTAGAACACTTTACTCAAATAATTCAGAAAACGAGAATGACTTTAATCCTATAACCCTATCCATAAAAATCTCAAATCTGACGTACAATTTTAAAAGTGGGAAATCTTGAATCTCTTAATGGATGTTAAATTTGTAATGGTCGATCACAAATTCGAGTTAAATTAATTGACACTCGAATAGTTTTTTAAAAAGGAGGCTGACTTTAACCCTATAACCCCCTCCATTAAAATCACAAATTTGACAGAGAGTTTTAAAAAGTGGGGAACCTTTAATCTCTCAATTGATGTGAAATTTGTAATGCTCATCACAACTTTGAATAAGTTAGAATAATTGACACTAAAATAAATAATTGAAAATCAGAATGACTTTAACACTATAACCCCCTACATAAAGATAACAAATATCACCTAAACTTTTTGGATGTCTTTTAAGCTTACGATTTTATAAGAATATAACGAAAGAGAGGATAATGGTTAACAGTTGGTGGTTATCTTTAAATTAACATGCCTTGATTCTATTCTCCAACTTTAAAAGATTTACTAAAATGCAAACCCCAGAATCAAGACTTTAGCTGAAACCCCTTAAAAAGCCACAATTCCTGATAAAATATAAATTTCTCCCTTCCATCTGGTTTTTAATTTGACTTTGCCTGCAACTGCGAAGTTTTATCCCAAACCGTCCTTGAACACGGAATAGAAATACCCACCCAGACTTTCCTGACGCCACCACCGTCGACTCTCAACCAGTTCTTGGTAGAGTGCCACCATCCAGAATGCGAAAAGTTAACTTTTTCGCAGACTGTCATAAATAATTTATTCAAGTTTTAAACCATGCCCGATATGCCAGTGGGTAGAACCCACCCCCTCCTCCTCACATTGTTTCAATACTTTAACATAACGATGGGGGGGGGGGGGGGGGGGGGTGCACCGATGTCAAATTCCCCTTTTGGGGCAAAACCCTTGTTGAATACCTCAGATACTCCAAGACACACACAAAAAGCCAGACACAAAAGTAAATTTCAAATTCTCATTATATTAATATCAGTTTTATTCGATTTCAAAATTGGTTTACAATGAGCTCTTCGCCAGGCATGCTTTTATAGCAACCAGAAACGTAACATTTTAATTGTGATAGTGTCATTTAGGCCTACACCCTGATGCTCAAGACCTACCTATATGTTTGCACGCTTATATAATAATAATAATTATATTCATCCAAGATTTATATAATTTGGAAATCAATCAAATATTCCTGTTTGCTGTTATAAAAAATGTTACTTGGAAGATTGTTTCTCTTTGTTTTGAGTGCCAAGCATTGTTAACTTCCTTTAGTGTACACTGTTTACACTTCCGGGTCAGAAATGACCCGGATGCCGGATCCCCAGATTCTGCGTAACTTTGACCCATTTCTTGGAAATTTTAACACGACTCCAAGTCAATCTGATCAAGATACGAGACAGACCCCAGGGAACCCAGATACGGGTTAATTTTTGTTTTTTGCCCCCCTTTCCAAAAAGGGTAAAAAGGGCACTGTTGTGTAGGCCTATAAATGCATTGTGGATGTTCAAAATGACCATATCCGGTGTTTTAAAGATTACCTTTATAACGCTTATTTCTACATTATTTGGTAGTAAAACACAACAGCGCCCCCCTACGGTGAATCAAACTTGTGGATCAATTAACAATGAAAAGCGCCTACAATGGTGACCCCAATAATTATACAATGAAAATACAATTTTTTTTCTTCTAATAACTTCACAAATTCATAGCAGATAAACCTTAAAAACGTAAATTAAAAATTAAGAAAAATATTGACTGAGATGGGCAAAAATAAAAGGCCCTCGTTGCGAACTTGTAATTGTTGAGACCTTATCATGCAGATTTTGATGAAATCATTTTTTGTTGTGAGTTTCATAAAAATTCAACATAAGTCTAAAATGGGGCTGATGCTGCCCCTCCCCCTCCCCACAAAAGGGGGAATATCATTTATCATTTATCTTACATCTCGAGTACAAGTCAAAGTTATGACTTGTACCAAGTCATAATTTTTGAAATACATCTTTTAACTTAGTTAGTATACGTCATATTGATCTATTCTAAATCATATAGTGATATAAAAGTTATGACTTTTACATAATTATAAGATACAAGTTACAAATATGATTTGTACTACAGTCATAGTTCTCAGATATTAAACCTTATGCCTAGTTATTAAATTGATTTTGTCCCCTTCTCAAAGTCCCTTGAACGCTTCCGTATATTGATAAACGAAAGTGCAACAATTATAATACAATTACATTTCATTCAAAACTTGGTTCCAAAGTCTGTGATCCTGTTTTTCCCCCTCCCACTTTTTTTTCTTCATTTTCTTTTTAGAGGCATAACACAAGTACCTAAAGGGTGGGGGGGGGGGCTAACGCCTATTGGGACTGGCGGTCATGGCCTATGCGTTCCGACCCCAAAGTTGTTGTTGGGGTCAGCTGTTTCAAGTGCAACCGTTTTTCAGGAATATGGTTTGCCTTTTCACTAAAATTTACACTTGTTTTTGATTCACCCCTCCCCCAAAAAATAATAAAGAAAGCAGAAAAGTGGTACTGATGTGTCATGCGATAGTGTTAAATGCATTGTGTGTACTATAGAATTGCCGCAACATCCGGTGTTTTATCAACAGATTATATTTTGTAACGCTTATTTCTAACTTTTTAGACAAATAAAACACAACAGCATCGTCAACAATGTTTCACAGTCGTACCCTGGGCTCTCAAAAACTGACGGCAATACCAAGTTTCAAGAGGCAAATGTTCATTTAATCTTTTCAAATAATTCCCCGATGAGATCAACTCACAATTAGATCGCCCTACGGTGAAACTGAAATAAGATCAACTAACATTAACAACGGTGACCCCAGTATTATACCATTATAATTCAATTTTGTTTCTGAATAACTTTGCTAAGTTATAGAGCTAATAACCCAATGTTAAAGGAAATTATTGTCTCTTCAACAGAATGTCCACTCTTTTTTCACCTACCCCCTTTAATTGGCTTATGTAACCTTGCTACAGTGCAGCATTTGTGGAGCAAGCTAAATTTAAAGGGAAGGTATATTGATCAAGGAATTTTCTTTTATGAGGCAAAATTTGGTTTAACCTTTTGCACAACCTGTCATGGTCTATTTGATTTAGTTGTTTTGATTGTTGCTTGACTGCAAGAACAGTACCTTCACTTTGTTTTATTCCTAATGACCAGACCTTCATCACCATTCAACCATATTCTCGTTGGTATAGTTGTTCAGTCAACACACTCTTTTGTTTACAGTGCATTTACTTTTTGTGGAGTGATTGCACATAAACAATTATTATATTCGCTTTAATTAACTGTCAGTGAGAAAATAGAATTAGCTGTTACAAACTGCTTACCAACCAAAAGGACCTGTGGTATAAATGCAAAAAATTAGTTAGTGGCCTGACGTTTCGACCCAAGCAGAGTCTTTCTCGAAGGCTAAATGACAACACACAACACACAACACACAACACACATACAAGCATACAAGGGTGACAAGAGCAGTCAAGTGGAAATACATGAATAGTATGAGGGAGAAAAGCAGAAAGCATTCAGAGAAGGCAGGGGGTAAGCAGGGATTATGGAGAACAAGGGGGGTGGGGGGTTGGGGGGGTTGGAGGGAAAGGGATGGCTTGACCACAATTTACAGATTATTTACATAATTATCAGTGTATTGAAATATCCTACTTTTTGAACAATCAACCAGATCAAAAAACAGCGGAAATAATTCCACATTAAGATCTCAAATTTATTTCAAATTCTAAATTCTTTTTCAACATGAGTTTTACAAATTCAATTCAAATTCAATTCAAGGTCAAAGTAAAAGCTTTTTTTTTTTTGCACATAAGTGGAAAACAAAAAGAATTGAAGTGCCTAAATGTCAGTGTTGTAACCAAGTCATTTTTTGTCAAGTCAAGTCAAGTCGCAAGTCATCTTTGGTCAAGTCAAGTCAAGTCACAAGTCAAATTTTCGCAAGTCAAGTCAAGTCACAAGTCACAAGTCACATAATGTCCCGATAAGCCCACTCCCATGATGATGTTGTGACAGACTAAAAAATACAACCATTGAAGAACCACATGGACGCGGCAATAATTGCCGTGCCTTTTTAGAATTTGAAGGGCATCACAGCAATTTCGTAAGTGTAAAAAGGGCACCACGGCATTTTTGTCGAATGTGGGGGGTATCATGGCAAAAACTTAATTTTACAAAATTTAACACGACAGGTGTCAGGTGAAAAAACTAAGGTTGAACACAACCACGGATGTGATCTAAAGCAATGCGTCTTCACCACCACAGTATTTTGACTATCCTATGCACAAACACCCCGCAAAAAATTCCCCAAAACAACAAAACAAAACATATTTAAAATGAAACAAATCTTACGTTTTACATTTAAATAATCTTTCTGTTGATCCAAAATGTCCAAAATGGTGTCATTTTTGTAAAATAAAGCCTATAAGTTGTGCAGTTTTCCGTAAACAAGCTAACATTTCCGAGGAAATGTGCTTTAAAGACCATACTGTCGACGGCTTTTGCGTGAATATCAGTGGCTCATTGCTCTGTACACCTTTTTTTCGCGCACCAGCGATGGTGATTATTGCAATTCGAGGGAAAAACCCTTTTCCCCGAGCATGCGCAGACACGTAAAGTCTTTTGTCAAGGCGTTTCAAACCGGTGTTGTGGGATATTTCACCAATAGAGGGCTTTTACTCCAATGGTATCACATTGTTTTGAAACGCCCTCTAGCGTTCAATGTTTCCTATCTTTATTGTTGCGCATAACCCTTTCAGTACCAACACATATTGGCTACTTATGCCATGGTGACCAGAGACATTTCCTTGACATGGCTACCTGGAGACCAACACTATTTTGCAAAGTTTCAGGTTACAGCGCCCTCACAAGGCAGATTGGGGTTAGCCTAGGTCCTTCTCACATAATTAAAGTTGAGCAAGCAATAACATATTACTGTTTCCTTTGGCATATTGCCTTGGACTAAATCATTACCTTTAACATATATTTGAGGTATGGTATTATGACCACTAAATACACAATTGAGTAGTTTAAATGTTGAAGCTAAACATTTGTCAAGTAGCTGTTCATACCAATCTGCATGAGACATATTTTTGAAACCTTAAATAAACATAAGGTTTTAATAAATTACTTTTGAAACAGCATCCTCCCCCCCCCCCCCCCCAAACCCCCCAAAAATTAAATAACAATTGGTTGAGCCTCACAGATACTGGGAGTTGGTGACTATACCCATGTTGATCAATTGGTTAAGGCGGCCATTTAGATTGTTGGCAAATTATGAATCGTCCAAAAAAAATAAAAGTTTTAATTAATTTTGTATGAAGCACCCCCCCCCCCCCAACCCGCTCCTAGGATAGGACATTAAATATAAACAAGAGAGTTTGGATTACGCACAATATGACTTATAAATAATTTACTGGTAAAATCAATAGTTTTATTTATTTCTACATTTAATGACAAAGAAGGAACTGACATAAAATTACATTAAATATTGCCCATTTGTAAATGGCCGCCAACCAATTTGGTTTTGGCCCGTAACATAAAATATGGCGAGGTTTTCAGGATGCAGGAACCCAATGAAACCAAATACAAACAATGTGGTACAGTTGCTTAAGTCGGCCATTTTGATTAATGTAAAATTTGTTTCTGAAACCTTAAATAAACATAATGTTTAAATACATTCCTTTAGGATTGCACATTCAATAAACAGAAGAGAGTTTTGATTACGCACAATAGGAACTGGACAAAAATTACTCCTCAAATCAAATTTACACCTATCATGAAGCAATATGTAAAGAAGGAACTAACATTACATTTTGCCAAAGTGCTATACTTGTTTTTTCTAAGTACCATCCCCCCCCCCCTCCCCCCGCCTCAATGTTGATTGTTGGCAGGCATGCGATTGTGGGATTCAACATTGTAGCGGGGGGGGGGGGAGGGGGGAGGGAGTATTCAGAAAGTTTAGAAAATTATTAGTTTGGTGTGGAAATTCTCCAATAATGGTATAACCGCTTTACACATTTTTAACATAATTAACTTAATAGTTGAATTGTTGACCTAATTTATCGCTTGGTGTGGAACACACATTGGCTTGATACACTGCTTACAAATCGTGCGAGTTTGTTTCCGATTAGAGGTGGAACTGCATACAACACAGTCACGTTTCTTCCCGTCAACAGTCGGACCTGGAAAGTGCCGAGTTGAAAGGGCGTTTGAAGCACTTGACACTTTACGGGCATGGTGAACTGGGTTGTTCTCGAAGTTTGAAATAAGTGCCTCTATCACCTTGACCCGAAAATCCAAAGTAGACAAGCTCTTGTTTGTATGGATGCTGTTGTATACGACATTAGCATTGAGCAAACATATGTCTAGGATTGTAATAAATACACGTTTCCACCATTTGAATGTTTTGTGGGTATGAGTATAGTACGTGCATAATTGTCCTGCCAGATCCGTGCCCCCCATGTATTTATTGTAATCCTCGACTATGCACGGTTTTTTGATATGACGAAATCCTGTGGAAGTTTTCCGGCTCCGAATCTTTTTACTAGTGACACTGCAATCGCCATAGTTTGAGAGGAGAGTGACACGTTTTGTGTCCTGCCACATAACGCATAGTTGGCCTGCTTTCTGAAAAAATTTGGGATCTGCACCGCTTTTCATAGGAAATTTTTTGGAGTTTGCTACGTCGGGTATCCCTAGGGTGGTATAGCGCACAGTTCCACAAGCTCCGAATCCTAGCTCAGACAACTTGGAGAACAGAGCCGGGCTAGTAAACCAATTGTCCATGTAGATGCAATGTCCTTTATTTTCGAGGCCCTGCAAAAGGTTCAATACTACGTTGCCTGGTGCCCCTATTTCGGATGGATGGTTCGTCTCGGGATCACTTACAGAGGACTGGCCTTGTGGGCACCTGGGCTGCGATCATGTGAACAACTCCCAGGCACATGTGTACCCTGTGTCGGATTTGTATGGGGGAGAACGAACTGAAGTCTTCTGTAGCCCCGGTGTTTGCTGTAAATTTAACAGGCGGTCGCCGTGTGTAACACTCACTAACAGTTGGCTTGACGCCATCCACACCTGAAATTCGTTTTTTTGTTTGTTTTCTTACCCTTCATAGAACAGGTTAATGTGGCTGTTGATGTCGAGGCCCTCGGCTCTGTATCCTCGCTGTCTTCTGACGTGTCCGAGTCCTCAAGTGGCGATTCCTCGTCAGATGACATTTCTGAACCACTGTCTGCGAAAATTTCTTCCAAAATTTTATCATTTTCTTCGGCCATGTTGTAAGAATGATCTCTTACTGAAGAATGCGTGGGGGACGCTTAACGATACCGCTGAAATTTTTTAACCTGCGACGCTTCAGCACACAAGGCCAGCTTGTTACCATGGGGATGGACAAAAGGCGATTGAGGGGGCTATTTACATTTTGATAACTTACATTTGGTCGATGTGCCAGAGAGGCTCATTGGTCACCGAGAGTGCAAAAAATTCCGTGCCATACGGGCTCATTGGTTACCAAGTGGAATGTTGTTTTGAGCCGCTATGGCACGGCGGTACTGAAAGGGATAAAGGAACGACATAACAAAGACTAGGAGCCCCTAAATTGGAAAAGACGTGACCGCGTGCGTTGTGTAAACTGTGATCGCAATGTGGTCCGTGTTTTGCGGAACTTCCGAGTGAATTGTTTCGACATTAATTTATCCGAACCCTAAAAATGTAAACGTATAACTTCACATTTAATATTCCTGTGTTGTAACCAAGTCATTTTTTCCCAAGTCAAGTCAAGTCGCAAGTCATATTTGCTCAAGTCAAGTCACGAGTATTTGCTCAAGTCAAGTCAAGTCGCAAGTCAATGAAATTGGCGACTCGAGTCTGACTCGAGTCCAAGTCACCGACTCGAGTCAACAACACTGCTAAATGTAAATGATTTGTTTCCAACTTCTGTAACCAAATTTGAAAAGTCTTCTGACTTAGAACTTTCATTGAGTTACTATCTCCTTTGCAAGTTCCCTGTGTGCAATAGCAATAACTAATAATGAATCTGTTCATACCAAAATGGAATCAGACTATTTGTGCTGTCACAGCCTCTGTTGTGTTACACCGAATTGAATGAGGGACAGAGCTGTCTGAGTCTACCAATATCTTGAATATTGCTTCCTTGGTGAACTGCAACGTCAGTTATCAGGTTGATCTGTCCCTTCAGCTCATCAGTCACTTCCAGACCAGTTTACTGTAGAGTGAAAATTAAACAAACACAAATAACTACTCAAGTATTATACACTTTTTAAAGAGCAGGGTACATGATGGACCCAGTATGAAAATAGTTTGTAAAAAAGTGCTACTCTAACAAAACGGATTTACACCAAGGATGTAAACTGGATTTTTAGAGGCCTATATCTACAAATTGAGATAAGATATGTAACTGCAATTTAAGGTACCTGGTACCCCATCAACTAGAATATTATACTGTCAAAAGAAGCATAGGAAATGTTTATATATCAAGGCAGATCTTTAAAAACTGACATTTTAGCCCGCAGAATGCTTTTCGTCATTTTTTAGACCCCCTAGTGCCTAAGTGAAATGTCCGATTGCTTTTGTATTACATTTGGTTATAAACTATAGTGTATATGTGTGACCTGTTATAAGGATAGACCAATCACACCTTTGTACAAACAATTAAAAATAAAGACCCTCTTCAAAGCTTAGAAATTATCCGTACTCTGCAAGACTCAGTCAGTATCATCACGACTGATAAGGGATTAATTACAAAATGACTAATGAATGTTATACAATAAATCGTGTATCAATAGTTCCGGATTCATTTCTGTTAAAACATTCAGCATAATCAGTAATATGTTTATAACCAAAATGAAAACATCTACTTCTAAGTATTTATTTCCACCAAGCACAGACTCAACTAATAATATTTAATTATAATATATAGAGAAAGCAAATAAACATAGATTTGTCTTTACTACACTCGGTTTCAGATACAACATTGTTAAAGTGACGCTTTTGAATGCATGCACTTTACACAGTTAATATCGGAAGTTTCACTGTGTTAGAATTATTATCGACGAATGAACAAAATTAATGTAAACTAGAGATTTAGAGTTTGTAAAACAAACTCTAGGTGTTCGGGTTCTCGCTGGGCTCAGTGCTGTTTTAATGCGTTAGCTATATCATTGAATCGCTGAAAACATTGTTGATAGCTTGTAAATTTTAAAGAAAGTAAAGTGTAAATCTTCTTACACAGGAAACAAAAGCTACTCAAGATATGAAATTTTATAAATAACAAACTTTTGTTTATCCAGATTTGAAAACTGATGACATCATTATGAAGTTACAAATGTTTTTATCGAGACATATATATTTAAATATGTGCCAAGTGAAAAACAAAGATTAACTTACAACAACAAAAATCAGCGAAAGAGTACATTATTTAAATTATTTGAAAGAGCAAAACGTCCATTGTCATTTCATAGTCATACAGCAGAGAAACATTTTCCCCTTCCCCTTCATCTTGGCAGCAGATGTTGAAACAATCCTTTGAATGACCCACACGTTCAACTATTATATATGCCATTCACTGAAGTTTATTTATTTGTCAATGGATATCGATTCTTTTTTGATTAAAAAACCACATTAGATGATATTTATGTTGACATTATTAAGTTACAATTCTGAAACTTTTGACAGTGAGTTGGATACTCATTAAGTATCGGTGCATAAATCATTAATTGTTCAAAACATTATGCACTGATGAAGATGTCATTAAAATTAGTCAAGTATTATGAGCTATCGGTTGCATGTTTTAAATTAGCTTGTTTGATTTTTAGACATTGATTTTCCTACAGAACAGTTTGTTAAATTTAGAATATTAAAATGAAAGACACTTTTTTAGGATAATTATGCAAGACAAAGGCAAAGCATGAGGACGGCAAGTCTAAGCATCTCGTGAATTTATACTAATAACATAATGAGTTACATGTAAGTACTATTTTTAGGAAAACCTCCATCAAAGGGTCTTTAAATATGCATGTCATAATACAAAGTTGACGAAAAACATTTATTAGTCGAACCATTCTCTGACTACAGTGACACAGCCAACAACCATACCAATCCCCCATTGCCTAATTCTACCTCTGCGACGATCATACTAAATGCTTCTTAGTTTTAAAAACATCTCACCAACGTCACAACTTGATGATACAGGATAAACTTTATAACATAATTGTGCATTAAATAAAAGACCCATTTTGAAAAGCAATGATGTTCATACGAAAGGTACCGTTTCTAGTCACCGTGCTGCGACGATAAAGACTACCGTGTGTGAGGGTCTGAAACACCCTACACAAACCGATGACGCGTCCCTTCTTCTCGGTGTGTGATCAAAACACAACCAATGTCCGTCTTTTTCTGCTTGCATTTTCCCACATAATTAAATATCATACGAATCACTGAAGCAGGTGGTCATCTCAGTGAAACTTCGTCTTCAATTCCATATTGATAATAAAGCCATGAGAAGGGCAAGTAGGGGAACAATTAGACGTCGAATCTTAGCGGAAATCATGTTAATTCTAGTACGTAGTAGTAAGTACGCCATTGATAAGATTGCACTTGCGTTGTAAGTAAAACATGAATGGAAACTCTCGTTACGCCCACATGGCACTGATAGTAAACAACTATCGTTGTGCCACGTTGGTCTGTAACAAGTGCCTTGACTGGCTAGCTACCCACCGTTGCCAGTCGCGAGGGGGTATGTCATTCTGCGTTAGGCATTGGATTAAGATTAAAGGCCAATTTCTCTAATAGATCTATGAAAAACTTGATTTGTTCCAGTGTATAAAACAATAAGTATTCAGTACCCTTTGTTCGGGTATGGGGCACTGTTATGTTACTAAAATGCGTAAGCAGATTTATATTGAAAGTTTTTTAATTTTCAAAAAAAAGTCGTTTGCAAACCTATTACTTTTATACTTTTAGTGTACACGGGGGAAAGTGATATCGTTGCTGTATGAGTCTCCATAAAGTAGTTTAGATACACATGTATAACAATTTTCATGTAAATAGTCACAAACTTAACATGCTTAACTGATAAATTAAAAGACTAACAATTCAAAAATTAATGTTATCAAACTACGCATGCTTGCTACCTTATGTGTGAAGCAACATCATTTGTCATGATTATGAAAAGGGCATAAGAACCTACTGTTTACACGATGTGCAATTTATGTTGAATTTATTTTGCTAGTCACATTGTAATTCTTTGAAGTATTCAACAGGATCTAATAGTTAGATTCGCATAAAAACCGTTGTTGATCAGAGTCAAAGTTATGTTGACCTTTTTCCGATTGCATTTTCTCAGTTATCAAAAGTTATTCAAATCAGTGAATCACCAAAACAGTTCAGCAAAATACACTCGTTCAGTTGATATTTACCACCAAGCCAACAAAAGGCTAACACGAAGGTTATGCAATGAGCTATTCATTGGACCACCGTCGAACATCGAAGATTTCCGAAGGATGGTTGCATTTATCGACGAGTGCAGTAACAAAGGACCATTAACTTGGTATAGCGCCACCATGGATAACGTATCACGACACAGCAATGCAGTCTTCGTGGACTTTGCACCTAAGATCAATGGCGCAGTGTGTGTACCGTTTACATGTACATGCAAGATTACGCGTGGTCAATGGAGCAGAATGACCAGCCCTGCGGGCTAATACTAACGTAATGTTCAACTTACATTTTCAGCGGGAAGTCAAGAACAACCGGGATAACTCTTTGTGTAGCATTTGTTGGGTTTTAAAAGACCTGTCCGATGATGTATTGATTGAAGCAATCCATTCAGTAATGATTAAGTTATGATTTTTTGAAATATTAAATTTTGATGTACTGTATTTCAACACCTGATGACGTAATCATGACGTCACAACAACTTGATGGAGGTTTCATCAAGGTTCTAACATGGTGTAAATTTGAGGTTGATCGGATAAACAGAAGTGAAGAATTTGGGCAGGAAATGTTTTTTGGTTAAGAATTGCAGAAAGGCAAACTTTGACCTTCCGTTACGACCGGAAGTAAAGGTCATGTGAATTTGGCGTTAACTTTTCAAATGTTGCCCGTGTCTTGATCTATCATAATGTTTAAATATGAATATTATAGCTTTCCTATTCAGAAACATACAGGCATTGGCATGAGGGCACTTTTTGACCTTAAATGGCTTGTAATTTGACACCCGATGACGTCATCATGACGTCATTGCTCACACATCTTCTGCTCTTTATGTTCTAATGTCACATTAAGTTTCAAGTTGATCAAAGGTTTGCAAGTATGGTTTTTTCTGCGGACAAACTACAATCAGAAGAATAAGCAAAACAAAGAAAAACTAGAGATTTAGAGTTTGTAAAACAAACTCTAGGTGTTCGGGTTCTCGCTGGGCTCTTCAGTGCTGTTTTAATGCGTTAGCTATATCATTGAATCGCTGAAAACATTGTTGATAGCTTTTGAAATTTCAAGGAAAGTAAAGTGTAAATCTTCGTTGATTGAACGTTAGTTTACACAGGAAATTAATGCACCTCACAATATGAATTTAAAAAAATAATAATCTTTTGTTAAAGCCAAATTAACGAATCCAACCCTATTTTGGTTGCTAAAAAAAATGATCCTTATCCTTATCCTTATCCTACATTTGAAAACTGATGACGTCATGACGTTAGATAAGTTCTTATCGAGACATTGGTATTTAATTATGTGCTTTAAATTGTAAGTGAAAAACGAAGAGTACATTATTTAATTTATTTGAAAGGGCAGAGGGTCAATATTGTCCTTTCATACAGAGCAGCATACATTTTTCGAATTTCCTTTCGTTTTGGTTGCATATCTTAAAACGAGCCTTTGAATTACTCACAAGTACAACTATCATGTATGCCACTCACAGAAGTTTATTTATTTTCCAATGGATATTGATTCTTTATAATAAATCCGACTATGCAAATCATGTTGACATTATTAAATTACAATTCTTAGAAGTTTTAACAGGTTTTCAAATACTGTGATTTGGCTTCTCATTATGTATCGGTGCATGATACTTTGATTGTTAAAACAAGTCGAGCATACAATGAGCTATTGGTTGCATTTTAAAAAATAGCTTGCTTGATTTTTAGACATTAGTCTTCATACAGAACGGTTTGTTAAATTTATAATATTGAAATAAAAAACACATGTTTTTAATAATTATGCAAGATAAAGGCAAGTCATAAAGACGGCAAATTTAAGCCTCTCGTGAATTTTAACTAATAAAATAGTTTTAACGAGTTAATAACTATTTCTACCTGTATGGTGCATCATCATACATTCAGCAAGAAATTAGGGAATTCAACACAGCAACGAGTATGATTTTTTTCACTGGAGAACATTCGGGTACTGATGTGTTGTATATTCTGAAGAAGAAAAAACAATAAACAAAGTATGACTCAAAGCAAATTAAGTCAAGCTGAAACTGCTCAAATAAATAAAATTCAAGACTTACAACATTTCATGATTTTATAATAATAATAATAATTTATTGAATTTATATTGCGCTCTCTCCAGGACCAACCTGTTCGAGGGCTCATAACAATACAACATATCAGAGTAAGGAAATTACGCCAAAAAAAATGAGTGGAAGGTGCACATCCTGTTTTTGATGTGAACAACTTATAAACGAAACCTTATTAGGGGAAACTTTATCGAAGGGTTTTCAAATAAGTATGTCGCTATACAAAGTTGACGGAAAACATTCATCAGTCTGACCATTTTCTGACTATAGTGACATAGCCAACATTCATACCAATCCCCCATTGCCCAACTCTATCTCTTCGACGTTCATATTAAACGTTCCTTAGTTTTAAAAACATTTCACCAACGGTCACCACTTGATGATACAGGATAAACTTTATAACGTAATTGTGCATCAAATAAAAGAATCATTTTGAAAAGCAATGATGTTCACACGGAAAACTTACCGAAGTTAGTCCCGTGTAGCAAGGT
Organism: Leptasterias polaris; assembly: GCA_037783415.1. Lineage (NCBI taxonomy): Eukaryota > Metazoa > Echinodermata > Asteroidea > Forcipulatida > Asteriidae > Leptasterias > Leptasterias polaris. Next base: position 1,370,933 of record JAZGTN010000156.1, on the reverse strand, counting down.
AAACACATGCCGTGACGAGGGTCTGAAACACCCATTACGATCCGATGACACATCCTTCCTTCTCGGTGTATGATCAAAACATATTACCATTGTTCGTCTTTTCCTGCTTGCATTTTCCCACATAATTAAATATCATACGAATCACTGAAGCAGGTGGTCATCTCAGTGAAACTTCGTCTTCAATTCCATATTGATAATAAAGCCATGAGAAGGGCAAGTAGGGGAACAATTAGACGTCGAATCTTAGCGGAAATCATGTTAATGCTAGTACGTAGTAGTAAGTACGCCATTGATAAGATTGCACTTGCGTTGTAAGTAAAACATGAATGGAAACTCTCGTTACGCCCACATGGCACTGATAGTAAACAACTATCGTTGTGCCACGTTGGTCTGTAACAAGTGCCTTGACTGGCTAGCTACCCACCGTTGCCAGTCGCGAGGGGGTATGTCATTCTGCGTTAGGCAATGGATTAAGATTAAAGGCCAATTTCTCTAATAGATCTATGAAAAACTTGATTTGTTCCAGTGTATAAAACAATAAGTATTCAGTACCCTTTGTTCGGGTATGGGGCACTGTTATGTTACTAAAATGCGTAAGCAGATTTATATTGAAAGTTTTTTAATTTTCAAAAAAAAGTCGTTTGCAAACCTATTACTTTTATACTTTTAGTGTACACGGGGGAAAGTGATATCGTTGCTGTATGAGTCTCCATAAAGTAGTTTAGATACACATGTATAACAATTTTCATGTAAATAGTCACAAACTTAACATGCTTAACTGATAAATTAAAAGACTAACAATTCAAAAATTAATGTTATCAAACTACGCATGCTTGCTACCTTATGTGTGAAGCAACATCATTTGTCATGATTATGAAAAGGGCATAAGAACCTACTGTTTACACGATGTGCAATTAATGTTGAATTTATTTTGCTAGTCACATTGTAATTCTTTGAAGTATTCAACAGGATCTAATAGTTAGATTCGCATAAAAACCGTTGTTGATCAGAGTCAAAGTTATGTTGACCTTTTTCCGATTGCATTTTCTCAGTTATCAAAAGTTATTCAAATCAGTGAATCACCAAAACAGTTCAGCAAAATACACTCGTTCAGTTGATATTCACCACCAAGCCAACAAATGGCTAACACGAAGGTTATGCAATGAGCTATTCATTGCACCACCGTCGAACATCGTAGATTTCCGAAGGATGGTTGCATTTATCGACGAGTGCAGTAACAAAGGACCATTAACTTGGTATAGCGCCACCATCGATAACGTATCACGACACAGCCACCATGGATAACGTATCACGACACAGCAATGCAGTCTTCGTGGACTTTGCACCCAAGATCAATGGCGCAGTGTGTGTACTGTTTACATGTACATGCAAGATTACGCGTGGTCAATGGAGCAGAATGACCAGACCTGCGGGCTAATACTAACGTAATGTTCAACTTACATTTTCAGCGGGAAGTCAAGAACAACCGGGATAACTCTTTGTGTAGCATTTGTTGAGTTTTAAAAGACCTGTCCGATGATGTATTGATTGAAGCAATCCATTCAGTAATGATTAAGTTATGATTTTTTGAAATATTAAATTTTGATTTACTGTATTTCAACACCTGATGACGTAATCATGACGTCACAACAACTTGATGGAGGTTTCATCAAGGTTCTAACATGGTGTAAATTTGAGGTTGATCGGATAAACAGAAGTGAATAATTTGGGCAGGAAATGTTTTTTGGTTAAGAATTGCAGAAAGGCAAACTTTGACCTTCCGTTACGACCGGAAGTAAAGGTCATGTGAATTTGGCGTTAACTTTTCAAATGTTGCCCGTGTCTTGATCTATCATAATGTTTAAATATGAATACTATAGCTTTCCTATTCAGAAACATACAGGCATTGGCATGAGGGCACTTTTTTGACCTTAAATGGCTTGTAATTTGACACCCGATGACGTCATCATGACGTCATTGCTCACACGTCTTCTGCTCTTTATGTTCTAATGTCACATTAAGTTTCAAGTTGATCAAAGGTTTGCAAGTATGTTTTTTTCTGCGGACAAACGACTATCAGAAGATTAAGCAAAACAAAGAAAAAAAAAAAAAAAAAAAAAAAAAAACCGAACAAAAACAAGGAGTTGTTCGGTCTGTGGACCGAACACCTAACTAGAGATTTAGAGTTTGTAAAACAAACTCTAGGTGTTCGGGTTCTTGGAGTTATGGGCTCAATGCTGTTTTAATGCGTTAGCTATATCAATGAGTCGCTGAAAACAATGTTAATAGCTTGTAAATGTTTAAGAAAGTAAAGTGTAAATCTTTTTACACAGGAAATAAAAGCTACTCAAGATATGAAATTTTATAAATAACAAACTTTTGTTTAGCCAAATTTGAAAACTTACAATAAAAAATCAGCAAAAAGAGTACATTATTTAAATTATTTGAAAGGGCAAAAGGTCCATTGTCATTTCATAGTCATACAGCAGAGGAACATTTCCCCCTTCCCCTTCATCTTGGCAGCAGATGTTGAAACGATCATTTGAATGACCCACACACGTTCAACTATTATGTATGCCATTCACTGAAGTTTATTTATTTGTCAATGGATATCGATTCTTTTTTGATTAAAAAACCACATTATAATGATATTCATGTTGACATTATTAAGTTACAATTCTGAAAATTGTTACAGTGAGTTGGATACTCATTAAGTATCGGTGCAGGAATCATTAATTGTTCAAAACATATTGTAACAATAATTTGTCCACAGATTCTTCTCAGCAGAACACAACAAAAACACACAGCAGGATACAGTTTTCTCGGTCAATTCTTTACTGGTTTATTCAACACGTCTCTACTCCAAGACTCACATGACAAGAAGAACGTTTAGGCTACGTCTTCCCAACGAGACGGGTGTCCCAGCCGTTCAGCGAGGGGCCTGCTGCGACACAGCTCCACAACGGTGCCATGTCACAGCGCCCTCCAGGAGTCGCTCGGTAACACGGCTCCCACCGGTGCCGTGTCACAGCGCCCTCCCATCATCGGCCGACTCCACCACAGAGTCGTGCTGGCGCCCTCTTGCTGAACGGTCTGGGCCAACGCTACACTGCCCCCTCCAAGAACACTGCTTGTCCCCAAGCAGGCAGCGAACTCCCGTCCCGGTGGGAACACGCAACCTGTACAGAACCGACACAAAAAAAAACACAAGAAAGCAACAACAAAACAATGGCTGGCAAGTCTGTCCCTATGGCTGTTGGCCTTGCGTCCCTGGTCCGGGCGTCCCTGGCGGTGGCTGTCGCTGGGTCTCCGTCTGGCGGCGCAGGTCTTCCCAGAAGGCTTGTGGGACGTTCCTCGGGTATCTCGTCGGTGGAGGAGCTCCTGGGGGCAACAACCCTCCCAAAGACGGTTGGCTGGCGACTGCCGGATCCACGAAGTACTGGCCGTACTGTTGCCCGTCATATGTCTGGAGCAGGCGTCCGGGGACCTCGTAGGTGTGCGTCACCCGGGCGCGGAAAAGACGATGACCGTCTCCATCGGTTCCCACCCCCGTGTGCTCCAGCCGCCATTCGTTCCGCATGTGTTCACACAGGGGTGGGTCCATGTGTGTGGACTGGTCCCGGCGATGGTGATGTGGCTCCGACTGGACGGCGGCGTCTTGGAAGGACCGGCGGGCCGCGAGGGTGCCATCCACCGGCAGCGTCCAATCAGAGCCATCCGGCATGGTGATGCGGGCGCCCGCCGGGATCCTATATTGTAGCCCCAAACCCAAAGGCAAAGGCGGTGGTGGACGGGTGGAGGCTACAGGCTCGGCCTGGGGCGCCCTGTACCTCTGCTGCGGCATCCTTCGTTGCCGGCCGGTCCAGCGTTGCCCCGAGGACTCCAGGGGCTCCTGGCTCCGGTGGGAGCCTGACGACGGAGACCTCCCCGTGTGGATCTGGTCTCCGTGAGGGCCCTCTCGGTCGAGAACTGGCGGGGGTGGTGTCTGCTCACCCGGCTCCGTGGAAGGTCGCTCCTGGGTGGCCCGTCGTCGGTCTCGGGGAGGAGATCTCTGGTGGTCGTCCTCTGACTGGGGCTTCGGAGCGTCGGAGGGGGGTTCCGAACGGTCCCCAACCCCTCCCTGCTCCATGCCCTCCATCTCCAACTCCGTATCACTGGCGTGGACCTCCAGCTGGTCCTCTACCAGGACCGTCGCCACTTGACCCGGCCTCCGCATGCAGTACCGTAGGTGGCGCTGCCGCATATCCTCCCTGTAAAAATCCCTCCCGCATCCAAACGGGCACGTGAAGGGTTTACAGGGCTGTGTGACCGGGCAGGAGGTATTGAGGTGACGCTTCAGGTTCCCGGTCCGGGTGAAACGCTTGCCACACTGTCGACACTCGACCACCTTCTCCATCCTGGGGAGAGAAACACCAAAAAAAACCTTGTCAGTAACAGGAAGGCAATATCTGCTAGGCTTGATCACCCCACGCCCGCACCGTGTCGTGCGACTAGGAATGGTTTCCGGCTCCCCGGGTGCCGGCCGTGGTTGCCCACCCCCTCCAACACTGGTTTCTCCCGCTCCTTTCTCCTTCCGTTTCGAGGGCATCTCCTGGTCTTCTGTCCTCACGTCCGCTCCTCGGCCATTCCCCGCCTCAGGTCCGGGCTCCGGGCCACGGCCGGTGACATCATCCGATTGGTCGTCAGCTCCCGGAATGGGCATCTGTTCCAAATCCAGCTGGCTGTCCTTCCTCGTCTCGGGAGGTGCCCCCTCCTGGTCTAACCGGCCATCTGGCTCTTTCCCCACAGGCACTTCTGCCTGGTCTGCTTGGTCGCCAGTTTGGGTTGTCGGCGTCTCCACTTCTTCCTGGTCGGTGTGGTCCCCAGCCTCGGGGCCGGCGGGTGCCCGCTCATCCGGTGCTGCAGTGGTGGGTCGACAGCGTGCCCACCACCCCGTATTCGCCTCGCCCAGGTAGGGCTTCAACCGATTATAGTGGACCACCTTGGCCTTAGCCCGACGAGACCTCTGGATTCTATAGGTAACCTGGTCGATCGCCTGAAGGATCACGTAGGGCCCAGTCCACCAACACTGCAACTTGGGTGTCCGACCCACCTTTTTGTTGGGTGTGTAGAGCCACACCGGCTGTCCTGGACTGTAGCGGGCCTCGTTCACGTGCCTGTCATACTGGCGTTTCTGGTAAATCTGGCTCGTCCGCAAGTGGCGGCGCGCCAGGCTATGAGCCGCCTCCAACCCAGCCCGGAGGTCTTCTACATACTCGTGCGACTCCACCACGGAGTCTTGGTCGCCGTCCGGCAACCCCACCACCAGGTCCAACGGCAGCTCCACTTCTCTCCCCAGCATTAACATGTTGGGCGTGAGTTTGGTGCTCTCGTGGCGGGACGACCGATAGGCCATCATCACATAGGGAAGGTGTTCGTCCCAGTCATCTTGTTGTTCAGCCACAAAGAGGCTCAGCATCGTCTTAACGGTACGGTTGAAACGTTCAACCATGCCGTCCGACTGTGGGTGGAACGGTGTAGTGCGGGTCTTGTGTATGCCGAGGAGTTCACAGACTCCCTGGAAGAGCCTTGCCTCGAACTCCCTGCCCTGATCCGTGTGGATCTCTCTCGGGACACCGAACCGCGTGATGACCTGTTCGACCAAAACCCTTGCCACCGTCTCCGACTTCTGGTCAGGAATCGGGAAGGCTTCGACCCACTTGGTGAAATAATCAGCAACCACCATGATGCTGCTATTCCCCCGTTGTGTCTTTGGGAGTCTGCCGGTGAGGTCGATGGCGATGCGCTCCATCGGCGCCCCGACCAAGTATTGTTGGAGGGGGGCCCGCAAGGCCTTTGGAGGTGGCTTCTTCGATCCACACTTGTGGCACTTCCGGCACCACTCCTCTGCGTGGCGACGCATCTCCCTCCAGAATATCGGAGCCTGTTGCAACCGGTTGAATGTCCGGGTCACGCCCAGATGGCCAGCGGTCCGGCTGTCGTGAGCCAGCCGTAGCACCTCGGCCCTCTTCCCCCGTGGAACCACTACCTTCCATGCTGGCTTCCCACCGCCAGGCTGATCCCACTCGATCCGTAGGACTCCCTCGACCACCCGGAGCCGCTCCCACTTTCCCCACCAAAATTTGGTGGCCTCGTCGAGTGCCGAAACCTCCCGCCACGGGGGGCGGGCGGCCCCGTCATTTTGCCACTGCAAGACTGTCTGAAGCTCCGGATCGCTTCGCTGGTCCCGTTGCAACTCTTCTCCGTTCCAGAGGGAAATGAGTCCCTCCGGTGCCAGAGGTTCGCCCTCCTCGACTCCGGATTCCCGGCCTGGTTGCTTTGTCACGGCATGAACTTGTAGGTGCTCGGGAGGCGCCCCCCCGGTGGTAGCTTGGTTGCGGTCCGGCCGGCCGGGCTCCCGAGCGTCATTCTGGTAGCACTCCTGAGTCTCCTCCCTCGACCTTCCACACTGCCCACAAGGGATCCGCGAAACGGCGTCTGCGTTGATGTGCTTCTTACCCGCTCGGTGTTGGATGTCAAATTCGTAACACCCCAGCCGCTGAATCCACCTCGCCGTCTGGCCTTCGGGCTCGCGGAACTGGAACAACCATCGTAGAGACCCGTGGTCGGTTCGGAGGAGAAACCGCTTGCCAAGGAGGTAGTGCTTGAAATAGTGGACGAAGTGGACCACGGCCAACAACTCTTTCCGTGTGGTGCAGTAGTTGCGTTCGGCCTTGGTAAGGGTGCGGCTGCCATAAGCCACCACCCGTTCCCCGTCGTCCCGCGTCTGTGACAGTACCGCGCCAATTGAGCACTGACTAGCATCGGTGTCCAGGATGTAGCAGTGGTCTGTGCTGGGGTAACATAGCACTGGGGCCGTCGTCAGTGAATCTTTGAGGTGTTCAAAAGCACTCTGGCAGTCCTCTGTCCAGGCAAAGGCCCGTGGTGTCTTGTTGGTAAGGCCATGCAGGGGGCGGGCGATTTCTGCGAAGTCAGGGATAAACCGCCGGTAGTAGGAAGCCAGCCCCAGGAAGCTCCGGACCTGTGTCACATTCGCAGGGCGAGGCCAACCACGGATAACCGCCACTTTCGTGGGGTCTGTGCGGACCCCTGCAGCCGACACGCGGTGTCCGAGAAAAGACACCTCCGATTTAAAAAGATCGCACTTCTTTGGTTTCAATCGAAGACCGGTATTGCGAAAGCGTTCCAGGACTGTGGCCAACCTTTTGTAGTGTTCCTGAAAATCCTTTCCCCACACGATCACGTCGTCCAGGTACACGACGGCTACCTGCCATTGGAGCCCCGCAAGTACTCTCTCCATCAGGCGCTCGAAGGTCGCCGGTGCGTTGCACAACCCGAACGGCATCACGTTGAACTGATACAGCCCGTTGTGCATGCCGAAGGCCGTCTTCTCCCGGTCCGCCTCCCCCATGCTCACCTGCCAGTATCCGCTGGCCAAGTCAAGCGTACTGAACCACCTCGCCCCGCTCAATGCATCGAGGTTATCGTCTATGCGGGGAATGGGGTACGCATCCTTGATCGTAACCTCGTTGACTTTCCGGTAGTCGACACAAAACCTGACCGTCCCATCTTTCTTCTTGACCAGTACCACCGGTGAGGACCACGGGCTAGTGGAGGGTTCAATGACGCCATCCTGCAGCATCTTCTCCACCTGCCTCTCGGCCTCGGCCCGCTTGTGGATCGGCAGCCTCCTAACCGCCTGCCGGACTGGCACGGCCGCTCCCGTATCAATGCGGTGCTCAGCCAGCGCCGTCTTCCCCAGCCGGCCGTCGGGTCCCGTGAAAGCTTCGGAGTATCGTGTCAACAACTCCGCCAACTGGGCACGTTCCGAGCTGTCTAAGTGTGCGGCCCCACGGTCCAGCAAGTCCCGCAGGTGGCCGGGAACCTCCCCTTGGTTTACTGTGCCACTTCTTTGGGCTGCGGTAGATAGGTGACATACTGTGGGTTGCGGAAGCTCCGGTTCCGGCTCCAGTATGTCATGTGCGTCCAGTGGAGAGAAAAGCGCCAGGCGGGTCCCTTTATAAATCGTGACAGGGTCGGGCGTCGGGTTGAACACACGGACCGGCAGGGCACCGGAACCCACGTCCACCACGCCTGCTGCCACTGCCACCGGGCACCCGTCGGTGGACTCCAAGTCGGGGTACACCATGCCAATCCGGTTCCGGTAACTACCCTTCACCACCCCCCGAACGATTGCCTCGTGCCCGGCCGGCACAATCGAATTCTCCGTGACCTGTATCCTCGCCACCGACGGCCGCTGTCCACTGTCCCCGAGATCTACTGCCTTTCCGTTGATCATCACTGTGTTGTCACCCCACCGCCACTGGCAATGGTTTGCCGAGAGGAAGTCAATTCCTAGGATCACATCTGGCTCGAGATTAGCCACAATGCAGACCTGGCTCAAGGATTGATCTCCAATGCGGAGTTCAAACCCAGCTTTCCCCCGGGCCTGCATCGAGCTCCCGTCTGCTTGTCTCAACGTTGAAGGTGGAGGTTGGAGGTTCGGCCGTTCTGACCCGCGGAGCTCATCGTAGACCCGTCCCGAAATTAGACTTACCGAAGCCCCAGTGTCCAATAGGAATTGGACGGGCAACGATGCGACCCACCCTGACACGTAGTTCCTTCCCAGCGACGTCTCCGGTTTTTGGTGCGAGAGGCCTCTGCCGGTTGATTGCTGTGTCGACTTAGGCTCGTTCGGCACTTGTCGCGGGGTATTAAATCCCCGCTTCCTGACCGGGCAGTCCCGTCGGATATGGCCCAACTCATGGCACCCGAAACATTCCACCATCGTACGATCGAAAACTCGGCGCGGGGCAGCTGTGTTAACCCCAGTGGCCCCCGGCTGTGGTGGTGGTGGCTGTGCCACTGACCGGACATCGTTGGCCTCTTGTCTGTTCCTTCTGTTCTGCTCCTGGGACTTCAGGAACGCTTCCATCTCGGTGGCGAGGGTGATAGCCTCGGTCAAGGTTGTCGCCGCCCGCGAGAACACGTGGCGTTGCAATTGCTCGTCTCCCAAAGCATTTCGAAACGCCTCCACGGCCAAATCCTCTCGAGCCTGGACCGACAGTTTCGGGTAGCTCTTGGCGACCAACCGCCGAATAGACTGTCCCAGGCTGTTTATTGACTCGCCACTACCACGGTGGCACATTGACAGCTGCGCCCGATGCAGTGGTATTTGGGCCGTGACACCGAATCGCTTCTCGAAGTACTCCAGGATGCTAGGGTACTCCTTCCGTGCTGCCGGCTCCATGTCAGCTAAGGCTTCTTGGGCCGGGCCCTTCATATGGGAGGCCAGGAACATCGCCTTCTCGGCCTCTCCCCACCTGTTGACGGTCGCAACGCTCTCGAAATGGATTAGATAGTCGGACCAGGAGGATCCACCGTCAAACTTATTGGGAAGCATCATGGGTCTCCGACTTCCCGAGGGGGGTTCCGCCCCCTCCCGTTCTGCGGACGGCACCACCCCGCCCGTAGCTGTAGTCACTGGTGGTGCGTCAACCAGCCTGACGTGCTGAGGGTTGGTTGTGGTGGCGTACTGTGCTTCCACGCCATGGTCCACCCGCTTTGGTAGTGTGGTGCGGAGCTGGGCCGTGGGCCCCGCTCCATAGACTTGTGCAGTGCGAAGTTGACTCACAGGCTCCGCTCCATAGGTTTGTGCACTGCGGAGCTGATGCACAGGCTCCGCTCCATAGGGTTGTGTAGTGCGGGGCTGATTGACAGGCTCCGCACCATAGGGTTGTGCAGTGCGGAGCTGAGCTGTGGGCTCTGCTCCATAGGTTTGTGCAGTGCGGAGCTGATTGACAGGCTCCGCTCCATAGAATTGTGCAGTGCGGAGCTGATCCGTGGGCTCCGCTCCATTGGTTTGTACAGTGCGGAGCTGATTGACAGGCTCCGCACAATAGGGTTGTGCAGTGCGGAGCTGAGCCGTGGGCTCTGCTCCATAGGTTTGTGCAGTGCGGAGCTGATTGACAGGCTCCGCACAATAGGGTTGTGTAGTGCGGAGCTGATTCACAAAATCCGCTCCATAGGGTTGTGCAGTGCGGAGCTGATTGACAGGCTCCGCTCCATTGGTTTGTACAGTGCGGAGCTGATTGACAGGCTCTGCTCCATAGGTTTGTGCAGTGCGGAGCTGATTGACAGGCTCTGCTCCATAGAATTGTGCAGTGCGGAGCTGAGCCGTGGGCTCTGCTCCATAGGTTTGTGCAGTGCGGAGCTGATTGACAGGCTCCGCACAATAGGGTTGTGTAGTGCGGAGCTGATTCACAAAATCCGCTCCATAGGGTTGTGCAGTGCGGAGCTGATTGACAGGCTCCGCTCCATTGGTTTGTACAGTGCGGAGCTGATTGACAGGCTCCGCTCCATAGGTTTGTGCAGTGCGGAGCTGATTGACAGGCTCCGCACAATAGGGTTGTGTAGTGCGGAGCTGGTTCACCAATTCCGCTCCATAGGGTTGTGCAGTGCGGAGCTGATTGACAGGCTCCGCTCCATAGGTTTGTGCAGTGCGGAGCTGAGCCGTGTGCTCCGCTCCATTGGTTTGTACAGTGCGGAGCTGATTGACAGGCTCCGCTCCATAGGTTTGTACAGTGCGGAGCTGAGCCGTGGGCTCCGCTCCATAGGTTTGTACAGCGCGGAGCTGAGCCGTGTGCTCCGCTCCATTGGTTTGTACAGTGCGGAGCTGAATGACAGGCTCCGCTCCATAGGTTTGTACAGTGCGGAGCTGATTGACAGGCTCCGCTCCATTGGTTTGTACAGTGCGGAGCTGGTTGACAGGCTCCGCTCCATAGGTTTGTGCAGTGCGGAGCTGAGCCGTGGGCTCCGCTCCATAGGGTTGTACAGTGCGGAGCTGATTGACAGGCTCCGCTCCATAGGTTTGTACAGTGCGGAGCTGATTGACAGGCTCCGCTCCATAGGTTTGTGCAGTGCGGAGCTGAGCCGTGGGCTCCGCTCCATTGGGTTGTACAGTGCGGAGCTGATTGACAGGCTCCGCTCCATAGGTTTGTGCAGTGCGGAGCTGAGCCGTGGGCTCCGCTCCATAGGTTTGTACAGTGCGGAGCTGATTGACAGGCTCCGCTCCATAGGTTTGTACAGTGCGGAGCTGATTGACAGGCTCCGCTCCATAGGTTTGTGCAGTGCGGAGCTGAGCCGTGGGCTCCGCTCCATAGGTTTGTACAGTGCGGAGCTGGGCCGTGGGCTCCGCCCCATAGGTTTGTGCAGTGCGGAGCTGAGCCGTGGGCTCCGCTCCATAGGTTTGTGCAGTGCGGAGCTGAGCCGTGGGCTCCGCTCCATAGGTTTGTACAGTGCGGAGCTGGGCCGTGGGCCCCGCTCCATTGGTTTGTACAGTGCGGAGCTGAGCCGTGGGCTCCGCTCCATAGGTTTGTACAGTGCGGAGCTGGGCCGTGGGCTCCGCCCCATAGGTTTGTGCAGTGCGGAGCTGAGCCGTGGGCTCCGCTCCATAGGTTTGTACAGTGCGGAGCTGGGCCGTGGGCTCCGCTCCATTGGTTTGTACAGTGCGGAGCTGGGCCATGGGCTCCACTCCATAGGCTTGTGCAGTGCGGAGCTGAGCCGTGGGCTCCGCTCCATAGGTTTGTGTAGTGCGGAGCTGAGCCGTGTGCTCCGCTCCATTGGTTTGTACAGTGCGGAGCTGGGCCATGGGCTCCACTCCATAGGCTTGTGCAGTGCGGAGCTGAGCCGTGGGCTCCGCTCCATAGGTTTGTGTAGTGCGGAGCTGAGCCGTGTGCTCCGCTCCATTGGTTTGTACAGTGCGGAGCTGATTGACAGGCTCCGCACAAAAGAAATGTGCGGGGTCGAGTTGAATCAAATTCTCTGTCTCATAGGCTTGTGCTGTCCGCCTCTGGTCAACAAGACCGCGCACTTCCGTGCCATGACTTCGTGGCCCCTGGACCCGCTGCGGTGTAGACTGGGCACGCTCCCGGAAGAAAGGCCCCGAAGAGAGCTGCCCCACAACCGCATGTCCGGGGTGAGGGTGGCCCGGCTCCGAAAAGAGCCGCGCTCTGATGTCCCCCGCCGAATACCACGGGGGAGAAAAGGTCGGTTCCGTGTGGGACCGCCCCAACCCCTCCCCGGTCTCTGGGGCATGCTGCGGGGAAGCACAGAACGGCTCCCTCGGAACCCGTCCCGATCCTCTCCCTGCCCCTCTGTCGGTACACTGCGGAGGGAGCCGGAACGGCTCCGTGAGATACCGCACCGAGCCCTCCGCCCTCGTCGTCTCTGTATGCTGCGGAGAGCGCCAGAACGATTCCGTGAGGGATCGCCCGGACCCTTCCGCCCCTGTGGCGGTGTTCTCTTGAGGGAGCCGGAATGGTTCCGTGTGGGACCACCCGGACCCTTCCGCCCACTCCGTGCCGGTACGCCGCGGAGAGAGCCGGAACGATTCCGTGAGGTACCGTTCCGATCCCCCCGCCCCCGCCAGACCCGAAGTGGACGGAACGTTCCTGTCCATGGGGACCCGTAGCTGACCCTCCTCATCACAACTGATACTCCCCCCGGCTTCTCCCAGCCCTAGGACTGATGATATCTCATCAACTGTAAACCAAAATGGCCCATTCATCGTCTGAGTCTGGCTCGGCGTGTCCTCAGCATGTGCCGAGTCTGACGCCATACTACCCAAACACACGTGAAAACCCAACAGAGAAAACAATCTTTTTACCTGATTCCAGTGTCTTGATAGTGCCCTGCCGTCCCGTCGCTGCCACCAATGTAACAATAATTTGTCCACAGATTCTTCTCAGCAGAACACAACAAAAACACACAGCAGGATACAGTTTTCTCGGTCAATTCTTTACTGGTTTATTCAACACGTCTCTACTCCAAGACTCACATGACAAGAAGAACGTTTAGGCTACGTCTTCCCAACGAGACGGGTGTCCCAGCCGTTCAGCGAGGGGCCTGCTGCGACACAGCTCCACAACGGTGCCATGTCACAGCGCCCTCCAGGAGTCGCTCGGTAACACGGCTCCCACCGGTGCCGTGTCACAGCGCCCTCCCATCATCGGCCGACTCCACCACAGAGTCGTGCTGGCGCCCTCTTGCTGAACGGTCTGGGCCAACGCTACAATATGCACTGATGAAGATGTCATTAAAATTAGTCAAGTATTATGAGCTATCGGTTGCATGTTTTAAATTAGCTTGTTTGATTTTTAGACATTGATTTTCCTACAGAACGGTTTGTTAAATTTAGAATATTAAAATGAAAGACACTTTTTTAGGATAATTATGCAAGACAAAGGCAAAGCATGAGGACGGCAAGTCTAAGCATCTCGTGAATTTATACTAATAAAATAATGAGTTAAGTACTATTTTTAGGAAAACCTCCATCGAAAGGTCTTTAAATATGCATGTCATAATACAAAGTTGACGAAAAACATTTATTAGTCGAACCATTCTCTGACTATAGTGACACAGCCAACAACCATACCAATCCCCCATTGCCTAATTCTACCTCTGCGACGATCATACTAAATGCTTCTTAGTTTGAAAAACATCTCACCAACGTCACAACTTGATGATACAGGATAAACTTTATAACATAATTGTGCATTAAATAAAAGACCCATTTTGAAAAGCAATGATGTTCATACGAAACGTACCGTTTCTAGGGGTTGTTCTAAAACCCCCTCGACCCCCTCGACCCCCACGACCCACGACCCACGACCCCCTCGACCCCTCGACTTATGCTCGATTTTTTTTTATGTACACCAAAATTGCCACATGACACGATCTCAGCCAATCACGCACGAAGCAAACTGCGCGTGATTGGCTGAGATCGGGTACTGTGGCAATTTTGGTGTACAGAAAAAAAATCGCGGCATTTCCAAGCGTATCTCTTGGCCGACCCGAGCCTGAATAGGAGTATATCCCAACTGGGATCCTGCGTTCACCGCCCGAGTACGATTTAGGCCAACTCATTACGTGATGATCAGGCAGACTCATTTCCGGCTGATCGCTCCCGTCCTGTGTCAACAATTACTACTTGCTCTATGCGGAGCTCGAGGTTGTAGACCCGACCGACCATGGCCCACACGTGTTTTGGGGTTGTCAGTCTCCCACACCCGGGCCCCCGACCATAATATGAAACGAGATCATGATCGGTGTGCACGTAACGTGCGGAAGCGGATTAAATACGCCCATTTATGCTATAAAGTGGCCTCATTTGTCCTGGGGAAAATACGCAGACCATTTCTTTTCGGATTTTGGTGTTGGCACAGAATGTTAAAATTAGCAGTTCGTCGGAAGGAAGTCGCGTCGCCTGTTCTTTGGATCACACGCTGTGAATTCTAAATCGGGGACTTAATTCTTACTCGGCCGTAAAGCGATGTTTTTATGAATTCGGAATTGGGACACGTTTCGATTACGGGGCGGACGTCGAGGGTCGAGGGGTCGTGGGTCGTGGGGGTCGAGGGGGTCGAGGGGGTTTTAGAACAACCCCGTTTCTAGTCACCGTGCAGCGACGAAGACTACTGTGTGTGAGGGTCTGAAACACCCTACACAAACCGATGACGCGTCCTTCCTTCTCGGTGTATGATCAAAACATAACCATTGTTCGTCTTTTCCTGCTTGCATTTTCCCACATAATTAAATATCATACGAATCACTGAAGCAGGTGGTCATCTCAGTGAAACTTCGTCTTCAATTCCATATTGATAATAAAGCCATGAGAAGGGCAAGTAGGGGAACAATTAGACGTCGAATCTTAGCGGAAATCATGTTAATGCTAGTACGAGTAGTAGGTACGCCATTGATAAGATTGCACTACGTTGTAAGTAAAACATGAATGGAAACTCTCGTTACGCCCACATGGCACTGATAGTAAACAACTACCGTTGTGCCACGTTGGTCTGTAACAAGTGCCTTGACTGGCTAGCTACCCACCGTTGCCAGTCGCGAGGGGGTATGTCATTCTGCGTTAGGCAATGGATTAAGATTAAAGGCCAATTTCTCTAATAGATCTATGAAAAACTTGATTTGTTCCAGTGTATAAAACAATAAGTATTCAGTACCCTTTGTTTTCAAGAAAAAACAACGAATTTATCTTTCTTAGTTTGCGAGTTCTGCATGGTTGTTAAACCAAAGACTCAAAATTTGATTAAATTATTTACAATTAATTACCCAATAATTCATTGGGTGACGTCATTATGTTGTCGAAATTTATGTTTTATCTAATCATCAGGTGTAATATTGTTGCCAGGTTTCATGACCGTGCGAGTTTGGGAAAGATGTCAAAGTCTGTGGACAACGATGCGTGTATTTTTGAGGTGGGCGAACAAACTCAAAAATCCACTAGAGATTTAGTGTTTGTGAGAACAAACACTAGGTGTTCGGGTATCGATGGGGCACTGTTATGTTACTAAAATGCGTAAGCAGATTTATATTGAAAGTTTTTAATTAAAAAAAAAAAAGTCGTTTGCAAACCTATTACTTTTATAGTGTACACGGGGGAAAGTGATATCGTTGCTGTATGAGTCTCCATAAAGTAGTTTAGATACACATGTATAACAATTTTCATGTAAATAGTCACAAACTTAACATGCTTAACTGATAAATTAAAAGACTATCACTAACAATTCAAAAATAAATGTTATCAAACTACGCATGCTTGCTACCTTATGTGTGAAGCAACATCATTTGTCATGATTATGAAAAGGGCATAAGAACCTACTGTTTACACGATGTGCAATTTATGTTGAATTTATTTTGCTAGTCACATTGTATTTCTTTGAAGTATTCAACAGGATCTAAAAGTTAGATTCGCGTAAAAACCGTTGTTGATCAGAGTCAAATTTATGTTGACCTTTTTCCGATTGCATTTTCTCAGTTATCAAAAGTTATTCAAATCACCAAAAAAGTTCAGCAAAATACACTCGTTCAGTTGATATTTACCACCAAGCCAACAAAAGGCTAACACGAAGGTTATGCAATGAGCTATTCATTGGACCACCGTCGAACAACGTAGATTTCCGAAGGATGGTTGCATTTATCGACGAGTGCAGTAACAAAGGACCATTAACTTGGTATAGCGCCACCATGGATAACGTATCACGACACAGCAATGCAGTCTTCGTGGACTTTGCACCTAAGATCAACAATGGCGCAGTGTGTGTACCGTTTACATGTACATGCAAGATTACGCAAGATTACGCGTGGTCAATGGAGCAGAATTACCAGACCTGCGGGCTAATACTAACGTAATGTTCAACTTACATTTTCAGCGGGAAGTCAAGAACAACCGGGATAACTCTTTGTGTAGCATTTGTTGAGTTTTAAAAGACCTGTCCGATGATGTATTGATTGAAGCAATCCATTCAGTAATGATTAAGTTATGATTTTTTGAAATATTAAATTTTGATTTACTGTATTTCAACACCTGATGACGTAATCATGACGTCACAACAACTTGATGGAGGTTTCATCAAGGTTCTAACATGGTGTAAATTTGAGGTTGATCGGATAAACAGAAGTGAAGAATTTGGGCAGGAAATGTTTTTTGGTTAAGAATTGCAGAAAGGCAAACTTTGACCTTCCGTTACGACCGGAAGTAAAGGTCATGTGAATTTGGCGTTAACTTTTCAAATGTTGCCCGTGTCTTGATCTATCATAATGTTTAAATATGAATATTATAGCTTTCCTATTCAGAAACATACAGGCATTGGCATGAGGGCACTTTTTGACCTTAAATGGCTTGTAATTTGACACCCGATGACGTCATCATGACGTCATTGCTCACACATCTTCTGCTCTTTATGTTCTAATGTCACATTAAGTTTCAAGTTGATCAAAGGTTTGCAAGTATGTTTTTTTCTGCGGACAAACTACAATCAGAAGAATAAGCAAAACAAAGAAAAAACTAGAGATTTAGAGTTTGTAAAACAAACTCTAGGTGTTCGGGTTCTCGCTGGGCTCAGTGCTGTTTTAATGCGTTAGCTATATCATTGAATCGCCATATCATTGAATCGCTGAAAACATTGTTGATAGCTTTTGAAATTTCAAGGAAAGTAAAGTGTAAATCTTCGTTGATTGAACGTTAGTTTACACAGGAAATTAATGCACCTCACAATATGAATTTTTAAAAATAATAATCTTTTGTTAAAGCCAAATTAACGAATCCAACCCTATTTTGGTTGCTAAAAAAAATTATCCTTATCCTTATCCTTATCCTAAATTTGAAAACTGATGACGTCATTATGACGTTTGATAAGTTCTTATCGAGACATTGGTATTTAATTATGTGCTTTAAATTGTAAGTGAAAAACGAAGGTGAACTTACTAAACGTATTGTCAGCAAAAGAGTATTAATTTATTTGAAAGGGCAGAGGGTCAATATTGTCCTTTCATACAGAGCAACATTAATTTTTCGAATTTCCTTTCGTTTTGGTTGCATATCTTAAAACGAGCCTTTGAATTACTGACAAGTACAACTATCATGAATGCCACTCACTGAAGTTTATTTATTTTTCAACGGGTATTGATTCTTTATTGATTAATAAATCCGACTATGCAAATCATGTTGACATTATTAAGTTACAATTCTTAGAAGTTTTAACAGGTTTTCAAATACTGTGATTTGGCTTCTCATTATGTATCGGTGCATGATACTTTGATTGTTAAATACATATGCACTAATGATGATGTCGTTAAAATTAGTCAAGTATTATGAGCTATCGGTTGCATGTTTTAAATTAGCTTGTTTGATTTTTAGACATTGATTTTCCTACAGAACAGTTTGTTAAATTTAGAATATTAAAATGAAAGACACTTGTTTAGGATAATTATGCAAGACAAAGGCAAAGCATGAGGACGGCAAGTCTAAGCATCTCGTGAATTTATACTAATAACATAATGAGTTAAGTACTATTTTTAGGAAAACCTCCATCGAAGGATCTTTAAATATGCATGTCATAATAAAAAAGTTGACGAAAAACATTTATTAGTCGAACCATTCTCTGACTATAGTGACACAGCCAACAACCATACCAATCCCCCATTGCCTAATTCTACCTCTGCGACGATCATACTAAATGCTTCTTAGTTTTAAAAACATCTCACCAACGTCACAACTTGATGATACAGGATAAACTTTATAACATAATTGTGCATTAAATAAAAGACCCATTTTGAAAAGCAATGATGTTCATACGAAACGTACCGTTTCTAGTCACCGTGCAGCGACGATAAAGACTACCGTGTGTGAGGGTCTGAAACACCCTACACAAACCGATGACGCGTCCCTTCTTCTCGGTGTGTGATCAAAACACAACCAAAGTCCGTCTTTTTCTGCTTGCATTTTCCCACATAATTAAATATCATACGAATCACTGAAGCAGGTGGTCATCTCAGTGAAACTTCGTCTTCAATTCCATATTGATAATAAAGCCATGAGAAGGGCAAGTAGGGGAACAATTAGACGTCGAATCTTAGCGGAAATCATGTTAATGCTAGTACGTAGTAGTAAGTACGCCATTGATAAGATTGCACTTGCGTTGTAAGTAAAACATGAATGGAAACTCTCGTTACGCCCACATGGCACTGATAGTAAACAACTATCGTTGTGCCACGTTGGTCTGTAACAAGTGCCTTGACTGGCTAGCTACCCACCGTTGCCAGTCGCGAGGGGGTATGTCATTCTGCGTTAGGCAATGGATTAAGATTAAAGGCCAATTTCTCTAATAGATCTATGAAAAACTTGATTTGTTCCATTGTATAAAACAATAAGTATTCATCAGTACCCTTTGTTTTCAAGAAAAGACAACGAATTTATCGTTCTTAGTTGGCGAGTTCTGCATGGTTGTTAAATTAAAGACTCATTATTTGATTAAATTATTAACATTTAATTACCCAATAATTCATTGGATGACGTCATTATGTTGTCGAAATTTCTGTTTCATCTAATCATCAGGTGTAATATTGTTGCCAAGTTTCATGACCGTGCGAATTTGGGAAAGATGTCAAAGTCTGCGGACAACGATGCGTGTATTTTTGAGGTGGGCGAACAAACTCAAAAATCCACTAGAGATTTAGTGTTTGTGAGAACAAACACTAGGTGTTCGGGTATGGGGCACTGTTATGTTACTAAAATGCGTAAGCAGATTTATATTGAAAGTGTTTTAATTTTCAAAAAAAAATCGTTTGCAAACCTATTACTTTTATACTTTTAGTGTACACGGGGGAAAGTGATATCGTTGCTGTATGAGTCTCCATAAAGTAGTTTAGATACACATGTATAACAATTTTCATGTAAATAGTCACAAACTTAACATGCTTAACTGATAAATTAAAAGACTATCACTAACAATTCAAAAATTAATGTTATCAAACTACGCATGCTTGCTACCTTATGTGTGAAGCAACATCATTTGTCATGATTATGAAAAGGGCATAAGAACCTACTGTTTACACGATGTGCAATTTATGTTGAATTTATTTTGCTAGTCACATTGTATTTCTTTGAAGTATTCAACAGGATCTAATAGTTAGATTCGCATAAAAACCGTTGTTGATCAGAGTCAAATTTATGTTGACCTTTTTCCGATTGCATTTTCTCAGTTATCAAAAGTTATTCAAAATCACCAAAACAGTTCAGCAAAATACACTCGTTCAGTTGATATTTACCACCAAGCCAACAAAAGGCTAACACGAAGGTTATGCAATGAGCTATTCATTGGACCACCGTCGAACATCGTTCCGAAGGATGGTTGCATTTATCGACGAGTGCAGTACCATTAACTTGGTATAGCGCCACCATGGATAACGTATCACGACACAGCTATGCAGTCTTCGTGGACTTTGCACCTAAGATCAACAATGGCGCAGTGTGTGTACCGTTTACATGTACATGCAAGATTACGCGTGGTCAATGGAGCAGAATTACCAGACCTGCGGGCTAATACTAACGTAATGTTCAACTTACATTTTCAGCGGGAAGTCAAGAACAACCGGGATAACTCTTTGTGTAGCATTTGTTGAGTTTTAAAAGACCTGTCCGATGATGTATTGATTGAAGCAATCCATTCAGTAATGATTAAGTTATGATTTTTTGAAATATTAAATTTTGATTTACTGTATTTCAACACCTGATGACGTAATCATGACGTCACAACAACTTGATGGAGGTTTCATCAAGGTTCTAACATGGTGTAAATTTGAGCTTGATCGGATAAACAGAAGTGAAGAATTTGGGCAGGAAATGTTTTTTGGTTAAGAATTGCAGAAAGGCAAACTTTGACCTTCCGTTACGACCGGAAGTAAAGGTCATGTGAATTTGGCGTTAACTTTTCAAATGTTGCCCGTGTCTTGATCTATCATAATGTTTAAATATGAATATTATAGCTTTCCTATTCAGAAACATACAGGCATTGGCATGAGGGCACTTTTTTGACCTTAAATGGCTTGTAATTTGACACCCGATGACGTCAGCATGACGTCATTGCTCACACGTCTTCTGCTCTTTATGTTCTAATGTCACATTAAGTTTCAAGTTGATCAAAGGTTTGCAAGTATGTTTTTTTCTGCGGACAAACGACTATCAGAAGATTAAGCAAAACAAAGAAAAAAAAAAAAAAAAAAAAACCGAACAAAAACAAGGAGTTGTTCGGTCTGTGGACCGAACACCTAACTAGAGATTTAGAGTTTGTAAAACAAACTCTAGGTGTTCGGGTTCTCGCTGGGCTCAGTGCTGTTTTAATGCGTTAGCTATATCATTGAATCGCTGAAAACATTGTTGATAGCTTGTAAATTTTAAAGAAAGTAAAGTGTAAATCTTATTACACAGGAAATAAAAGCTACTCAAGATATGAAATTTTATAAATAACAAACTTTTGTTTAGCCAGATTTGAAAACTGATGACATCATTATGAAGTTACAAATGTTTTTATCGAGACCTAGATATTTAAATATGTGCCAAGTGAAAAACAAAGATTAACTTACCAAAACAAAATCAGCGAAAGAGTACATTATTTAAATTATTTGAAAGAGCCAAATGTCCATTGTCATTTCATAGTCATACAGCAGAGGAACATTTTTCCCTTCCCCTTCATCTTGGCAGCAGATGTTGAAACAATCCTTTGAATGACCCACACGTTCAACTATTATATACATGTATGCCATTCACTGAAGTTTATTTATTTGTCAATGGATATCGATTCTTTTTTGATTAAAAAACCACATTAGATGATATTTATGTTGACATTATTAAGTTACAATTCTGAAACTTTTTACAGTGAGTTGGATACTCATTAAGTATCGGTGCATGAATCATTAATTGTTCAAAACATATGCACTGATGAAGATGTCATTAAAATTAGTCAAGTATTATGAGCTATCGGTTGCATGTTTTAAATTAGCTTGTTTGATTTTTAGACATTGATTTTCCTACAGAACGGTTTGGTTAAATTTAGAATATTAAAATGAAAGACACTTGTTTAGGATAATTATGCAAGACAAAGGCAAAGCATGAGGACGGCAAGTCTAAGCATCTCGTGAATTTATACTAATAACATAATGAGTTAAGTACTATTTTTAGGAAAACCTCCATCGAAGGGTCTTTAAATATGCATGTCATAATACAAAGTTGACGAAAAACATTTATTACTATATTAGTCGAACCATTCTCCGACTATAGTGACACAGCCAACAACCATAGCAATCCCCCATTGCCTAATTCTACCTCTGCGACGATCATACTAAATGCTTCTTAGTTTTAAAAACATCTCACCAACGTCACAACTTGATGATACAGGATAAACTTTATAACATAATTGTGCATGAAATAAAAGACTCATTTTGAAAAGCAATGATGTTCATACGAAACGTACCGTTTCTAGTCACCGTGCAGCGACGATAAAGACTACCGTGTGTGAGGGTCTGAAACACCCTACACAAACCGATGACGCGTCCCTTCTTCTCGGTGTGTGATCAAAACACAACCAATGTCCGTCTTTTTCTGCTTGCATGCCATTTTCCCACATAATTAAATATCATACGAATCACTGAAGCAGGTGGTCATCTCAGTGAAACTTCGTCTTCAATTCCATATTGATAATAAAGCCATGAGAAGGGCAAGTAGGGGAACAATTAGACGTCGAATCTTAGCGGAAATCATGTTAATTCTGGTACGTAGTAGTAAAGTTCGCCATTGATAAGATTGCACTTGCGTTGTAAGTAAAACATGAATGGAAACTCGTTACGCCCACATGGCACTGATAGTAAACAACTACCGTTGTGCCACGTTGGTCTGTAACAAGTGCCTTGACTGGCT
The DNA here is from genome assembly GCA_037783415.1 of Leptasterias polaris. Taxonomy (NCBI): domain Eukaryota; kingdom Metazoa; phylum Echinodermata; class Asteroidea; order Forcipulatida; family Asteriidae; genus Leptasterias; species Leptasterias polaris. The sequence continues at coordinate 1,348,666 of JAZGTN010000156.1, read as the reverse complement.
AGCTACCCACCGTTGCCAGTCGCGAGGGGGTATGTCATTCTGCGTTAGGCAATGGATTAAGATTAAAGGCCAATTTCTCTAATAGATCTATGAAAAACTTGATTTGTTCCAGTGTATAAAACAATAAGTATTCAGTACCCTTTGTTTTCAAGAAAAAACAACGAATTTATCTTTCTTAGTTTGCGAGTTCTGCATGGTTGTTAAACCAAAGACTCAAAATTTGATTAAATTATTTACATTTAATTACCCAATAATTCATTGGGTGACGTCTATTAATTAAACAACGTTACGGCGAGGTTTTTCATGTAAATAGTCATAAACTGAACTGATCGTATGCAAGACCTGTCCGATGATGTATTGATTGTAGAAATCCAATCCGTAGTTATTGGACTATAATACTAAAAGATATCACTAACAATTCAAAAATAAATGTTATCAAACTACGCCTATACCGTCTGGTGCCGATTACTGAAGCAACAAGTCATGATTATGAAAAGGGCATAAGAACCTACTGTTTACACGATGTGCAATTTATATTGAATTAATTTTGCTGTTCACATTGTATTTCTTTGAAGTATTCAACAGGATCTAAAAGTTAGATTCGCGTAAAAACCGTTGTTGATCAGAGTCAAATTTATGTTGACCTTTTATATTTCCGATTGCATTTTCTCAGTTATCAAAAGTTCTTCAAATCACCAAAACAGTTCAGCAAAATACACTCGTTCAGTTGATATTCACCACCAAGCCAACAAAAGGCTAACACGAAGGTTATGCAATAAGCTATTCATTGCACCACCGTCGAACATCGTAGATTTCCGAAGGATGGTTGCATTTATCGACGAGTGCAGTAACAAAGGACCATTAACTTGGTATAGCGCCACCATGGATAGCCTATCACACAGCAATGCAGTCTTCGTGGACTTTGCACCCAAGATCAATGGCGCAGTGTGTGTACTGTTTACAATGCAAGATTACGCGTGGTCAATGGAGCAGAATGACCTGCGGGCTAATACTAACGTAATGTTCAACTTACATTTTCAGCGGGAAGTCAAGAACAACCGGGATAACTCTTTGTGTAGCATTTGTTGAGTTTTAAAAGACCTGTCCGATGATGTATTGATTGAAGCAATCCATTCAGTAATGATTAAGTTATGATTTTTTGAAATATTAAATTTTGATTTACTGTATTTCAACACCTGATGACGTAATCATGACGTCACAACAACTTGATGGAGGCTTCATCAAGGTTCTAACATGGTGTAAATTTGAGGTTGATCGGATAAACAGAAGTGAAGAATTTGGGCAGGAATTGTTTTTTGGTTAAAAATTGCAGAAAGGCAAACTTTGACCTTCCGTTACGACCGGAAGTAAAGGTCATGTGATTTTGGCGTTAACTTTTCAAATGTTGCCCGTGTCTTGATCTATCATAATGTTTAAATATGAATATTATAGCTTTCCTATTCAGAAACATACAGGCATTGGCATGAGGGCACTTTTTTGACCTTAAATGGCTTGTAATTTGACACCCGATGACGTCATCATGACGTCATTGTTCACACGTCTTCTGCTCTTTATGTTCTAATGTCACATTAAGTTTCAAGTTGATCAAAGGTTTGCAAGTATGTTTTTTTCTGCGGACAAACGACTATCAGAAGATAAAGCAAAACAAAGAAAAAAAAAAAAAAAAAAAAAAAAACGAACAAAAACAAGGAGTTGTTCGGTCTGTTGACCGAACACCTAACTAGAGATTTAGAGTTTGTAAAACAAACTCTAGGTGTTCGGGTTCTCGCTGGGCTCAGTGCTGTTTTAATGCGTTAGCTATATCATTGAATCGCTATATCATTGAATCGCTGAAAACATTGTTGATAGCTTTTGAAATTTCAAGGAAAGTAAAGTGTAAATCTTCGTTGATTGAACGTTAGTTTACACAGGAAATTAATGCACCTCACAATATGAATTTTTAAAAATAATAATCTTTTGTTAAAGCCAACCCTATTTTGGTTGCTAAAAAAAATGATCCTTATCCTTATCCTTATCCTACATTTGAAAACTGATGACGTTTGATAAGTTCTTATCGAGACATTGGTATTTAATTATGTGCTTTAAATTGTAAGTGAAAAACGTAGGTGAACTTACTAAACGTATTGTCAGCAAAAGAGTACATTATTTAATTTATTTGAAAGGGCAGAGGGTCAATATTGTCCTTTCATACAGAGCAGCATAAATTTTTCGAATTTCCTTTTGTTTTGGTTGCATATTATCTTAAAACGCGCCTTTGAATTACTCACAAGTACAACTATCATGTATGCCACTCACAGAAGTTTATTTATTTTCCAATGGATATTGATTCTTTATAATAAATCCGACTATGCAAATCATGTTGACATTATTAAATTACAATTCTTAGAAGTTTTAACAGGTTTTCAAATACTGTGATTTGGCTTCTCATTATGTATCGGTGCATGATACTTTGATTGTTAAATACATATGCACTGATGATGATGTCGTTAAAACAAGTCGAGCATACAATGAGCTATTGGTTGCATTTTTTAAAATAGCTTGCTTGATTTTTAGACATTAGTCTTCATACAGAACGGTTTGTTAAATTTATAATATTGAAATAAAAAACACATGTTTTTAAAAATTATGCAAGATAAAGGCAAGTCATGAAGACGGCAAATTTAAGCCTCTCGTGAATTTAAACTAATAAAATAGTTGTAACGAGTTAATAACTATTTCTACCTGTATGGTGCATCATCATACATTCAGCAAGGAATTAGGGAATTGAACACAGCAACGAGTATGATTTTTTTCACTGGAGAACATTCGGGTACTGATGTGTTGTATATTCTGAAGAAGAAAAAAACAATAAACAAAGTATGACTCAAAGCAAATTAAGTCAAGCTGAAACTGCTCAAATAAATAAAATTCAAGACTTACAACATTTTATGATTTTATAATGATAATAATGATTTATTGAATTTATATTGCGCCCTCTCCAGGACCAACCTGTTCGAGGGCGCATAACAATACAACATATCAGAGTAGGAAATTACGCAAGAAAAAATTAGTGGAAGGTGCACATCCTGTTTTTGATGTGAACAACTTATAAACGAAACCTTATTAGGGGAAACTTTATCGAAGGGTTTTCAAATAATTATGTCATAATACAAAGTTGACTGAAAACATTCATCAGTCTGACCATTTTCTGATTATGTGACACAGCCAACAATCATACCAATCCCCCATTGCCCAACTCTATCTCTTCGACGTTCATACTAAACGTTCCTTAGTTTTAAAAACATTTCACCAACGTCACCACTTGATGATACAGGATAAACTTTATAACGTAATTGTGCATCAAATAAAAGAATCATTTTGAAAAGCAATGATGTTCACACGAAAACTTACCGAAGTTAGTCCCGTGTAGCAAAAATTCCTACCTCCATGGATAAACACATGCCGTGAGAAGGGTCTGAAACACCCATTACGATCGGATGACACATCCTTCCTTCTCGGTGTATGATCAAAACATAACCATTGTTCGTCTTTTCCTGCTTGCATTTTCCCACATAATTAAATACCATACGAATCACTGAAGCAGGTGGTCATCTCAGTGAAACTTCGTCTTCAATTCCATATTGATAATAAAGCCATGAGAAGGGCAAGTAGGGGAACAATTAGACGTCAAATCTTAGCGAAAATCATGTTAATGCTAGTACGTAGTAGTAAGTACGCCATTGATAAGATTGCACTACGTTGTAAGTAAAACATGAATGGAAACTCTCGTTACGCCCACATGGCACTGATAGTGAACAACTACCGTTGTGCCACGTTGGTCTGTAACAAGTGCATTGACTGGCTAGCTACCCACCGTTGCCAGTCGCGAGGGGGTATATGCCATTCTGCGTTAGGCAATGGATTAAGATTAAAGGCCAATTTCTCTAATAGATCTATGAAAAACTTGATTTGTTCCAGTGTATAAAACAATAAGTATTCAGTACCCTTTGTTTTCAAGAAAAAACAACGAATTTATCGTTCTTAGTTTGCGAGTTCTGCATGGTTGTTAAACCAAAGACTCAAAATTTGATTAAATTATTTACATTTAATTACCCAATAATTCATTGGGTGACGTCTATTAATTAAACAACGTAACGGCGAGGTTTTTCATGTAAATAGTCATAAACTGAACTGATCGTATGCAAGACCCGTTCGATGATGTATTGATTGTAGAAATCCAATCCGTAGTTATTGGACTATAATACTAAAAGATATCACTAACAATTCAAAAATAAATGTTATCAAACTACGCCTGTTTGCTGCGCTTATACCGTCTGGTGCCGATTACTGAAGCAACAAGTCATGATTATGAAAAAGGCATAAGAACCTACTGTTTACACGATGTGCAATTTATGTTGAATTTATTTTGCTGTTCACATTGTATTTCTTTGAAGTATTCAACAGGATCTAAAAGTTAGATTCGCGTAAAAACCGTTGTTGATCAGAGTCAAATTTATGTTGACCTTTTATATTTCCGATTGCATTTTCTCAGTTATCAAAAGTTCTTCAAATCACCAAAACAATTCAGCAAAATACACTCGTTCAGTTGATATTTACATGGAGGTAGAATTCTACCTCCATGATATTTACCACCAAGCCAACAAAAGGCTAACACGAAAGTTATGCAATGAGCTATTCATTGGACCACCGTCGAAAATCGTAGATTTCCGAAGGATGGTTGCATTTATCGACGAGTGCAGTAACAAAGGACCATTATCTTGGTATAGCGCCACCATGGATAACGTGTCACGACACAGCAATGCAGTCTTCGTGGACTTTGCACCCAAGATCAATGGCGCAGTGTGTGTACTGTTACATGTACATGCAAGATTACGTGTGGTCAATGGAGCAGAATGACCAGACCTGCGGGCTAATACTAACGTAATGTTCAACTTACATTTTCAGCGGGAAGTCAAGAACAACCGGGATAACTCTTTGTGTAGCATTTGTTGAGTTTTAAAAGACCTGTCCGATGATGTATTGATTGAAGCAATCCATTCAGTAATGATTAAGTTATGATTTTTTGAAATACTAAATTTTGATTTACTGTATTTCAACACCTGATGACGTAATCATGACGTCACAACAACTTGATGGAGGTTTCATCAAGGTTCTAACATGGCGTAAATTTGAGGTTGATCGGATAAAAAGAAGTGAAGAATTTGGGCAGGAAATGTTTTTTGGTTAAGAATTGCAGAAAGGCAAACTTTGACCTTCCGTTACGACCGGAAGTAAAGGTCATGTGAATTTGGCGTTAACTTTTCAAATGTTGCCCGTGTCTTGATCTATCATAATGTTTAAATATGAATATTATAGCTTTCCTATTCAGAAACATACAGGCATTGGCATGAGGGCACTTTTTTGACCTTAAATGGCTTGTAATTTGACACCCGATGACGTCATCATGACGTCATTGCTCACACATCTTCTGCTCTTTATGTTCTAATGTCACATTAAGTTTCAAGTTGATCAAAGGTTTGCAAGTATGTTTTTTTCTGCGGACAAACGACTATCAGAAGAATAAGCAAAACAAAGAAAAAAAAAAAACCGAACAAAAACAAGGAGTTGTTCGGTCTGTAGACCGAACACCTAACTAGAGATTTAGAGTTTGTAAAACAAACTCTAGGTGTTCGGGTTCTCGCTGGGCTCAGTGCTGTTTTAATGCGTTAGCTATATCATTGAATCGCTGAAAACATTGTTGATAGCTTTTGAAATTTCAAGGAAAGTAAAGTGTAAATCTTCGTTGATTGAACGTTAGTTTACACAGGAAATTAATGCACCTCACAATATAAATTTAAAAAAATAATAATCTTTTGTTAAAGCCAAATTAACGAATCCAACCCTATTTTGGTTGCTAAAAAAAATGATCCTTATCCTTATCCTACATTTGAAAACTGATGACGTCATGACGTTAGATAAGTTCTTATCGAGACATTGGTATTTAATTATGTGCTTTAAATTGTAAGTGAAAAACGAAGAGTACATTATTTAATTTATTTGAAAGGGCAGAGGGTCAATATTGTCCTTTCATACAGAGCAGCATACATTTTTCGAATTTCCTTTCGTTTTGGTTGCATATCTTAAAACGAGCCTTTGAATTACTCACAAGTACAACTATCATGTATGCCACTCACAGAAGTTTATTTATTTTCCAATGGATATTGATTCTTTATAATAAATCCGACTATGCAAATCATGTTGACATTATTAAATTACAATTCTTAGAAGTTTTAACAGGTTTTCAAATACTGTGATTTGGCTTCTCATTATGTATCGGTGCATGATACTTTGATTGTTAAAACAAGTCGAGCATACAATGAGCTATTGGTTGCATTTTAAAAAATAGCTTGCTTGATTTTTAGACATTAGTCTTCATACAGAACGGTTTGTTAAATTTATAATATTGAAATAAAAAACACATGTTTTTAATAATTATGCAAGATAAAGGCAAGTCATAAAGACGGCAAATTTAAGCCTCTCGTGAATTTTAACTAATAAAATAGTTTTAACGAGTTAATAACTATTTCTACCTGTATGGTGCATCATCATACATTCAGCAAGAAATTAGGGAATTCAACACAGCAACGAGTATGATTTTTTTCACTGGAGAACATTCGGGTACTGATGTGTTGTATATTCTGAAGAAGAAAAAACAATAAACAAAGTATGACTCAAAGCAAATTAAGTCAAGCTGAAACTGCTCAAATAAATAAAATTCAAGACTTACAACATTTCATGATTTTATAATAATAATAATAATTTATTGAATTTATATTGCGCTCTCTCCAGGACCAACCTGTTCGAGGGCTCATAACAATACAACATATCAGAGTAAGGAAATTACGCCAAAAAAAATGAGTGGAAGGTGCACATCCTGTTTTTGATGTGAACAACTTATAAACGAAACCTTATTAGGGGAAACTTTATCGAAGGGTTTTCAAATAAGTATGTCGCTATACAAAGTTGACGGAAAACATTCATCAGTCTGACCATTTTCTGACTATAGTGACATAGCCAACATTCATACCAATCCCCCATTGCCCAACTCTATCTCTTCGACGTTCATATTAAACGTTCCTTAGTTTTAAAAACATTTCACCAACGGTCACCACTTGATGATACAGGATAAACTTTATAACGTAATTGTGCATCAAATAAAAGAATCATTTTGAAAAGCAATGATGTTCACACGGAAAACTTACCGAAGTTAGTCCCGTGTAGCAAGGTAAACACATGCCGTGACGAGGGTCTGAAACACCCATTACGATCCGATGACACATCCTTCCTTCTCGGTGTATGATCAAAACATATTACCATTGTTCGTCTTTTCCTGCTTGCATTTTCCCACATAATTAAATATCATACGAATCACTGAAGCAGGTGGTCATCTCAGTGAAACTTCGTCTTCAATTCCATATTGATAATAAAGCCATGAGAAGGGCAAGTAGGGGAACAATTAGACGTCGAATCTTAGCGGAAATCATGTTAATGCTAGTACGTAGTAGTAAGTACGCCATTGATAAGATTGCACTTGCGTTGTAAGTAAAACATGAATGGAAACTCTCGTTACGCCCACATGGCACTGATAGTAAACAACTATCGTTGTGCCACGTTGGTCTGTAACAAGTGCCTTGACTGGCTAGCTACCCACCGTTGCCAGTCGCGAGGGGGTATGTCATTCTGCGTTAGGCAATGGATTAAGATTAAAGGCCAATTTCTCTAATAGATCTATGAAAAACTTGATTTGTTCCAGTGTATAAAACAATAAGTATTCAGTACCCTTTGTTCGGGTATGGGGCACTGTTATGTTACTAAAATGCGTAAGCAGATTTATATTGAAAGTTTTTTAATTTTCAAAAAAAAGTCGTTTGCAAACCTATTACTTTTATACTTTTAGTGTACACGGGGGAAAGTGATATCGTTGCTGTATGAGTCTCCATAAAGTAGTTTAGATACACATGTATAACAATTTTCATGTAAATAGTCACAAACTTAACATGCTTAACTGATAAATTAAAAGACTAACAATTCAAAAATTAATGTTATCAAACTACGCATGCTTGCTACCTTATGTGTGAAGCAACATCATTTGTCATGATTATGAAAAGGGCATAAGAACCTACTGTTTACACGATGTGCAATTTATGTTGAATTTATTTTGCTAGTCACATTGTAATTCTTTGAAGTATTCAACAGGATCTAATAGTTAGATTCGCATAAAAACCGTTGTTGATCAGAGTCAAAGTTATGTTGACCTTTTTCCGATTGCATTTTCTCAGTTATCAAAAGTTATTCAAATCAGTGAATCACCAAAACAGTTCAGCAAAATACACTCGTTCAGTTGATATTCACCACCAAGCCAACAAATGGCTAACACGAAGGTTATGCAATGAGCTATTCATTGCACCACCGTCGAACATCGTAGATTTCCGAAGGATGGTTGCATTTATCGACGAGTGCAGTAACAAAGGACCATTAACTTGGTATAGCGCCACCATCGATAACGTATCACGACACAGCCACCATGGATAACGTATCACGACACAGCAATGCAGTCTTCGTGGACTTTGCACCCAAGATCAATGGCGCAGTGTGTGTACTGTTTACATGTACATGCAAGATTACGCGTGGTCAATGGAGCAGAATGACCAGACCTGCGGGCTAATACTAACGTAATGTTCAACTTACATTTTCAGCGGGAAGTCAAGAACAACCGGGATAACTCTTTGTGTAGCATTTGTTGAGTTTTAAAAGACCTGTCCGATGATGTATTGATTGAAGCAATCCATTCAGTAATGATTAAGTTATGATTTTTTGAAATATTAAATTTTGATTTACTGTATTTCAACACCTGATGACGTAATCATGACGTCACAACAACTTGATGGAGGTTTCATCAAGGTTCTAACATGGTGTAAATTTGAGGTTGATCGGATAAACAGAAGTGAATAATTTGGGCAGGAAATGTTTTTTGGTTAAGAATTGCAGAAAGGCAAACTTTGACCTTCCGTTACGACCGGAAGTAAAGGTCATGTGAATTTGGCGTTAACTTTTCAAATGTTGCCCGTGTCTTGATCTATCATAATGTTTAAATATGAATATTATAGCTTTCCTATTCAGAAACATACAGTCATTGGCATGAGGGCACTTTTTTGACCTTAAATGGCTTGTAATTTGACACCCGATGACGTCATCATGACGTCATTGCTCACACGTCTTCTGCTCTTTATGTTCTAATGTCACATTAAGTTTCAAGTTGATCAAAGGTTTGCAAGTATGTTTTTTTCTGCGGACAAACGACTATCAGAAGATTAAGCAAAACAAAGAAAAACTAGTGATTTAGAGTTTGTAAAACAAACTCTAGGTGTTCGGGTTCTCGCTGGGCTCAGTGCTGTTTTAATGCGTTAGCTGTAACATTGAATCGCTGAAAACATTGTTGATAGCTTTTGAAATTTCAAACTTGATTTGTTCCAATGTATAAAGCAATAAGTATTCAATACCCTTTGTTTTCAAGAAATAACAACGAATTTATCGTTCTTAGTTTGCGAGTTCTGCATGGTTGTTAAACCAAAAACTCAAAATTTGATTAAATTAATTACATTTAATTACCCAATAATTCATTGGGTGACGTCATTATGTTGTCGAAATTTATGTCTTATCTAATCATCAGGTGTAATATTGTTGCCAAGTTTCATGACCGTGCGAATTTGGGAAAGATGTCAAAGTCTGCGGACAACGATGCGTGTATTTTTGAGGTGGGCGAACAAACTCAAAAATCCACTAGAGATTTAGTGTTTGTGAGAACAAACACTAGGTGTTCGGGTTTCGATGGGGCACTGTTATGTTACTAAAATGCGTAAGCAGATTTATATTGAAAGTTTTTAATTTTCAAAAAAAAGTCGTTTGCAAACCTATTACTTGTATACTTTTAGTGTACACGGGGGAAAGTGATATCGTTGCTGTATGCGTCTCCATAAAGTAGTTTAGATACACATGTATAACAATTTTCATGTAAATAGTCACAAACTTAACATGCTTAACTGATAAATTAAAAGACTATCACTAACAATTCAAAAATAAATGTTATCAAACTACGCATGCTTGCTACCTTATGTGTGAAGCAACATCATTTGTCATGATTATGAAAAGGGCATAAGAACCTACTGTTTACACGATGTGCAATTTATGTTGAATTTATTTTGCTAGTCACATTGTATTTCTTTGAAGTATTCAACAGGATCTAAAAGTTAGATTCGCGTAAAAACCGTTGTTGATCAGAGTCAAATTTATGTTGACCCTTTTCCGATTGCATTTTCTCAGTTATCAAAAGTTATTCAAAATCACCAAAACAGTTCAGCAAAATACACTCGTTCAGTTGATATTTACCACCAAGCCAACAAAAGGCTAACACGAAGGTTATGCAATGAGCTATTCATTGGACCACCGTCGAACATCGTTCCGAAGGATGGTTGCATTTATCGACGAGTGCAGTAACAAAGGACCATTAACTTGGTATAGCGCCACCATGGATAACGTATCACACACAGCAATGCAGTCTTCGTGGACTTTGCACCTAAGATCAATGGCGCAGTGTGTGTACCGTTTAGGCCCTACATGTACATGCAAGATTACGCGTGGTTAATGGAGCAGAATGACCAGCCCTGCGGGCTAATACTAACGTAATGTTCAACTTACATTTTCAGCGGGAAGTCAAGAACAACCGGGATAACTCTTTGTGTAGCATTTGTTGAGTTTTAAAAGACCTGTCCGATGATGTATTGATTGAAGCAATCCATTCAGTAATGATTAAGTTATGATTTTTTGAAATATTAAATTTTGATTTACTGTATTTCAACACCTGATGACGTAATCATGACGTCACAACAACTTGATGGAGGTTTCATCAAGGTTCTAACATGGTGTAAATTTGAGGTTGATCGGATAAACAGAAGTGAAGAATTTGGGCAGGAAATGTTTGTTGGTTAAGAATTGCAGAAAGGCAAACTTTGACCTTCCGTTACGACCGGAAGTAAAGGTCATGTGAATTTGGCGTTAACTTTTCAAATGTTGCCCGTGTCTTGATCTATCATAATGTTTAAATATGAATACTATAGCTTTCCTATTCAGAAACATACAGGCATTGGCATGAGGGCACTTTTTTGACCTTAAATGGCTTGTAATTTGACACCCGATGACGTCATCATGACGTCATTGCTCACACGTCTTCTGCTCTTTATGTTCTAATGTCACATTAAGTTTCAAGTTGATCAAAGGTTTGCAAGTATGTTTTTTTCTGCGGACAAACGACTATCAGAAGATTAAGCAAAACAAAGAAAAAAAAAAAAAAAAAACCGAACAAAAACAAGGAGTTGTTCGGTCTGTGGACCGAACACCTAAAAAAAAAAAAAAACGAACAAAAACAAGGAGTTGTTCGGTCTTCTAAGACCGAACACCTAACTAGACTTAACGTGTTTGTGACAACAAACACTAGGTGTTCGGGTATCGCTGGTGGGCTCACTGCTGTTTTAATGCGTAAGCTATATCATTGAATCGCTGAAAACAATCCTGATAGCTTTTGAAATATTAGAGAAAGTAAAGTATTAATAGGTTACACAAGAAATAAAGGGCTGCTAAAATTTGTATAAATTTTATAAATAACAACCTTCTGAATAGGAAAGCTATAATATTCATATTTAAACATTATGATAGATCAAGACACGGGCAACATTTGAAAAGTTAACGCCAAAATCACATGACCTTTACTTCCGGTCGTACCGGAAGGTCAAAGTTTGCCTTTGTGCAATTCTTAACAAAAAAACATTTCCTGGCAAAATTCTTAACTTCTGTTTGTCCGATCAACTTCAAATTTACACCATGTTAGAACCTTGATGAAACCTCCATCAAGTTAGTGTGACGTCATGATGACGTCATCAGGTGTTGAAATACAGTAAATCAAAATTGTATATTTCAAAAAATCATAACTTAATAATTACTGAATGGATTGCTTCAATCAATACATCATCGGACAGGCCTTTAAAAACTCAACAAATGCTACACAAAGAGTTACCCCGTTTGTTCTTAACTTCACGCTCAAAATGTAAGTTGAACATTACGCAGCAGAAGCAAAGGGCTGGTCGTTCCGCTCCATTGACCACGTGCAAGCTTGCATGTACATGTAAACTGTACACACACTGCGCCATTGATCTTAAGGTTCAAAGTCCACGAAGACTGTGCATTGCTGGCCCACATGTATATTGTACATGTACTGAAGCGTACAGTAAAGTTGATGCGTTATCCATGGTGGCGCTATACCAAGTTAATGGTCCTTTGTTACTGCACTCGTCGATAAATGCAACCCTCCTTCGGAAATCTACGTTGTTCGACGGTGGTCCAATGAATAGCTCATTGCATAACCTTCGTGTTAGCCTTTTGTTGGCTTGGTGGTAAATATCAACTGAACGAGTGTATTTTGCAGAACTGTTTTGGTGATTTGAATAACTTTTGATAACTGAGAAAATGCAATCGGAAAAAGGTCAACATAAATTTGACTCTGATCAACAACGGTTTTTATGCGAATCTAACTTTTAGATCCTGTTGAATACTTCAAAGAAATACAATGTGACCAGCAAAATAAATTCAACATAAATTGCACATCGTGTAAACAGTAGGTTCTTATGCCCTTTTCATAATCATGACAAATGATGTTGCTTCACACATAAGGTAGCAAGCATGCGTAGTTTGATAACATTTATTTTTGAATTGTTAGTGATAGTCTTTTAATTTATCAGTTAAGCATGTTAAGTTTGTGACTATTTACATGAAAATTGTTATACATGTGTATCTAAACTACTTTATGGAGACTCATATACAGCAACGATATCACTTTCCCCCGTGTACACTAAAAGTATAAAAGTAATAGGTTTGCAAACGACTTTTTTTGGAAAATTAAAAAACTTTCAATATAAATCTGCTTACGCATTTTAGTAACATAACAGTGCCCCATACCCGAACACCTAGTGTTTGTTCTCACAAACACTAAATCTCTAGTTGGATATTGATTTTCCTACAGAACAGTTTGTTAATTTTTAGACTATTGAAAGGGCACTTGTTTTAAATCATAATGCAAAACGAAGGCAAATCATGAAGACGGCAAATCTAAGCCTCTCTTGAATTTTGACTTATAACATAATGATTTATAAGTTCTATTTCTACCTGTATGGTGCATCATACAGGAAATGAAGAATGCAACACAACAACACGTGGAAAATCTGTCACTGGATCCAAGACCATGCCGGTGGATGTGCTGTATTCTGAAGAAGAAAAAAACAATATTACAAAATAAACAAAGTATGACTCTAGGAAAATTAAGTCAAGCTGAAACTGTTAAAATAAACAAAAATCAAGACTTAAAACGTTTCATATTTATATAATAATACTACTAATTTATTTAATTTATATTGCGCTCTCTCAATGACCAACCTGTTCAAAGGGGGGGGGGGGGGGGTCAAAACAGTAACAACATTCAAACTTAGGAAATTGCACAAGAAAAGGTTAGTGGAAGGTGCACATATTGTTTTGGAAGTGAACAACTTATAAACAAAACCTACTTTACTTAACACAAACGTCATCAAAGTTGCCGACAAACATTCTTCAGTCGGACCATTTTCTGACTTTAGTGACACAGCCAACAATCATACCAATCCCCCAATTCTACTCCTCGACGATCACACTAAACGTTCTTTAGTTTTAAAAACATCACCAACGCCACCACTTGATGATAAAAGATAAACTTTATAACATAACTGTGCATTAAATAAATACTCATTTTGAAAAGCAATGATTTTCACACAAAGCTTACCGTTTTATCACCGTGTGGCACCGATATAGCATCGATAAACACTGCCGTGGACGCCGTCCGAAACACCCATTCATGAGCTGATGTCAAGTCTCTGCTTCTCGGTGTTTGATAAACACATAACCAATGTTCGTCTTTTTCTGCTTGCATTTTCTCAAACAATTACAAGTCATACGAATCACTGAAGCAGGTGGTCATCTCAGTGAAACTTCGTCTTCAATTCCATATTGATCATTAAGCCATGAGAAGGGCGAATAGGGGAACAATTAGACGCTGAATATAAGCGGTATTTAGATCTATAATCTTAATAGTACGCCATTGATAATCTTGAACTACGTTGAATGTACATACGGTAAAGGCGCTTCGCCGCTCGCGCTGGTCTTTTTTCGTGCGTGATATCCGGGCCGGGGGTGCCGCGGTGCGCCTTGACTAAAGGCTAGCTTCCCGCCACATGAAACAACAATGACGACACTGAACTGCAGCTTGCATCAGTTTCAACGTTATGTGTACATAATGTTTTGTCAATCAAAGTGGGGGGGGGTACGAGTGGGTAGTTGCTCTTCATTGTCCGGTTTTGACCATATATTAAGGTCAAAATGTTGTCATGTCTGTGTTCAGAAGTTTGAGCACGACTAACGTTCTACACCCTGATACAAAAATTATGCTGAAATGATCAGTAGTTTTAAAGATATATAAAAGATAGGATAATAAGAAATTTTCAACTTCCGATTTGAACCGGAAGTAAGTTCAAATGTTGGACGGGTTCTGTGTAGCGTTTGTCGAACTTTAAATGAGCTATCCGATGACGTGTAGATTATAAAAAACAAACAAATGGTTCATGAGTTATGCTTTTTACAAATATTAAACTTTGATTTATTATAATTCGATGCCCGATGACGTCATCATGACGTAAATAGGTTTGTGTCGTCTTGATAGTGAGGTTCAACTATCTGTTGAGTTTCATTGTTCAATTCAATCTCAATCTTGAGTTATTCCGTAGATAAGCTCGAAAGTGTTTTTTTGAAGGAAAAAACGAAGGCGAACTTCGACCTAGGGTAACGACCCGGAAGTTAAGGTCATGTGAATTTGGCGTTAACTTTTCAAATGTTGCCCGTGTCTTGATCTATCATATGCCCAAATATGAATACTGTAGTTGTAATATTCAGAGACATACAGGCATTGGCATGAGGGCACTTTTCGAGCTAAAATGGCTTGTAACTTGACACCTGATGACGTAATCGTGACGTCACAACTTACTCGGCTTCTCCTAGTTATGTTCTAACTTCACATGAAGTTTCAAGTTGATCAAAGATTCGGAAGTATGCGTTTGCTTGCGGACAAAGCTCGCTGAGAAGAATAAGCAAAACAAAGAAGAAAAAAAACAAAAAAAAAACGAACAATAACAAAGAGTTGTTCGGTCTGTAACCGAACACCTAAAAAAGAAAAAAAAACCGAACAAAAACAAGGAGTTGTTCGGTCTGTAGACCGAACACCTAACTAGACTTAACGTGTTTGTGACAACAAACACTAGGTGTTCGGGTATCGCTGGTGGGCTCACTGCTGTTTTAATGCTTAAGCTATATCATTGAATCGCTGAAAACAATCCTGATAGCTTTTGAAATATTAGAGAAAGTAAAGTATTAATAGGTTACACAAGAAATAAAGGGCTGCTAAAAATTGTATAAATTTTATAAATAACAACCTTCTGAATAGGAAAGCTATAATATTCATATTTAAACATTATGATAGATCAAGACACGGGCAACATTTGAAAAGTTAACGCCAAAATCACATGACCTTTACTTCCGGTCGTACCGGACGGTCAAAGTTTGCCTTTGTGCAATTCTTAACAAAAAAACATTTCCTGGCAAAATTCTTAACTTCTGTTTGTCTGATCAACTTCAAATTTACACCATGTTAGAACCTTGATGAAACCTCCATCAAGTTAGTGTGACGTCATGATGACGTCATCAGGTGTTGAAATACAGTAAATCAAAATTGTATATTTCAAAAAATCCTAACTTAATAATTACTGAATGGATTGCTTCAATCAATACATCATCGGACAGGCCTTTAAAAACTCAACAAATGCTACACAAAGAGTTACCCCGTTTGTTCTTAACTTCACGCTCAAAATGTAAGTTGAACATTACGCAGCAGAAGCAAAGGGCTGGTCGTTCCGCTCCATTGACCACGTGCAAGCTTGCATGTCCATGTAACCTGTACACACACTGCGCCATTGATCTTAAGGTTCAAAGTCCACGAAGACTGCATTGCTGGCCCACATGTATATTGTACATGTACTGAAGCGTACAGTAAAGTTGATGCGTTATCCATGGTGGCGCTATACCAAGTTAATGGTCCTTTGTTACTGCACTCGTCGATAAATGCAACCATGAATAGCTCATTGCATAACCTTCGTGTTAGCCTTTTGTTGGCTTGGTGGTAAATATCAACTGAACGAGTGTATTTTGCTGAACTGTTTTGGTGATTTGAATAACTTTTGATAACTGAGAAAATGCAATCGGAAAAAGGTCAACATAAATTTGACTCTGATCAACAACGGTTTTTATGCGAATCTAACTTTTAGATCCTGTTGAATACTTCAAAGAAATACAATGTGACTAGCAAAATAAATTCAACATAAATTGCACATCGTGTAAACAGTAGGTTCTTATGCCCTTTTCATAATCATGACAAATGATGTTGCTTCACACATAAGGTAGCAAGCATGCGTAGTTTGATAACATTTATTTTTGAATTGTTAGTGATAGTCTTTTAATTTATCAGTTAAGCATGTTAAGTTTGTGACTATTTACATGAAAATTGTTATACATGTGTATCTAAACTACTTTATGGAGACGCATACAGCAACGATATCACTTTCCCCCGTGTACACTAAAAGTATAAAAGTAATAGGTTTGCAAACGACTTTTTTTGGAAAATTAAAAAACTTTCAATATAAATCTGCTTACGCATTTTAGTAACATAACAGTGCCCCATACCCGAACACCTAGTGTTTGTTCTCACAAACACTAAATCTCTAGTTGGATATTGATTTTCCTACAGAACAGTTTGTTAATTTTTAGACTATTGAAAGGGCACTTGTTTTAAATCATAATGCAAAACGAAGGCAAATCATGAAGACGGCAAATCTAAGCCTCTCTTGAATTTTGACTTATAACATAATGATTTATAAGTTCTATTTCTACCTGTATGGTGCATCATACAGGAAATGAAGAATGCAACACAACAACACGTGGAAAATCTGTCACTGGATCCAAGACCATGCCGGTGGATGTGCTGTATTCTGAAGAAGAAAAAAACAATATTACAAAATAAACAAAGTATGACTCTAGGAAAATTAAGTCAAGCTGAAACTGTTAAAATAAACAAAAATCAAGACTTAAAACGTTTCATATTTATATAATAATACTACTAATTTATTTAATTTATATTGCGCTCTCTCAATGACCAACCTGTTCAAAGGGGGGGGGGGTCAAAACAGTAACAACATTAAAACTTAGGAAATTGCACAAGAAAAGGTTAGTGGAAGGTGCACATATTGTTTTGGAAGTGAACAACTTATAAACAAAACCTACTTTACTTAACACAAACGTCATCAAAGTTGCCGACAAACATTCTTCAGTCGGACCATTTTCTGACTTTAGTGACACAGCCAACAATCATACCAATCCCTCATTGCCCAATTCTACTCCTCGACGATCACACTAAACGTTCTTTAGTTTTAAAAACATCACCAACGCCACCACTTGATGATAAAAGATAAACTTTATAACATAACTGTGCATTAAATAAATACTCATTTTGAAAAGCAATGATTTTCACACAAAGCTTACCGTTTTATCACCGTGTGGCACCGATATAGCATCGATAAACACTGCCGTGGACGCCGTCCGAAACACCCATTCATGAGCTGATGTCAAGTCTCTGCTTCTCGGTGTTTGATAAACACATAACCAATGTTCGTCTTTTTCTGCTTGCATTTTCTCAAACAATTACAAGTCATACGAATCACTGAAGCAGGTGGTCATCTCAGTGAAACTTCGTCTTCAATTCCATATTGATCATTAAGCCATGAGAAGGGCGAATAGGGGAACAATTAGACGCTGAATATAAGCGGTATTTAGATCTATAATCTTAATAGTACGCCATTGATAATCTTGAACTACGTTGTACATACGGTAGCAGAAAAACGAGCCGCTCGCGCTGGTCTTTTTCGTGCGTGATATCCGGGCCGGGGGTGCCGCGGTGCGCCTTGACTAAAGGCTAGCTTCCCGCCACATGAAACAACAATGACGACACTGAACTGCAGCTTGCATCAGTTTCAACGTTATGTGTACATAATGTTTTGTCAATCAAAGTGTGGGGGGGGGGGGGGGTACGAGTGGGTAGTTGCTCTTCATTGTCCGGTTTTGACCATATATTAAGGTCAAAATGTTGTCATGTCTGTGTTCAGAAGCTTGAGCACGACTAACGTTCTACACCCTGATACAAAAATTATGCTGAAATGACCAGTAGTTTTAAAGATATATATAAGATAGGATAATAAGAAATTTTCAACTTCCGATTTTAACCGGAAGTAAGTTCAAATGTTGGACGGGTTCTGTGTAGCGTTTGTCGAACTTTAAATGAGCTATCCGATGATGTGTAGATTATAAAAAACAAACAAATGGTTCATGAGTTATGCTTTTTACAAATATTAAATTTTGATTTATTATAATTCGATGCCCGATGACGTCATCATGACGTAAATAGGTTTGTGTCGTCTTGATAGTGAGGTTCAACTATCTGTTGAGTTTCATTGTTCAATTCAATCTCAATCTTGAGTTATTCCGTGGATAAGCTCGAAAGTGTTTTTTGAAGAAAAAAACGAAGGCGAACTTCGACCTAGGGTAACGACCCGGAAGTTAAGGTCATGTGAATTTGGCGTTAACTTTTCAAATGTTGCCCGTGTCTTGATCTATCATATGTCCAAATATGAATACTGTAGTTGTAATATTCAGAGACATACAGGCATTGGCATGAGGGCACTTTTCGAGCTAAAATGGCTTGTAACTTGACACCTGATGACGTAATCGTGACGTCACAACTTACTCGGCTTCTCCTAGTTATGTTCTAACTTCACATGAAGTTTCAAGTTGATCAAAGATTCGGAAGTATGCGTTTGCTTGCGGACAAAGCTCGCTGAGAAGAATAAGCAAAACTAGACTTAACGTGTTTGTGACAACAAACACTAGGTGTTCGGGTATCGCTGGTGGGCTCACTGCTGTTTTAATGCGTAAGCTGTATCATTGAATCGCTGAAAACAATCCTGATAGCTTTTGAAATATTAGAGAAAGTAAAGAAAGTAAAGAAATTCAGGGCTGCTAAATTTGTTATTAATTTTATAAATAACAACCTTTTGTTTAGCCAAATTTGAAAACCTATGACATCATTATGAAGTTAGAAAGTTTTTAGCGAGACATAGGCATTTAAATATGTGCCAAGTGGAAAACAAAGATGAACTTACAAAAAATATAAGCAAAAGAGTACATTACAAAAAATATAAGCAAAAGAGTACATTATTTAGATTATTTTGAAAGGGCAAAGGGTCCATTGTCAGTTCATAGTCATACAGAGGAACATTTTTCCCACTTCCCCTTCATCTTGGCCACAGATCTTGAAACGAGCCTTTGAATGACACACAAGTACAACTTTTAAGTATTATGTATTCCATTCAATGTAGTTTATTTATTTTTCAATGGTTTTTCGAATCTTTATTGATTAATAAAAAAAACACTATTTTATGCTATTCATGTTGACATTATTAAGTAACATTTCTGAAAAGTTTTTAACAGGGTTTAAAAAACAGTGAGTTGGATACTCAATAAGTATCAGTGCATGAATCATTGATTGTTCTAAACATATGCACTGACGATGATGTCATTAAAACAAGTCAAGTATGAGCTATGGTTGCATGTTTTAAAATAGCTTGTTTGATTTTTAGACATTGATTGTCATACAGAACGGTTTGTTAAATTTAGAATATTAAAAGAAAAGACTTTTGTTTATGATAATTATGCAAGGCAAAGACAAAGCATGAGGACGGCAAGTCTAAGCCTCTTGAATTTATTCTAATAACATAATGAGTTATTAACTGATGCACCATAGAGGTAGATCTACCTCTATGGGGCATCATACACTACAACAACGGGTGTGAAACTTTCACTGTACACCTTTCAGGCACTGGATGCACTGATGATGTCTAAAAAATAAGTCAAGTATGAGCTATTGGTTGCATTTTTAAAAATAGATTGCTTGATTTTTAGCTATGATCTTTATACAGAACGGTTTGTTAAATTTAGGATATTGAAAGAAATGGCAAGTCATGAAGACGGCAAGTCTAAGCCTCTCGTGAATTTTGACTAATAACCTAATTAGTTGAGTACTATTTCTACCTGTATATGGTGCATACTCAGCGAGGAAATTAGGAATGCAACACAACAACGAGTAGGAAATCTTTCACTTGGAGAGACCATTTGGGTACTGGATGTGCTGTATTCTGAAGAAGAAAAAACCAATTATAAACAAAGTAAGACTGACGGAAAATTAAGTCAAGCGGAAACTGTTCAAATAAATACAATTTAAGACCTAACAAAAATATTTTATCAATAATACTAATAATTTATTGAATTTATATTCCACTCTATCCAGGACCAATAATATTATTAGAGTAATTTGTTAGTGGAAGGTGCACATACTGTTTTTAAAGTTGACTTATAAACAAAAGATTCTTAGAAAAATACGAAAGCCCATTAGCGCCACAATTTTTTTTTTTAATCCGTTATTACGGATTCGGATCCGTTATTACGGATTAGCAATCCGTTATTACGGATTCGCAATCCGTTATAACGGATTCGCAATCCGTTATAAGAGATTCGCAATACGGATTCGCAATCCGTTATTACGGATTCATAATACGTTAATTACGGATTCACTCGAGGATCTCTCGATGGCGCTATTTGCGTTGGACAGATGGTTTATTCTGCCTAACTTTTATTAAGCCCAAAGGACGACTCGTAATCCGTTATTACAGATTCATAATACGTTATTATGGATTCACTCGAGGATCCCTCGATGGCGCTATTTGCGTTGGACAGATGGTTTATTCTGCCTAACTTTTATTAAGCCCAAGGACGACGTGTTCATAATTTTATGTTTCATTAGTTTTGTTTAAGTAACTGCAAATCTACGAAAGCCTATTAGCGCCACAAAAAAAGAAAAATCTAATCCATTATTACGAACTCGAATCTGTTATTATGGATTCGCAATCAGTTATTACGGATTCGCAATCCGTCATTACGGATTCGCAATCCGTCATTACGGATTCGCAATCCGTCATTACGGATTCGCAAACCGTCATTACGGATTCGCAATCCGTTATTACGGATTCACTCGAGGATCCCTCGATGGCGCTATTTGCGTTGGACAGTAATGGTTTATTATATTTATTATATTCTACTTTTAAACATCTTTCCAACCATCCTATTCATTTCAATTCACAACAAACGCTTTTTATAGGATAGTGGGATACATGTAGGTCCGGCCTTTCTTAAACCACGTGTTTTTTCCGTAAAGACACAAAGTCAAATTTCAACGGTTAGAACTGTGTATTTGTAAACATGCACTTCAACTTGGTTCAATATTTTGCTGTAGTAGTGGTTCGTGTACAATGGTTGCGGTCAGTCTGGTTGCGGTGACTCGATTTGCAGTTACTTCATGTACTTAAACAAAAATAATGAAACATAAAATTATGAACACGTCGTCCTTTGGGCTTAATAAAAGTTAGGCAGAATAAACCATTACTGTCCAACGCAAACGCCATCGAGGGATCCTCGAGTGAATCCGTAATAACAGATTGCGAATCCGTATTGCGAATCCGTAATAACGGATTGCGAATCCGTAATAACGGATTGCGAATCCGTAATAACGGATTGCGAATCCGTAATAAGGGATTGCGAATCCGTAATAAGGGATTGCGAATCCGTAATAAGGGATTGCGAAGCCGTAATAACGGATTGCGAAGCCGTAATAACGGATTCGAATCCGTAATAACGGATTTGATGGGTTTTTTTGTGGCGCTAATGGGCTTTCGTACAAATCGAGTCACCGCAACCATTGTACACTTAATGAACCACTACTATGTACAGCAAAATATTTAACTAAGTTGAAGTGCATGTTTACAAATACACAGTTCTAACCGTTGAAATTGTAATAACTTTGTGGGTCTTTACGGGGAAAAAACGTGGTTTAAGAAACTGAAAGGCCGGACCTATATCCCTCTATCATATAAAAAGCGTTTGTTATGAAGTGAATTGAAAGGAATATGGTTGGAAAGATGTTTAAAAATATAATCAATATAATAAACCATTACTGTCCAACGCAAATAGCGCCTTCGAGGGATCATCGAGTGAATCCGTAATAACGGATTGCGAATCCGTAATAACGGATTGCGAATCCGTAATAACGGATTGCGAATCTGTAATAACGGATTGCGAATCCGTAATAACAGATTGCGAATCCATAATAACGGATTGCGAATCCATAATAACGGATTCGAATCCGTATTTGATTTGTTTTTTCTTTGTGGCGCTAATAGGCTTTCGTAGAAAAACCTTGATCGCAGGGTTTTTAAATATTCATGTCATAATACAAGAGTTGACGGAAAACATTCATCAATCTGACAAGTGACACAGCCAAAAATCATGCCCGTTTCCAATTGCCCAATTTTACCTCTTCGTTCGACAATCATACTACGTTCCTTAATAGTTTAAAAACGTCACCAAAGTGGCCACTTGATGATTAAGGGTAAACTTTATAACAAAACTGTGCATTAAATAAAAGAATAATTTTGAAATTTTGTTCATCGTACGAAGCTTACCGTTTAAATTCCCGTGTTGCACTGCATGCAGAGATAAAGACATGCCGTAAAGTCCCGGTCCAACTCGCCCTTCGCGAGCCGGTTTCAAGTCCGTGCTTCTCGGTATTATGCGAACAAAACATAACGCCAATGTTGGTCTTTTCTGCTTGCATTTTCTCACATAATTACAAGTCATACGAATCACTGAAGCAGGAGGTCATCTCAGTGAAACTTCGTCTTCAATTCCATATTGATCATTAAGCCATGAAAAGGGCGAATAGGGGAACAATTAGACACCGAATCTGAGCAGATCAGGTCTACATGTGTACGAAGCTTACCGTTTAAATTCCCGTGTTGCACTGCAGCGATCGATAAACACACCGGTCCTACTCGCCCTTCGCGAGCCGGTGTCAAGTCCGTGCTTCTCGGTGTGTGAACAAAACATAACGCCAATGTTGGTCTTTTTCTGCTTGCATTTTCTCACATAATTACAAGTCATACGAATCACTGAAGCAGGTGGTCATCTCAGTGATACTTCGTCTTCAATTCCATATTGATAATTAAGCCATGAGAAGGGCGAATAGGGGAACAATTAGACACCGAATCTGAGCAGATCAGGTCTACATGTATAACGTTAGTACGCCATTGATTTGCACTACATTGAAGTACACAACACCTAGCCTTCAGTAAAGACGTACACACGATGATGTCAACAATAAAAGGTAGCTGTACGTGTTGATTATTTATAGTGTCCCCCAACAAGCGTCTTGACTAGCAAGCCTACCCACCGTTGCGCAATGGAATCAGTCGCGAGGAGGTATGCCATGCTGCGTTAGGCAATCGACGGTCCCTTCGTCTTGATTTGATATAGATTTTCAAAGATTAAAATTGTTAATCTTTAAAACCTTGTAATTTGACACCTGATGACGTCATCATGACGTCACAACTGCTTGATGGAGGTTTTATCAAGGGTCCTTACATGGTATAAATTTGAAGTTGATCAGATATACTGAAGTTAATCATTTCGCCGGAAAATTGTACCAAGACAAAATTTAAAGAATTTCACAAAGGCAAACTTTGACCTTCCGGTACGACCGGAAGTAAAGGTCGTGTGATTTTGGCATTAACTTTTCAAATGTTGCCCGTGTCTTGATCTATCATATGCCCAATTATGAATACTGTAGCTTTAATATTCAGAGACATACAGGCATTGGAATGAGAGCACTTTTGGACCTAAAATGGCTTGTAATTTGACACCTGATGACGTAATCATGACGTCACAACTTACTCGGCTTCTCCTAGTTATGTTCTAACTTCACATTAAGTTTCAAGTTGATCAAAGATTCGCAAGTATGCGTTTGCTTGCGGACAAAGCCCACTGAGAGGAATAAGCAAAACAAAGAGGAAAAAAAAACAAAAAAAAACGAACAATAACAAAGAGTTGTTCGGGGTTTACCCCGAACACCTAACAAAGAAGAAAAAAAAAAAAAAAACGAACAATAACAAAGAGTTGTTCGGTCTGTAACCGAACACCTAATAATTATGAATTTGTCTTTTCCACAATTGTTCAATGACGTTTTAGTTGAAGGTGACGCTCACACATTAACCTATGCCACTGATGCCATTGTGGTTGAACGACAAACAGCGTTTGTGCCTCCAGCAAAGCACCATACACTTTATCCGAACTGTCCCTGATTGATTCAGGAACGAGTGACCGATCAGTGCGTGGTGCTGCTGTGGCAGGAAAATGCTTCCGTGGGACCCGATGGTGCAACTAGCCCCAGTCGCTGATGCATCGTAGAACACCCATGCGAGTATCGCAGTAGTGAACGGTAAAAGAATGTTCATGTCTGTCGCGATTGCATCGGCGATCAAGATCAGCTTTGGTTTTCGATTTAAATGTTAACTCAAATGGTGTGTGTGTGTGTGAGTTTGTTCTCAGATCCAATCTTGACGGACCTGTTACTTCGTTTAAACTGCGACGTTATTGATGCAGCCCTTGCCTGAAGTTTGCTGAACGATTCGGACCATACAATGACGTGAGGGGTGTGGCATTCTCATATTTACCTTCAAGCCTAAACATGAAGTGATAAAAAAACGCATAACATCCAAGACTATTAATTGGAAAACTATTCTACTGATTCTTATGTCTGTCATCCTGCAAACGGTGACGAAATCGGCCCTTCGGATCTCCCAAACACTGCCGTGGGCCTAGCGGCTCATCACACTGCGTGGCTCGCCTTCGGGTGGTGTACCACGTCAACCCCCTCCCCCTACCCCTGGCGGCCTTTCACTTTCGTAATACACTACAGTGACGTCCTGGAGATCAGGTACCATTTCTGGGGCGGAAACATTTCAAAGCTTCTGAAGTCAAATCTTACCTACAAGAAGCCACTAATTTCACCTAAAAAACCCCAGAACAATAACAATGTTCGGGCGTTAGGCCCGAACACTTAATAAAAAACGAACAATAACAAAGAGTTGTTCGGGCTGAATGCCCGAACACCTAAAAACCAAGTGCGACCTAGAGAAAAGATTTATGAAAATTACATTTTGTTTAGGATTTACAATGATTTTAATCGTTAAACCACATGCATCTCAATTTCACAATTTGACTAACTTGAGATTCATAGAAGACACAAGATACAGCATAATTCCTTACACATAAGGAAAATACATTGCATGTAATTATACCCACTGAAAGTAACAATAAGACCACCCAGTGGGCAAATGACGGTTTAAATACGTCGTTTTACGGTCGTCATCTAGTCGCTTGGATTTGAGCGGTCATGACAAAAAACATCGTCTTAAAGAAGTCTTTATTCGTTATTTTGAACTCATTCCCTCCCTTCAAAATAACCCCCCAAAAATGACATCTTTATTATTATTTCAAAACATTATATTAGATGGTGTGGTAGATGAAAATTTAGCTAATTAGAGTAATAAATAAATTACTGGGCACCTAAAGGACTCAATTAATTTTAGACAATAGCTGGACAAGGAAAGAAATCAATTATAGATTAACAAACTGTTAGGAAACACACATAAAATCAATTACCCTAAGTGGTGTGGTAGGATCTAATAGCCCTTAAGGGGATTTCCGTATAAATTAGGCTCTTAACGCATTCAAAGGTTTTAAGGAGCAATTAATAATAGTGTTAGAGTGTAGGCATTTACAAGGTCATTTACACATGTTGAACATTGGATGTAATTCACCATAGTCAGAGCTTTAAGTTTGACCCCTGACTGTTTTGTCACAATTATAGAGTTTGACTACGATTGCCTGGTCTTAAGACTTTTTACAAATTAGTCACATACGGAGCTGCGACTTATACATGGATTGGCCCTTTTCCCACCTCGAGCTCTCCCGATATTCGCCCTTTGCACGGAACCGCCATGTGCGTGTAGAGCCTCGACTTCATGCTTCATGTGTATTATATTGATGTATCTGTTTGGATGAAAGCGTCGTTACATTACCATGAAAATAAAGAGTTATATAAGGCAAAAAAAAAACACCAAAAAACAAACTCAAGGTGTTCGGTTCCGGTGGTGGGGGAATGATGAGCCGTTTTCAATACATCCTGTCGGTATCTTGAATAGTTTCATTTATTTGTTCAAAATAAAATTGGACTATAGCTTGCTTTGTACTCAAGATAAGTAACAATTGGTCAAAATTTCAAAATTTGTTAAAAATTATTGTGATGACGTCTTCAACTCAGTCAAACTTGTAGTTTTTGAGATGCAAGGCTTCAAAAAGTAAAACTTAAAGGCAATACCACGTGACAAATGATGACGTCATCAATTTGGAACTCCACACATTATGTTGTCTGCATATTAAAGGTCATTATGTATACCAATTTTAAAACATACAGGCATTGGCACGAGGTCACTTTTTGAACTTAAATGGCCTGTAATTTGACACCCGATGACGTAATCGTGACGTCACAACTCACACACCTTCTGCTAGTTATGTTCTAACGTCACATTAGGTTCAAGTTGATCAAAGGTTCGCAAGTATGCTTTTGCTAGCGGACAAAGCTCGGGGAGAAGAATAAGCAAAACAAAGAGGAAAAAACCGAACAATAACAAAGAGTTGTTCGGGCTGAATGCCCGAACACCTAAAAAACGGAACGAAAACTAGAGGTGTTCCGGGCGGAGTGCCCGAACACATAACAAACGGAACGAAAACTATAGGTGTTCCGGGCGGAGTGCCCGAACACCTAAAAAAACGAACAACAACAAAGAGTACGAACAATAACAAAGAGTTGTTCGGGCTTAATGCCCGAACACCTAAAAATAGACATTGAGTTTTTGTGACGTCACAAAAACTATGTGTTCGGGTTTAGTGAAAAACATGTAAATATTAAAGGTTAAAATCAAAGAAAACATTAAAAAATTACGAAAAAACTATTGAACAGAGCCTTAAAATATTGTGAACTGCGGTTTAAACAGCAGGTCATTTCAGGTCACTAAAATATATATGGAACATTCATACGTTATTTTTTACAGAAGATTCAAAATATAATAGCTGTGGTTCTCAAAACATGAATTGTTGAAATAAGAAACTGTAATTAAGAACAAAAATGAAAAACCAATGATGTCATTACAAACTTCTTCTCTGGGCATTGAGATTTAAGCATGTGCTTGACTTCAGACTTTGTTTAACTTACTGCAGGTGACTTCATGTAACACTTGATGACGTCACCCCGACGTGATCTAAATGTCTGGCTGTAACACGTATATAGATCTTGTAAAAAACTACCTTAGTGGTGACATAAGGTGAAAATTGATGACGTCAAAAAACGTCACTTCACATTTTATATTTACATGACCTTGCAAGTCTGACTCAAGATATGTAATAATATGTCAAAATTTCAAAAATTTGTAAAAATTATAGTGAAGAGGTCATCATGTCGTCACTCTAGCTCTAAGTAGTCAATATCATTGTCTATCAATACGTCTAGTTTCAACTCAGTCAAACTTGTGGTTTGGTAAATACACGGCTTCAAAAAGTAAACCTTTAAAGGCATTACCACATGACACATTATGACGTCATCAATCTAAAACTCCACACATTATGTTGTCCGCATGAAGGTGGTTATGTATACCAATTTTGAAACGATTATCATAAACTTCGCCACAGACTTCTAGTAAAAGTGTATTTTGAGCTGTTTTTACTTGCCGCTAGAGGGAGCTTTTAGATGTTATGACGTCACCGGTCCTATTTTTGTAAACCAGACCCTTGCAGGACTATAACATCGCTGAAAACTTCAAAAAAGTTGCCACTTTTAAATTACAAGACACTTCCGGTCTTGACCATAACAGCACATAATTATTAAGAAATGACTTTCAACAGGTTGGTTTTTTTCAACACATTATATTATAGAATATTTAACAACACTCCAAATTAGTGGATTGTGTATTATAAGTCTTGTTAGTACCAATATTTAACAACACTCCAAATTAGTGGATTGTGTGTTATAAGTCTTGTTAGTACCAATATTTAACAACACTCCAAATTAGTGGATTGTGTGTTATAAGTCTTGTTAGTACCAATAATTTATCAGTTTATTTTTGATGACAACCTTCATGGAGTTGGAACAATTACCTTTATCTCATTACCTTAATGGACTTTGTCATGTAATGGTAAATTGATCGACAGGCCTTGAGTGACTGTATTGTTGAGTCAATTTATATTCAGGTGTTCGGGCAATCCGCCCGGAACACCTCCTGTTTTTGTACGTTTTTAAAAAATACTTCTTCTGCTTATCCCCCGCGATTGTCCGCAAAAAAACGCACACTTCCGAAGCTCACACAAACTTCAAACTTCACATGTAGTTAGATCGTTACTTGTAGAAGACACCGCTGGAGTGACGTCATGATGACGTCATCAGGTGTCGAAATACAGTAAATCAAAGTTTAATATTTCAAAAAATCATAACTCGAAAACTGCTGAATGGATTTGTACAATCTATACATCATCGGACAGGTCTTGGAAAACCCAACAAACAATTCACAAAGAGTGACCCAATTTTATCTTGACTTCCGGTCCAAAACGGAAGTTGAAATTTCAATAATTTAAATCTAAAGAACTTCTCGTACTTGAATCGAAATTTTTACACCAGGTTGTAGGATCTTGTGCCTTCTCAAACTTTTACACAGAGATGATACTAGTTTGACCTTACTTTCTGGTCGAAATCGGGTGTTAAACGCAACGTAGGCCTATATATTGACCCGCATTAAAAGCACGTGAAAAGATCTTCTACTGAGACACGTAAAACCGTATCTAACCCAGTGGCACGGTAGCCGTCTGTTGCGTTCCAGTACACCACGCGGCTGGCTGCTCCACTTCCGGCCTGTTCATAAGGTCCTGCACAGGGTCCTGCATGTAACCTGTGTATACACGATACACTAGCACACATTCCGCGCCACGAAGACAGTGTATACATCCACATAACGTGAAACGGATTGTTGATGTCATATCCACTGGTGGCGCTATACCGTGTTAATGGTCGTTTGTTAACGTACTGCGCTTTTTATAATGCAACAGACTCAGAAATGTACGTCGTTCGACGGTAGTCCAATGAATTGCTCAGTGCATAATTATATCCTTTGTGTTAGCCTTTTGTTGGCTTGGTGGTAAATATCAACTATAAAAACGAGTGTATTTTGCTGAACTCTTTTGGTGATTTTAATAAATTTTGATAACTGAGAAAATGTGATCGGAAAAAGATCAACATAAATTTGACTCTAATCAACACCGGTTTTTACAAGATTTTACTTTTAAATCCTGTTGAATACTTCAAAGAAATACAATGTGAACAGCAAAACAAATTCAACATAAATTGCACATCGTGTAAACTGTAGGTTCTTATCATAATCATGACAAATGATGTTGCTTCAGTTATCGGCACCACAAAAAGGTAGCAAGCAGGCGTAGTTTGATAAAATTTATTTTTGAATTGTTAGTGATAGTCTTTTAAACTATCAGTTCAGTTAGTGACTATTTACACAAAAAAATTATACATGTGTATCTAGTACACATTCTGGAGTTTCAATGCATAGGCCTATCCATCGAAAAATAAATAAACTTCATTGAATGGAAAACATAATACTTAATAATTGTACTTGTGAGTCATTCAAAGGCTCGTTTCAAGATCTGTAGTCAAGATAAAGGGGAAGTGGAGAGAATGTTTCTTCTGTATGACTATGAAATGACAATGGACCCTTGGCCCTTTCAAATAATCTAAATAATGTACTCATTTGCTAAATTATTTTTGTAAGTTCACCTTTGTTTTTCACTTGGCACATATTTAAATACCTATGTCTCGATAAATAAATTCTAACTTCATAATGATGTCATCGGTTTTCAATTCTGGCTAAACAAAAGTTTATTATTTAGAAAATGTTATATTTCGAGTAGCCTTTATTTCCTGTGTATAAACTAACGTTTAAACGTAGAAGATTTACACATTAATTTCTTTGAAATTTCAAAAGCTATCAACATTGTTTTCAGCGATTCAATGAAATAGCTAACGCATCATACCATGCCGCATAGGAGATGGCAATCAACATGGGATAGCGGTTTGGATAGAAAGGGAAAGACAATACTACCAATATCCCGTCATTTGTCTGTCAATTTGTAGATTAACCAAGTTATAAAAACTAATTAATTATGCAAACAAATCTGATTAATTTACTCAGGCAATAGATATGTAAACAACACACTTAGATAAAGAAAACGTTGAAAAAATGCAAAACAGACCATTTTAACCAACTGAAGGTGCTGACAACGTACCAACTTAAGCTTGTCCAATTAAGGTGCCGTGTTCGAGGGTCAAAACAAAAAATAATTAAACTTGCCAAACTCGCCTGCTGGTTCAATCTTCAATTTCAAGTCAAAAAACTTTTCACAAACCCTAGTTTGCAAAGTATTAGAAAGGCAAACCTTCTTCCGCCATCCTTCTCACTATCGGAATGGGATATAAAAACAAACTTTCATGGCACCATACGGTCATAAGCCTTACCACTAACTTTCATTGAAAACCCGAACACCTAGTGTTTGTAATCCTACAAACACTACATTTCTAGTATAAATTAAAATATGCTGTTGTTTTCCTGATGACTCCGAAATGATAATGACGATACAAATAAAAAAGGTGGTTAGAATTAAAGTAATGTGTATTTGGTTGTAAAATAATGGTGGATTGCTCCCGGTAGTTCGATATCGTGGTACCATTGTACGATGTGCTGTAGTTTTAAACTAAATAAGAGGTATTTTGTCAATTAGCCTACATGCTTTCTTGCTTAGATTATGAGCTAGAAACACCGCAAAACTCCTCGACGAATTCAGGATAAATAATTGAAAAAACGGTAGTAAACTGAAAGGCAAAATTAAGAGCAATATCGATGTTTTCTAGTTGTAAAATGTAAACTTTTCAAAAACAAATGTTATTTCTTCGTTTGAGTTTCCCTTTAAAGACAATGTTTGGCTAATTATCAGGTGAATGATTGCTTCGGTCTGAAAGTGCAATGACATTGAAGTTCATTCCTCTACAGTTGTACTTTCCAGATTAACATGTGTATGAAATAATATTACTATATCAAGATCGAGAGTAATAATAACATCGTGAAGACCCAGCAATTTCTGGATGTTTTCATCGACGGTTGATTTGGCTCAGTGGTTGCTCTCCCTTCCTTTCACCTCTGTGAACCCCAGTTCGAATCCCACCTTAAAGTCACCTGGAAATAGATTTTTTTAAATTTTTATATAAGAGTATATGTTTATTAACAATAAAACAATTTTTTGAGTAATTGTTTGTCAGTATTTATATGTAAAAAAAATAGACAAAGTTGTTTGGGGGCGACTCCGCCCATCCCTTTTTGTGACGTCAATCGAGGAAGACTTCGCCTCGATCGAACATCGACCCCCTTGAACTTTCCTGCATTTACGTTGTATATACACGTGCAAGTAGTGAGATTGTACGTTTCGTTTTGTTATCCAAAATGGGGATTTTTCTTGCATTTTTCTTGCATTTTTCCGGCAAAAATTGCTGCTGGATGCAGCAAAACGACTAAAGATGGGGTCAGCCAGCATTTTTGTCCTGCAGATCCCAAGTATAGGCAGTTACGGGCATCGAAAGTCAGGCTAACGAGGGCAAAGTGGTCCGGTCCGACGTCGTTTTCAGCGCTATGCAGCGAACACTTGGATACCCCGTCGTGCTTGGATACCGGGGATTTTTTCGTTGATAGTAGTGTGCAAGGGAAGTTGCAGTGAAGCTTAGGTTACCAGCGAAATGTTTCTGGTGTTCGGATCGACTTGACCTGTATGCCACGACGCCGCGGCACGCCGATCCGATAAATAGTTTGGCAAAGTAGGAACAAAAATACCTCGTATTATCCGTGTTCTCGTTATGACCATGCTCGTATCTTCCGTTTTTAAGACATAGAAACGCGCATGGGACAGTTCGGGACCGGTGAAAAACCTCGTATAAACTGGCGTCTCGTATTAGTCGACTGTACACTGTCCAAGGATTGCATTGGGTGGTGACGTCCGAATACGAAAACGCATCATACTGATCAGGTACCCAGACGTAATGTACGGGGCCAGACTACACATTTTCTCCTGCCTTGATTGACGTCACGAACAGCGCCATGTAAAGGGGGGCCTATTTTTTTATTTGTAATTAAAATAAAAATACAATTTGTTAACCTTAGTTAATTGTTTATTCACATTCCACTCATAAAAATGTATATATTAATGACAAAAGCTTTATTTTGACAAAATACCACTGCCAGGTGCCTTTAAACCAGAGCCTTGCTTGTGGATTGGGTTTTTAGTCCCTACCTGATTGTGTGGTTTTCCCCCATTTTGGGTTTTTCCTCCCACATCTAAAACTTAACATCTTCTTGTTTCCCATTCATCATGTTGTGTTGTTGGATGTGTAATGAAATAAAATAGTTAAGATTTAAACGAGACCATGAAATTCGATGAAAGACCGCCAAGTCTGGACGGTGTTGATTGACTATAGTAGAGGATTGATTTTCTTCCAATAAGTGCAATACAAGAGACTGACTAAATTCAATAGATGGTTGCGTTTCTCCAGGTACTTGATGCAGTCACGTGAGTAGGAATTAAATCACAGCTTGAAAAGCAGACAACTTTGTGCATGGCTAATGACACACCAACGCGTTTTCGTATTTGAATTAAACACTAAAGAGCATTACTGACATAATGTTCGGACCGTTTTCATTGATCCATTCGATACATTGTCATGATTTATTGAGGTCATTACCCTTTCAGCAATTACAAAAAAAACCTAATATTTTAAATCAAGCAACATTTGAAATTTGTGTTCACATTAGTTGTAACCATAGGCTACCCAATGAGTTTTGTGCCATTTTCAATTTGTGCCAGAAAGTCAAGGTTCAACGGATTGTTGTGAGAAAAATACCTCGTATCGGCATTACTTTGTTAAAAATTATCTACGAGGATTCAAAACAACAAAATATACCTGAATGTATTTCCTTTAAAAAACACACAATAAACCCTTGTAGTTTATATATAGTTATCTCGTAAAGTCACGGCGTAAATTATTGAGATATTTGAAAGTAGCTTCGTCTCTATTAGAAAGCTTTTTAATTCTAAATTGCAATCATAATTATTTTGAGTGATCTAAAGACTAAATTGGTTGTAGAGTGTAGCCAATTACTTTAAGCACCCATGCGTACAGTATGATACTGAGATGAACATCATACGATGAGGAGAGTGCGTTAGAGAGTGAAGACAAAAATAACTTCAGACTCAAATGACATGCAGGTACACTTTTAAAACAACTCTTGGGTCAGAATTGACCCGGATTCCGAGTCCTGTGGGAGACTGAACCATTACTGGGTCAGGATGACCCGGAAAGAGGTTAAAAAGATTGAATTTTATCTCGGATTCTGCGTCAGTTTGAGAAATTTCAGATGTTCATCATCAAATGTTAATCTACAAGCAGCCACACTCACGTCATCGGTGACATCATTCAGAGTCTTATAGTATTCTAATTGGAGCAATTGTTATTTATATTTATTACCGGGTACAACAAAGAATTTTAATCTAAAGTTTGTTTTTGAAACTAAGGGTTGTTAAAACAACCGATCCATCTTCACGTTAATTTAAATGTGGATTCTCAGTATAAAAAAAAGGTCTTTGAGGAAAATCAATGTATACGCGCTGTTTTTCAATATTGACGCAAGAATATTCGCTTGCTTTCATATTCGCTTGCTTTTCATCGGTTTAATAGGAAATTCTAAAAACGGTTTGAAAAGTTCATTAAGCTATAAGAAGAACATTTGTTTACGAATTACTAAGTAACAGTCTACAATTAATATTGTTAATAAAATGTCAACAAATCTGAACACAAACAAATGGTGTGTGGACAAGACCCCTGAAAAAGCTAGTATTTCAAAAAAACAAAAAACAATTAAGTGTATTTGTCATTATTGTGTTTTTTTAATTGTTACTGTACTGTCCCTTTGACTACGTGTAGGTTTACCAACGGTTGTGTATTGAGAGAGTTACAATAACTTGCTTGCGATAAGAAGACATTTTCGATCAAAAAACCGCATAATGAGCATACAGTAGGCCTACGCCATAATAGACTGCACGAGGGATTGTCCTGCGTTTGGACCAAAGATGGCGTCCAGCAACCACGTGACCGAAGAAACCGAACCCTCCATGTCGCAACTCTCTCAATATATAGCTCTGGGCTCACCCAATTGCTTCAGTGTTTTACTTCATTATACATAATACATTGACTACTACCTGTAGATCAATATCACTCTGCAAAATTCACCTACATTATAGACGTGATTTTCCCATTGATGCAGACATTCTCGCCTCAATTGTTAGGTGTTCGTGCAATTCAGCACGAACACCTATTGTTTTTGTTCTGTTTTTAGGTGTTCGTGCAATATGAGCACGAACACCTCTTTGTTATTGTTTCGGTTTTGGGGGTTTTTTTTTTTTAGGTGTTCGGCTAGCAGCCGAAAACCTATTGTTATTGTTAAGTTTTTGGGTTTTTTCTTCCTCTTCTTCTTTTCCAAAAAATAAGTTAGTGGTCTGACGTTTCGACCCTAGCAGAGTCTTTCTCGAAGGCTAAATGACAACACACAAAACACATACAAGCAGACAAGAGTTGCAAGAGTAGTCAAGTGGAAATACATGAATAGAGAGAGTGGAGGGAGAAAAGCAGAAAGCATTCAGAGAAGGCAGGGGGTTAGCAGGGATTATGAAGACAAAGGGGGGGGGGGGGGGGTTATGAAGGGAAGGGGATAGCTTGACCACAAGAAGTTGGGAACACAAAGGACAAAATAGAAGGTTAGAAGAGAGGTAAATAATTAGTTAATACAATGAAGGGCAGACTAATAAAGTGGATAACTGTGTGGGAAAAGGAGACGGCAAAAACAAAAGGTTATTAGTCATTTCCTTCTTGGATATTCAAACCATGGGGCTGAGTGGTCTTTATGCGCCTTATCCAAAGTTTTTCCCTACTCAGAAGGACAGTCTCTCTGCAGTTACCTAGTGCCTCAATGCCCTGTAAATTCATGTCAGAAATGGAGTGGTTAGGAAGGTTGAAGTGGTGTCCTACAGGTGTATCCAGCTTTTGGGTGTTGACTGTGGATCTGTGGCCATAGAAACGCCTCTTGAGTGTAGTTCTTGTTTCACCTATATATTGAACACCACAGACTCTGCAAGATATTAGATAGATTAGATTAGTGGTGGTGCAGGTGACATGACCCCTTGTCTTGTGGGTGGTACCACCAGTATGGCTGGTAAAGGAGTCTGATTCCCTGATGTGTTGTCTACAAACGATGCATTTGGATGTGTTGGAACACCTAAAAGTACCCTGTGGCAAAGGGGGATTAACATCATCATTAATGGGGGGAACTTCTGCCCGGACGATAAGATCCCTGAGACTGGGTGGGCGTCGGTAGGCAACTATGGGTTCTTCCTGTACAGCACGTTGAAGCCGATCAGATGTGTGAAGAATATGATGGTTAGAACTGGTTATTTTACGAACTTTCTCTTGCAGATTTCTCAAAAAGTAAAGGTTGTACAAACTTGAAACTTAGCATACACTTGAACCTTAATATGAGGACGGCACGCGAAGAATTGCGTCATGATGACGTCATCAGGTATCGAATTACAAGGTTTTTAAAGGTGAAAATGGCCATTTGCTTGTTGCTGTATCTCACTGAATATAAAATTTATGATGTTCATAGTTTGGCATCTGATAGACCAAGGCTGGGGCAACATTTGAAAAGTTAACGCCAAAATTGTATGAACTTAACTTCCGGGTCTTTACCCTAGGTCGAAGTTCGCCTTCGTTTTTTCCTTCAAAAAACAACTTTCAAGCTTATTTACAGAATAACTCAAGATTGAAATTGAATTGAACATTAAAACTCATCAGACAACTGCACCTTAGTATCTAGACGACACACACCTGAGGATGTCATGATGACGTCATCGGGTATCAAATTACACTAAATCAAAGTTTAATACTTGAAAAAAACATAACTAATGAACCACTGAATGGATTTGTACAATCTACACATCATCGGATAGGTCGTTAAGAGTTTGACAAATGCTACACAGAACCTTTCCAACATTTGAACTGACTTCCGGTTCAAAACGGAAGTTGAAAATTTCAAAATATCTGATCATGTTCATATCTTTAAAGCTACTAATCATTTCAGCATAATTCTTTTATCAGGGTGTAGACCGTTAAGCCTGCTCAAACTTTTGCACAGACATAACAACATGTTTCTTTTACATCTGGTCGAAAAAGGACGAAAACACGCACCTATCAGTTCACCCGCATTGACGACGCACGATAGCGTAATTAACGTGTGAACAACCTTGCCCTGGCCACTCAAACTTTAAATTATGTTTCTCAAGCGTATTCTCTTATTTATTTTTTTATGTTTGAAAGTCTGTAACAAATCACACTTAAGAGACCGGCGGTTGCTTTATGCGGGATCATACTAAGGTCAAATAGGTCTTAATTTTTTGTCATGCGCGTGACCTCACATGACCTCTACTTCCGGTCGAAACCGGAAATGCCCAGTAACTTGAAAGTGGGAATTTTGTAAAAGTTGTTTTTAACTATGTTGTGATCTGGCAAGTGTCTGGTTTACGTCACATAATTCAAAAGCGCCCTCTAGCGGCAGCCTGAAAACAGTTCAAAACACACAATTTAAAGCTCTTGGGCAATTCTAGATACTTTGTACAAAGTGTGACCCCATTTGACCTTTCCCTGTCAAAACCGGAAGTTGAAGTTTCATATGACAACCTTTATGCTATGATTTTGCACAGAGATCAACAAGAGGTACAAATAAATATTTTGCCCGTCAGCACAGCACAATTACACAAAAAACCTTCACACAATAATTTTCCTATTTTTATTTACGCAGTCACTTTATTTCGTTCGAGCCGAACACCCTGAGTTTGTCCACAAACCCTAGATTTATAGTTTTCTTCTCCTTCTTCTTCTTCCACTCAACTCTTCTCTGGATCATAACTCAAGATTGAAACTGAATTGAACCTTGAAACTCATCAGACAATTGAACCTCAATACGAAGACGGCACAGTTGTCATTACGTCATGATGACGTCATCAGGTGTCGAATTACAAGGTTTTTAAAGTTGAAAAATGACCATTTGCTTTTTGCTGTATCTCAACGAATATGAAAGCTATGATGTTCATACTTGGGCATCGCATAGATCAAAGATGGGGCAACATTTGAAAAGTTAACGCCAAAATCGTACGACCTTTTCTTCCGGGTCGTTACCCTAGGTCAAAGTGTGCCTTCGCTTTTTACCTTCAAAAAACAACTTTCGAGCTTATCTACGGAATAACTCAAGATTGAGATTGAATTGAATGTTGAAACTCACCACATAGTTGAACCTTAGTATCAAGACAACACATACTTAATTACGTCATGATGACGTCATCGGGCACTGAATTACATTAAATCAAAGTTTAATATTTGTAAAAATCATAACTCAAAAACCATAATTCGGATTTTGACAATCTACACATCATCGGATAGATCGTTAAAAGTTTGACAAATGCTTCACAGAACCCGTACAATATTTTAACTTTCTTCCGGTTCAAAACGGTAGTTGAAAATTTCATAAAATCTTATCGTATTCATGTCTTTAAAACTACTGATCATTTCAGCATAAATTTTGTTTCAGATTGTAAAACAGCAATCCCGCTCAATCTTTTGCACAGAAATAACAACATTTTGACCTTTATACCTAGTCGGAAAGGGACGTCAAAGCACCTGTCGTCCAACGAAAGAGGGCGCTGTTGTGAATAAAGTTTTTAGTAACATCGAGCGCTGAGTGCAGAGCGGATAATCGCAATAGTTGAGTGATAATGAACAACGTCTCGCACCAAAACTACAAGTAGGAATACATTTGCATTGATGTTATAAGATACATTGCACACCCTCAGATAATCAATCACATAATTATCATATTTTTACAAGTCATACATCAGCTGAAAGGTTTTAATGAACTGATCAGGATCTACACAAATGAAATCAGTTTAAACTTGGCTTCTTGTTCAAACCGGCGGTCGAAATTTAATTTTTCAAAGAAAAATAATTTCTCAACCACACATTTGATGTTTTTATTTATTTATACGTCATTGGTTACAACTTAAGAAACGACACACAACATTGACCATTTAACCTTCACTTCCGGTTAAACAGGAAGATACAATTAATTATTTGAAAAAATCATTACTCCAGAACCAGGAATTAGTTGTTTATTATCTGAACGTCGTCAGATAAGGCTTTGAAAAACATTACTAACGCTATAATTTGTGACCTGATGACATTGTCTTTCGGTTCAAAACGGAAGTTGAAACTTTATATTTGAAAAAATCATAACTTCTAAACCAAATATTGGATTTTTACAATCCATCCATCATCTAAAAGGTCTTAATAAACTTATCACGCGCTACACAAATAGTGACCCCTATTTGACCTTTTATCCGTTGCGAACCGGAAGTTGATGTTTAATTTTAAACTCTTAAATTTTAAAATCTTCTGAACAACACATTGGATTTTTTTCAATCTATACACCATCTAAAAGGCCTTCATAAATTAATCACGCGCTACACAAAATGTGACCCTATTTGACCTTGTCTTTTGGTCAAAACCGGAAGTTGATGTTTAATTTTGGAAAAATTCAAAACTCCTGAACCAGGCATTGAATTGATAAGGTATACTGTTGTTACCTTTTCATTGAATCACTCTCCACGAACACCTTGTTTTTGTCACATGACAAAAACTGAAAGTCTAGTTTGTTTAGGGACAGAGAACCTCTCTTAAATTCCTTTAGATTTCAAGAGAAAACCAACACTAGGAAAGTTCAATAGGTGCTCAAGTTTTTCAGAAATTCACAACTAACGGTTGTAAAGCTTTTGTACGTTAACACATGTTAACAAAATCAAGAAACCCAATGCATTGTCCTAAACAATCATCATGTAACACCGCTCTTTATTCCAAATGTCGGTTACGATTTAAATCTACGCACCGTGTATCAAGCTACAAGTACTAGACTATTCCCACGAAATGTGTAAATTGCACATCGCGCGTGCACACTAACACTTTGGTTGGCAAAATAATGGAACATCACACATTTTTGTATGGGGATGGTGGTGGCGTCACGCAGACGCGTTTGTGCGTCTGCTTAGTGCACATCTCTATGGCATTTGCCAACCAATAGTGTTTGTACGCATGCGTGAATGTAATTAGCATATTTCATGAAAGGAATGATTTGGAAAACACATGTCAATCTCACAACGTTCTCTATAAGTATGTACAAAACATTGATTATCTCAACGATACAACGTGCCTTAATTGAGTCCAAGATGGGATAAACTTTTGTCAACGGTGCCAAATTTTACCAATAATGGAAAATGTTCGTGCAAATAATTATGTTGATCTTAGTCAGTTTTTATAGCCCGTTGACTACGCGGGCAACAAAAATTGTCCGTCTTCACATGTGTGGTCTATGCCATACAAACATGTGGCGCAACCTCCGACGCATTGTTGCGGTGATTGTGCAATACAGCAAGCTAGCCATGGTATCAATTTTACAAACTAGTCGATAATTTTTGTGGAAATACATTACTTTCAATAGCCTGGAATAACTGTTAGTAGAAGCATGTACGTTTCCAAAATTAATTGTGTCTTATTCAAAACTAAAGACTGAACTTATAAAGGTGTTGTTTTTTAACAGCCACATATTTACACTTTTAGACCCATGTGATTTGTAGACACATACAAAACGCGCAATAAGTGATGTAATTTTGAACTCCGCAGTGACTTACAATGACGCTGCAGCAATTTACTAGAGCGCATTGGCGATTCATTAGAACGTTCATCGACTGAATTGAACGAACACAGATTACTGGTATTCAAATTAAAGTTAAAGATCACTAAGAGAAATAATGCTTCACGGGGATTATCCCAATTTATCTTTATTATTATCTTTGTTTTACCAGGGAGACCCATTCACATAAACTTGTGGTCTTCCATGGGGCCCTGGGGAATATAATATAAAAAAAAATAATATATAATAATATAATAATATCTCAATCGAAGCTGTCCCTAGTTTTATTTTATTTATGTATAAATGTACAGCTTGTTAGTCTAATGACAGCCTCTAATACTGCAACAAATTTTATTTGAAGTTTAACGATAATTGCTCACCTTGTGATTTCTAGACAGTACTTTGATTATCTCTGGAAAATACGGAAACATAGACAAATATAAATTTCAGTGTAGCAGTCAGTCTCCTCCTACATGCTCCTAGCACGCGTTGAGTGTGACTCAGATTTTTTTTTCTTCTGAATTTTACCTACGCGAAGGTAAAAAATCTTAATCGGTTTTGTTAAAAAAGTAACTCTACACTTTTCTCGCAATATTTCAAGACCAATGGAATGAATTAATCTTGTCAGAGAAAAAATATTCCGATAACTAATGTGATTTAAGCCTAAACCTCTTACAAGAAGGCAGGGTTTTGTGATTCGCCATCAAAAAGTAAATCATATATTTAAACAGGAAGCCTTTTTTCAGATCCATGGCATGTTTAACATGCACAGGTACGTATGTTAACGAGTTTTCAAGCAATCTATTGTTATTCAATCAAACAGGAGCAAGATGCCGTGCTAAGCAGATTTGGTAAGACGCTGAAAATAATTGCTATGTTATTTTAAGACATCACTGTTTCATCCATCACTGGGTCATCACTGGGACTATGACACTGACTTGTGACACTGACTTCTCTTAATTTTGTTGTTGGTTAGGCCCTACCGTTGGTATTTTTTTCTAATAGAACGTTTAATGAATTTGTTACACGTATTGTTTACGCGACATGAGTTGTCAATGCACAGGTCATTGTGCAGAAGGGGAGATCGAGAGAGTCTTACAAAACGCCATTGTGAGGTTAACGTTTGTAGGATGACAGACATAAGAATCAGTATAATAGTTTCATTTAATTCTTTTTTCAATTAATAGTCTTGGATGTTATGCGTTTTTTATAACTTCATGTTTAGGCTTGAAGGTAATATGAAAATGCCACACCCCTCACGTCATGGTATGGTCCGAATCGTTCAGCGAACTTCAGGCAAGGGCTGCATCATTAACGTCGCAGTTTATACGAAGTAACAGGTCAATCAAGATTGGATCTGAGAACAAACTCACACACACACCATTTGAGTTAACATTTAAATCGAAAACCAAAGCTGATCTTGACCGCCGATGCAATCACGACAGACATGAAAAGTATTTTACCGTTCACCACTGCGATACTCGCATGGGTGTTCTACGATGCATCAGCGACTGAGGCTAGTTGCAACATCGGGTCCCATGGAAGCATTTTCCTGCCACAGCAGCACCACGCACTGATCGGTCACTCGTTCCTGAATCAATCAGGGACAGTTCGGATCAATTGTATGATGCTTTGCTGGAGGCACAAACGCTGTTTGTCATTTAATCACAATGACATCAGTGGCATATGTCAGCTCAACGACGCCAGGAAAGAGGATTTTCCTGATAGCTATAAGCAAGAAGAAGGTTTTTCCTACTTCAGTGGCTCATCAAATAAAGACAAACCACTCACAGAAGAAACGATGATGACAACCAAGACAGAACAAGATACATCTGAAGCCCAAGCAACAACGACTGAACGAGTAAGTCTTCCCTTTTTTTTCTCAACGGACACTAATTATATGTTTACAAGATTGTGCAAATGTTAGTTATTGCAAGTTTCCTTGAGAGAACCTCACCAACAATATTGTTGCAAATGGGTCAACAGAGCAATAATGGAATTGTTAAAACTGTAACTTTTTAAATAGAATGCGGCCGTGAAACTCACTTACAAGATACTAAAACAAGGACAAAATCTAAAAAGATCCTCGGTAGTTTGTCAACAAGTGCAAACAAAAGTTAGTTCTGAATTCACGCCAATAAAAAACCGGTCTCTTGGCTACCCGTTTACATCACAATGACTTTAAACGAACAACCGGATCCGTTTGGTTTGACAATCCGAGAACGTTCTCGATTTGATCTTGCGAACAAAAACCATGGGGCCGGCGCTAAAGCGAATATTTCCAAAAAAAAGGAGGAGTTATTGATAACAAATCGAACAAATGGAAGGAATTAATGTTGCATACTGATTGGGCTTATGGCTAAAATAAAAATTATTGTGCAATTTATGTTTATAGATCACCAAAATGAAACTTTCAACACAAACACCCAGCACGGCTTCAACAAAAGCAGGTAGGAAACGGGGCTGTATAGAAAATTAAAGAGGAAACAAAATGGCAAACAAAAATTCCGCCATTTTAAACATTACAAATGCATTAGTACAAACAACCAAATGTAGTGGTGCCTTAATTTTTATATTATACCCCCTACAAAATTATTAAAAAGTGTTACGGAAGCGTATTTAGGACATGGCGAAAAAAATTCCCAGTTTACCTATTTGCCCGGGCGATTTACTAATTCGCCCGGGCGATTTACTAATTCGCCCGGGCGATTTACTATTTCGCCCGGGCGATTTACTAATTCGCCCGGGCGATTAACTATTTCGCCCGGGCGACTAAAGGTTTGTATTGCCACTCATGTAGTCAACAAAAAAACAATATTTCAGAACGGCTTTATAACGAATGTGTCGTTCTAACGTTATAACACCCTGATTTACGAAGTTGTACTTGCCAAGAAATGTTAATTCCATTTTCTACCAAATAAAATAAAATGATGGGTTGTTTTTTGCCCTTTTGGGGGTCAATAAAGTATTGTCTCCACTATTTCCTTATTATTTTTCCAAATGCTACACAATTATTTCCTTATTTTTTGTTCAAATGCTATGACAATTTCCAGACATGTTTATTTTGACATAAACTGATACCCGATGATTTTTCATACATTATAATATGGTCATCGATGGGGCGCAGCATTCGGTGCATGATGCTTGATTGACAGTTTTTTATTTTTTGGCCTGAAAATTTGGAAATTGGCATGTTTAGAATAGGCTATTCGATCGAAAAAGAACTTGATATTATTTTGAACCCCTAAATACAGGCTAAAAACAC
Organism: Leptasterias polaris; assembly: GCA_037783415.1. Lineage (NCBI taxonomy): Eukaryota > Metazoa > Echinodermata > Asteroidea > Forcipulatida > Asteriidae > Leptasterias > Leptasterias polaris. The sequence goes on along the minus strand of JAZGTN010000156.1, from coordinate 1,305,166 downwards.
ACAATCCAAGCGAACATTTAACATTTAACATTTAACACTATCACGTGACACATCAGTACCACTTTTAACTGACAGGAAACATGATATTATAGGCCCTAACGATGGAGAACATTATTATTATTATTAACAGTTTGAACGACAACGGCAACAACTGATCTTTAGTGCACATGAAGTTTAACAGATTGTAATTGTATAAAAAAACAATCATTTTGAGTAGTACCCTTCTCGGTTACTTTTCAGAAAGATTTGCGAAAAACCCTCTTACGTCATCACTCATGTTGCGTCATTTGTGTGTGCTCCATTTTGTTCAGCCACTTTGTTGCAACATGGAGGTATAACAAAGGAACATCTCACAAATGACGTCAGAGTGTTTTAATTTTGACGCACGCCATCAACGGCCGAAGTGTAGCCAGTTTTTCAAAGCCTTGAGGTCGGGGCCTAATTTTGTAATTTATAATTACGAAAAATTCAGTAGCGTCAAAATATCCAAATTACATTAACATGATAAACAAACACATTATAAACACGTTTAAATAGCATTCCCGTTTACAATAATCGTTCGCTCAAGTAGCTGTTACAAACGGACAGTGAATACTGAAAATCTGATAACTTTTATTTGGCTGATAGTCGCATTTAAAACCTGACTGTGCAGTTTCCGTGTGTATCACACTTAAAAACTCACATCGTCTGCTCTGTTTTCAGGATTCAGTTTAAGTTTTTAAGTTGCAAGTATTTAGGGTCAATGTTCTTCATCGTTATGCCATGCTGTCCTGTCTGGGAAATTGTGTAAATAATTGATCAAGACACCTAATTCACCTAAACAAGTTAAAAGACAACGGTTTTCTCATGCCTGTGTGTACAATACCTTGTGCTGCCAGCGTCCAAGCAATGGCGGCGCGGCGTACAGCACTTGCGCGTATGGATGGGTCTATACCGCCCTAAATAACGGGGGCAAAGACACAAGCTAACTTGGAAGAGGGGTTGGTCTTTTTAATGTATCGAACCAATCACTTTGTGCATTTTGTCGATCTCATTACTGATCTCATTACTGCCCCCGCTGGTTACACCACTGCGAATGGGTGTTGATGGGGGCTTAAGTAAGGGATGCAGGTTGGATGTGGTGTAGTTTTTTGATGTGGCGGGGATGAGATTGAGATGAGAGATAGCACAGTTGGTTCACAAAATTTCAGGACCGGGACGCACAATGTGCCCCTGCCATATTTTCTCCGTAACTCTAGCTGCATTCGACCACCACTAACTAAACCTTTTGACTTATAGACTGTCCAAGTCTCGCGCGTATTCGAACATTTTTGGGACCACTTTGGTCCCAAGTATACATTGGGTCGTATGAATAAAAAGTAGTAAATTCTGACAAGTAGCAAAAAGTAAAAGCATCAACTTCCAGGTAGAAGCATTCAGTACCAGCATCTTCTTAATTCCGTATGAATACACTTTTTCTTTTACTGCAAAGTACTCACTTAATGCTTTGGAGTAAAAACTTCTGATATCAAGCTGTCTGCCATGGCTGAAAAGCTCTTGGCAAAAGGTTCCCTTTGTGTTGTAACACCCATTCACGTCCACCCACGCACACACACCAATTTTTATTTTGCAGTCACAAATTTCATTGTGGAGCACCCCGCCGGTCTTTAGAAATTTCATGTGGAGTCGTTTTGTTTTCCCTTGTTTGTTTTGTCCTTGGTCTCCATAAGGTACCGAAAGTGAGGACCGACACACACACACACACACAGTTGAGCAAACCCCCGCGTTGGAGTTATGACCGCTGACCTTTGAACCTTTTGAGAAGGACAGATATGTGGGGCCATGTGTTATTTTTAGACTAGATGTCATCGTTAGATCGCGCTCTATCTATTTGCTGCGATTAAATCGCATGTGTAAAACTCAAAATACAACTTGCCAAACTTCGAGGGTGGTTGCAGGCGGGTATTAGTCGCGTCGTTGTCTCACATCACACCGTCCAGCTAAACGTCACTATTTTACCATCAGTTACAGGTGTTTATGTTTACAATACAAGAAAAGTGTAACAATCCGACATTAAGGTAATAAACCAATAAATACATGATGTTTCAAAGAGGGTTGGTGGAAGGCATTTTGTTTAGTCAAATTGTTAAGATCCTTGTCTGCGTGTGCTTAGTGTTCTCTGTGTTTTTAAGGCGAACATCAACTAAACAGAACACATCTGCAGTTGTGTCTGTTCGTCAACATGCTTCCATCCTAATTTGTTTATTAACATTTACTTAATCAAAAGTTACCTGTGCCTGCTTCACCTACTAAGTTTTAGTACTGAACATTTGAGCCCCTATAAGGCATTGGAAGACTGCGTTGTCAAAAAACGAAATAAATTGGATTCAAACTTGGAATAATTGTTTTGCATTTTCACGCAAGAAGTATAAAACATTACTCAAGCCCAAAACAACGGGATTTCGGCTAATAAGTGATCCGTTACTGTAGTGAATGTGTGTGTGGCCAATGAAAATAAGTGAAAGAACCCTATTAGTCCACCCCCCCCCCCCCCCCCCCACGTGTTTTGCCCGTAACCTTTTGACGCTGCGTCTGATCACCACATTATTATCTAGGTTCATACTGTGAAAATGAAAGTTGTTATCGGTGGTCAATTATTACCATGGCAAATGCTTGTTCGACCTTGGCTGAAACAATTTTAACGTGGGGTCCTTTTTAACAAAAGGTTAAGTAAAGTTTTCATTTTTCCCCCAAAAAGTGGTAATAAGAATTAACAACAACAAAATTAAAATAGTGACGGTGATGGTGTTGAATGGGTCTTGGGAATTCTAAATGGCCGCCATGGTCATCTTAAGTTTTGTGTTTGCATTCCGTATTCAGGAATTCAAACTACATAAAGTTCCTTATCAATAGTATAATATTTGTAACAATTTCAGGCCAAGAATTACTATAGGTGACCCGCTCTGTGAAAATGAGTCAGATGTTGACAATTTAAAGAATTGAGTTATATACATGGCTGGAAAGAACACACCAGCAGCAGTTATTTGGTATATGTCTAAGCTCTGGGGTGTATCGCGTTGCTGAGTTACTCCCGTTTGAAATTAGCCAAGGTATCATTTTTGTTGAAAACGAATTACAAGTAAATTGATGTTTAAAACTACAATTTTCGTGCTACATAATAGCAAATTAGACTAAAGTATGATGTTTTCATAGCTTTATTGACTAAAAATGAGTGTTCTGAAAGTTTACCATGCAAAAATAGATCTTTAAAAAGTAATTTTAAAAAAAATATTTTTCCCATTGAAACGTCCATTACATAATAATGCATTAGGCGACATCTGACTCATTTTCACAGAGCGGGTCACTGAGTCATTAATCAGGCTTTATCAATGCACTCTTTGCTCCCTCAAGTATAAAGCGGCAATATTGACTTTGAAGCGGAAAACAAATTCTCATAAAAATGAGATAAACCAATGATTATAGCTCCCCAATAGTGACACCAGTATAACATTAAATAACAAGTTTGCAAGGTTTTAAGGCACATTTTGGACACAAAATTGCGGTCTTCGCGTAAAGGCTTCGTGTTTGCTCGTTCTTCTCGTAAATTTTCTTCCGCTGTACATTAAAGCATTTCCATCCTTGGTTGAATATGGTTTTCTGCAAAAACGATGATTGTGTGACCCCCTAATAGTCCAGCGGATAGGTGGAAATATTGTGAACTTTGTGGTAAAAGCATGAAACTTGGTACACATGTACTTTATACCAAAACATGAAATTTTAGATATAGTGCCATCTCTGATTTGGCCTGTGGTGGCCTTGGTGGCCATTTTCAATGGCCGCCAAATTCTGATATAAAACTACATTTTCAAAATGGCACCCTTATTTTTCAAATTGGCAGTCTTACAGCCACAAAACCCAGTCTATGTAGACCATTAGAAAAAGGATTGTGTCCACCAAACAGTGTTATTATATATACGCGTAATAGAAACCGCCTTCCGTGAGCTCCCCTTATGCTGCATGTGTAAATTGTGGGGGGGGGGGGGTCAACTTTATTGGTGTCATTACTTGACACCAATAAAGTTATTGGTGTCAAGTAGTTCAGAGAATTAATTAACTCTTTCAGTGCCCGCGACTTTTCAAAAGTTTAACCCTAAAGTGCCCAACTTCGAGCGTTTTATTTTTTATTTTCAAAATTCGGTAAAATAAAAAATAAATAAGTTTTAATCACCACACTTGTTGTATCTTGCTCTCTGGTATATCCTTGGTACATTCGAAAGTCAATAGTAGTCACGCACATAGTGATACACCCTGAAACACTGTCCTGCACGAAGGGGAATTTCGCACTTTTTCGCTCGTTTACTGGGCGCCGCCATTTTTTCCCACAAGCCGAAACTACGCCCTCCAGAAAGGATTCGAAGAAAAAAAATACAGGTGGTACATAAATAAAAATGGTACCATTAGAAAGAGCGAGAGCGCCCCCTTGTGATAACATGTTTACTCTACCTCGTACATGTACGATGTTTGGCGATTTTAAGTATGAAGATTACCTCGTACATGTACGAGGTTGGCGATTTCGGATTAACAAATATACCTCGTCTCGTACATGTACGAGTTTGGCACTGAAAGAGTGAAAAAAGAAAATGGTATTACCACTGATTTGAAACTCATAGTTTGCGGTCATAGCCAACGTATGAGAAATTTGGCATGGCGGCAAATTTGAAATGAAAATGGCCGCCAAACGGTTTCAAGAACTAAATGTTACAAATGGAATTCGAGCTACTGACAATCCATGTAAGTAGGATTTCACATAATCACATTATTTCCTTTAACAAAAACTTACAAATCTGTAGATCTATATAGGCCTAGGTATGTATTTTCAACACTTTGGAAGGGCCACTATAGGGCCACCATTAATATAGGGCGCCATCTTTAAATAAGGAGGATGCTGTGCTCCAGAGGTACTGATATTATATACTTTGTCACCAGAACGAATGCCGTTGAATTCTTTAAAGATAAGGGTTTTGGGGATGTGAGATTGCCATTTTAAAAATAAGGACGCCGTTTTGAAAATGACAGACCCAATAGTCAGACACACTCAACGATGCTTTTTTTTAACTGTTGGAAACGGCAAACATATACATAGCCACTGGAATGAAGATTCTAGGCCTCTTACTTTTCGAGTTATATCAGAATTGGCCGCCATTTTTGAAAATGGCCGCCAAGGCCACCACACTCCAAACGGTTACATAAACATAATTAGGCCTATATTATTGGAAATCGAGATATGCCTACTGACATTTAAGTTAGATATAGCATAATCAGTATATTCACTTTAACAAAACCTTACAAATGCGTATAGGCCTAAACTATGTATTTTCTACACTTTTAAATGGCCACCATATGGCCACCATTGAGATATGACGCCATCTTTGTAAATGGCAGATGCTGTGCTCCAGATGTACTATGATGAAAGTGGCTGACCCTCATAACCTATAATTTGTCACCAGAACGAATGCCGTTGAGTTCTTAATGTAGGTATATGGGTTTTTTGGCTGTAAGACTGCCAATTTAAAAAATAAGGGCGCCATTTTGAAAATGGCGGACCTTATAGTCTGACACGCTCAATAATTGTTTTTTGTTTTGCTGTTGGCCACGGCAAACATACACATAGCCACTGGAATGAAGATTCTAGGCCTCTTACCTTTCGAGTTATGTAGTTTTATATCAGAATTTGGCGGCCATTTTGAAAAATGGCCGCCAAGGTCACCACAGGCCAAATCAGAGATGGCACTAATCTAAAATTTAAAGTTTTGGTATAAAGTATATGTGTGCCAAGTTTCATGCTTTTACCATAAAGTGCATGAAATTGTTACATTAATGCACTTATCCGCTGGACTATAACAGCCGACCGTTCCCCGCCACACACACACACACCCTCACTGGTGGTGGCTTGTGGGGTACTGCTATGTTGGGTCAAAGTTGAACATAGAATTCCCTTGTGGGGTCCATTGTTCTGTTGTGTTTTGGACCCCACAAGGCCCATGGGTATGCCCACCCCCACCTATACACACTAGTTTTGTTTCTATAGCAGCGTTATAGCTACGGTGGTCGGCGCTGGGCGGGCCCGACCGGCACCGAGGATTTCCGCCCACCACTTTCGATGAAAAACACTGCTTCCGACCGGCACTAATTTCACATAAAAAACTGCTGTAAACGTAACTATTTGTGATGAAAAGTAGTACTTACATTCATATTTCCGTCTTAATTCTTGTTTAAATTGCAATTGTACAGGGAACATGTTTTCAATTTGAGAAAAAAAAAATTAAAAATTTCCGTTTTGCCGCGTGTTGTCTAATGTTACGTTTCATGGAAGCTGCCATATTGAATTTACCGATGTATATTTCTTCCACGTGCATCGGGTATGCAGCAGCTAGATCAATAGACTTCTCTCATTCCCCGCTTCATTCGCGGTACGGTTTGACCGTAATACATGTATGTTTACTGCTGCAGCAAAGGGACGTATGGGAGACATTGAAAAGTCTACTGACAACAACGCACGGTGTTTTGTGGATGCCCGCGAATCACAGACTTTTTGTACCAGTCGTCATTACGCACGTGCATAGGCAAAGGCGCCAGTTCTTCGATACGTTTAATGTGTTTTACGGCTGGAGATATTTCTACGCATTGAACTATGACCTGAAAGAAACTTCGAGACAATGCAATGAGTGTGCGTCACACACGTGTGTGAGGAGATTCGTCGACGTTTGAGTTGACGTCTCACACTATTTTTCGAAAATACTGTTGTATATTGTAAACTGTCAGGATAATCTTGGAGATACTAAAATGTGTTTGAAGAACAATTTTCAATGTCCAAGGGGGGGGGGGGCAACACTTGACTAATATCACAGGTAAAGACCCCAATAATCAATATTTCTTAAATTACATCCAAAAACATGTCTGCTCCGTTCATAATTTCGTGGATTAATTCGGAAGATCATTATATTTTTAGTTTTTTTAGACAAAAACTCTTCCCCACTCCCACATAATGGTCCCATTAACGCCAAAGGGGTTCACCGAGTGCGGCACCGACTTGCCCAAATTCCGGACATGCACAAATTCCGGAAATTGCCTAAAAACCGGACATGCATTTTTAGCGTTAGATTTTTTCTGATTTTTTTTTTCATCGCCTATTCTCATGCATGGTGAAGTCACACCCACCACTAAAAATTCTCTAGCTATAACACTGTTCTATAGACACGGCAAGGGTGTGGCACACGGTACACGGTAACCTAGCTGCTTGAACTTCACACTCTCCAGTCATAAAATGACTCTCTGTAGAGTCAGTGTAATACTGCACTGAACGTATGCAACGTTGTCCAGCCCGAACATGAATCACTCACGTATATAGATTAATGGAAACTTTCGGTCTGCGTCCCTCCCCCCACCCCCACCCCCACCCCACCCCCTCCCAACCCACTGAATAATAATTGTGAGGTGGGGGGGGGGGGTCTCTGTGATCTAATTCGGTAACGAATATGGCTTCAGACGCGGTTGGTCACCAGATAAACATAACTCGGCAGTTTCTAAAAATCATCAAGTCTGATCAGTAAACCTTTTAGAAAAAATAAAAACTAAATCTCAGTAGGACAACGGTGATGAAGGCTAGGTAAAAGTGATAAGATCCAAATCTTTATACTTCGTACTCCAGTCGATACTGAAGGTCCTATAGTGAGCTGCCCCTATGATGTGTTCGGCTTGACCAACGACAGCTATGCTCGTACTTCTGTGCCATGGCGGGGATTATCTGCGTATGACAACGAAGATAGATGGCGGGTTCTGGACCAACCCACATGCAAAGACGATAAAGAAGGGAAGACTGTCATTTCAGGTGACTCCTTCAAAGCGGGTACCACCGAAGTCACGTGTACAGCGTGGGATGCAGCTGGTAACCCTGGAAACTGTACATTCCTAGTCACTATCACAGGTTGGTAAGAAAATCAATGTTCACTGACATAAATGAACTAAATAATCACTTTCGTTTGTTAGACAATTCAACGTGTTGATTTTACATCATGGTTCAGACCAACTGCTTTGATTGTGCTTCTATCCTATTGGGTTATTTGACAAAGCGTTATTAATATCAGGAGAAACAATTATTTTGTGGTTTCTGAAAACGTTCATCTTATTATTTTCGCGGCTGGAAAATCAAACCAATGGATGTAAACAAGTGTAAGTTAACGTGTGAGTAAGTCAGCAATGCGTCGTGGTTAGCTACCATTTCACCAAAATGTCCAATTACGAGCATCAATTTCTTGACAAAATGAAAAGCGTAAAAATCACTTCCAGAGCAGCGTTCGTGGCTCAAAACATACAGCAGTGTCTTCGGAATAGTTTCCCGTGCTTTTTGTTTCATTCATGCTAAAGATTTTTTCCCCCAATATTTTTGATCCAGTTTACAACATCATCACTCGCCTTGGTATGGAAAGCGGCGCCATAGCCGACCATCAGATTACTGCAAAGAACGTCTTGAACAACGACTACGCAAACTACGGACCAGCACTAGCTAGGTTGAACAGCAACGGCAAGTTTCTTAAGTTTATCTTATCACGAAGAATCCGCGACAAACCAACCATATAATTTGTTTGATGTGATGATATTCCGCTTGATGATATTCAAACTTTCATAAACAATATATTTTGCAATTGGTGACATAAACTGGCACGGGTATATACATCTTGCGTGTCGTAAATTTTAGTTGCAAAAAAGAGGGCAGCAGTGTTAGTCAACCACCTTGGCAATTTATACTCCATGACAAATTGTAACTGAAAAATTGGTGTCTGTTTTGGGGGTTAGGCATTAACAGTCACATCATGCTCAACAAAAAATTGTCATTGCCCAAGTTTTATTCCTATAGTTACAGTACAACTACTTCAGTAAAATATTGTGAGTGTCCGGGATTGTTTCTGCGGTTCTTTGTGATTGTGCTTCTGCTTTTGTTGGTATTTTTGAAGTCACCTGAATTTGACGTGGATGCTTTTAACATCAAGCGATTTAACCAAAACTGTCGGTTCTAACAGGTTGCTGGTGTGGACGCCAGTTTTATTCGCCTTGGATTCAAGTGGATTTCAATCACACTGTGGACATCTATGGCCTGATCGTCCAGGACCTGATCGTCCAGGGCCAACAAGAAGACACAAACGGACGGGCGAGGCTTTTGCATCTGAAATATAGCGATGATGGAAACACGTGGACTTTGATGGAAGAAGTGGACCAGTCAGAAAAGGTAATTATAAAATGGTCGTTTTGTGTTATTTTCTTACAGTAAAAAAACGGATTATTATGATTGTTATTTTTTTTAACGACGTTCCCGTTTCTTCTGTCCGGAGTAAGAATGTCATGTTCTTACATTGGTTGATGCTCGCGGCAATCAGAAACAAGATTCCACAGGAGACCTCATCATACTCCGGAAAAAATGCATTCCCTGGCGTCCCAAAACAATATTAATCCACGATGTTTGCCACTGATATCCACTATGAGGTAAAAGGGGCATAAATGTACAAATATATTAAGGCCTGTTGCTGGACTGGATGGCACCTCCTGGCACCCCCCCCCCCCCTCCCCCCGCTATTCGGTGTCAAAGGGAAATCCATGAGATCAAAAAAGGGCGATATCCGAAGAGCTTTGTTCACAGTTCACCGTATGGGGGACCGAATCTCCTGCCACACTGGCAAAGCAATCATAGACCTAAAAGCTATTGCAACGTCACAGCCCGCCAACTCGAAAACTATGGAAAGCCACAAATGCAAACACAGCAACAAAAAGCCACAGTTTGTAACAATGTTATACAAATATTCACAAGTTTAAATTGTTGGAAGCAAAGCAACCAATCATGGGCGGTATTTTACTTGATTGAAAGTTTGCAGAACATGTACAATCTGGTTAATACATCTGTTAACACAATGGAAAGGTCTGTAACGCCACTGATTCACGCATTATTTTTCTCAACGAAAACACTTTAATTTACTTTGTTTGTGTACACACAATAGTGAGTTTTGTTAGTATACAAAATTGAAAATCACAATAGTTTCCATGTTGAAATATAGAACGTAATGAAATGGCTTCGCTGTCTAATCAATAAAAGATTGATCGAATGTTGATAAAACAGTGATTAAATATCGCTGTGAATTATTAACTATAAATTGTTTTCTTCTATCATTATTGCTTATCCAGCAATATATATCTGGACTGACATCAGATGGTCAGGATGCGGTGATATCTGTCCAGACTCCATCACAGAGAATGATGCGAACAAGATTCATCCGCATAGAACCCGTGGGGTGGAATAGTGGAGCGAATCCATGCATACGTTTTGAATTCATCAGCTGCAACTGAAGACAACAAGGACACTATATATCTATAACAGCCTTTTAATTAACTTATCAAAAAATTTGCATTCTAAAAATTTGGAAACAGAAAAACAACAAAAATGCGTGTTTCTATTATTTTATGTTCAATTTGACAGGCTTAAAGTTTGTCCAATCAAACTCATTGTTACATCATTGTACATCATTGTACATAGCATGAAATTAAGCTTTCAATCCCGAGTAGAACTTTTTAATAGAACGTGTAGTTCGTGAGTTAAACTTAACAACAAGACGATGCTAGAGCAAAATATTACCCCAAAAACTCGCTGTCACACACAATAATCAAACAGATTCATACTTTTCCATGAGATTTTGACAGGTCAAATGTTGTATACACCAGAAAATAACAGATACGATTATTTAGGTAAGGAATTGAACCCAAATTGATGTCGATTTACACTTACCAATGGCCACCATCGCTCAGGTTAAAGATATACTGGATCGAAAAGTTATTATATTATTGTACGTGCAAAGATCATATAGAAACGTATTCTAGAACAAGGCGAGGAAACAAGGCATTGACATTTCCGTAACGTCATATCAAGTTTAATGTTAGTTATTCTGAACGTATTTTGTTGTTAAATGCTGTGACGATAAGGGTAACATTTTAGAGGAGGGGGTGGGGGGGGGGGGCGGCAGTACATAAATTTCTCTAGGGGCACTTTCGGCCAATTAAAACTGTAGTTTCCGTTTTCATTGGCCCCTCTCAATGCTCTTGTTACACATAATTAATACTTCTAGCTGATTATTTGAAGTGATTGTAAAAACAAATATTATGTCTGCATGTCAATGGAAAATAGTTTGAAAAGAGGTGACATTATTATAAAATTTCACTTTGATAATTGTTTATCCCCAAAGTACAGATTTCATACGGGAAAGGGGCATCCGGGGTGGGGAAAGGGGGAACCCGGGGTGGGGGAAGCACGGACATTGGGGGGGGGGGGGGGGGGGGAGTGCGCCTTCATGAGTTACGAACCTGATAAAATGGTTGATTGAAGACATTTACAGAAAAATCAAGGCAATGAAAGAAGAGTGATAACAAGCAATTATTTACACATCAGTCCAAACTTTTATAGTATCGTATCCATTCAATAACAAATATTAACAATCTGTATCGATCACCGTATGCAATCAAGAATTAGGAGAACATCATAAAAGACCTACTTGAACGAAAACGGCAATAAACGATCTGTGCTGACATTCTTTTAAAAACAGGTTCATTTTTAACTGCATTTTTACTTCTTTTTTTCAAATTTACAGGAACAGGAACAGGATTTTAAAGCAACGAATTTTTCTTTAACCATTTCTCTTCCAAATTGTGAAAAACATGCTCCAGATTTAACAAACCAATTTAATTTTGTTAGGCTAACAATTTAAAAATTGATAAATTCCAGTTACTTGTTAGCAATATAACGATCATTTTGTCACGTTTGGGGTCCAGGGGACTTTAACAAAAATCTATTCCCTCCTCTTCTTTCGCTTGGTTTGAGCAGCAAAAAAGGATAAACAAAATCTATCCCTTCCACTTTTTGGCTAGGTTTGATAAACAGCGGATGGACAGTCTATCCCCCTCCTCTTTTCGGCTGGGTTTGAGAAATCTTGTAATAAAAAATTCTATCCCCTTACTTAAACCACTCGAACAACAATAATTTTTTCTTTCTCAGCTTTGTCAGCTTTCCCAATAATGAAGTATACATTGTAAATAAAAAGGTGTGCGTATTTGTCTTTGATATTATGATGCAATAATAGTACAAAAAGTGGCAAATTGTTTTGCTAACAAAAAGGAGTGAATCAAAAGACTGGTACAAACAAAGTGCACCAGATTCTTCTTTTGTTCCTCCAGCAATATTTTATGCAGAAAAACAGCACGATTTTAGCATTTTGAAAACAACTTCAAGAAAAGTTGCTATAAAATATATTACAGCAAAAGAGTGGAAAGTGGAACATTGTAGTTAAAAAATGTAGCTGTTTTAAAGTGTTTTCAATCAATCGGGAAAATGAGTTGACATTAGATTAAACAGAATGTAAAAAACCAATCATTTTGAATATCCATCTTTGGTGCTTTTTTCATCATAGATTCGCAAAAAGCCCTGTTACGTCATAACTCAAGCCATATCATGTGTGGGAGCTCCGTTTTGTATAGCCGCATGGAGGTATAAGAAAGCAAACTCCCACACATGACGTCAAAGTATTGTGATTTTGACGCACGCCGTCAACGGCAGAAGTGTTTTTATAGTTGTTCTAAACCTTGAGGTTGGTGCCTAACTCTTTGATCGAAAATAACGAAAAATTCTGAAGCGAAAAAACACCTTATTTACATTTAAATTGCAAACATATTCATTATAAACAAGTTTAAATTAGCATTCCCGATACACACATTTCGCGAAAGTACCTGTGTGTAGGAAAACGTTGTGTCGTTTTTGTGATGGTTTGTGAAATTTTAAATGTGATTGAAATTGTGTTAATAAGGTAAGTGTACATTTTTCTATAGGGTCAGTGTCAAGCTTAGAATAACGGTGTGCATCGATTGTATAGGATCAGATGTCATTGTTTGATTGTAAATGTGATTATCCTGTACCAGTAATGTATTGTAACTGTAATGTAATGCAGTGTAATTTAGAATACATGTACAAGTTGAGTGCTTGTATCGGATCGTATATTATCAGCGGTCAATAATAGTGAACCGGTAATTAAGACATCTTCTTATGTGGAATATAATACATGATGAGAATCAGCATACTTCACTTAAACATGTGTTGAACAGAAACAATCAACATCATTAACAATTATTCATTTGTCGACGATAATTCTAACACAATGAAAATTGAATTCAACTGTGTGAAGCTCATTCTTGCATTCAAAAAGCGTCACTTTTACAATATGTTGGATAAAAAGAAGTGAATATTCGCTTTCTCTAATTATATTTAAACAAAACATAATTATTGATGTAATAACTAGTTGAGTCTGTGCTAGGTGGAAATGAATACTTAGGAGCAGACGCTTTCATTTTAGTTAAAACCATATTACAGGAATGTACAACAATTATTGTTTTCAAATTTACAATAACGTTTAACGGTACCATCAAAGAATTTCATTCTATCTAAAAATGTGTTCATATACACTAAAATCAAACAATGTCCTCCTTCAATTACACTTACCCTAACTTCTCCTACTTATTTTGCATTAGAGGGATCATTTATTTTAGGCTGTTTTAATCTGCCGAGAAATTGGACCTAGTTATCAAGCCCCCTTGATTCATTTAAATAAACGTTGAAGTGGGTTCCTAAGGAAACAACAAAGAATAATAATCTCCTTAGTAATAATGTTGTACATTCCTTGAATAATTTTAAGTCTACTCATTTGCTGAACATTAATATCGGTGTAGTAGTTTATGCTGTTACTGTATTTTGATAAGTGAATACAATAATTGACTGTTTTGCCTAGTCTGCAATTGATAAGGTTTGTTTGCGTATACTAAAACCATTTCAACTCGATCCTTTTCTGGCAATTTTGCAACATTTGCTCAGTCTAATTCATTAAAATGACTGGTTTACCTCTCATAAACCTGTATTCATTATACACCACTATAAAGTTTACACATAGAGCTACATTTCTATCTCATTTGCTACCTCCTACGAAGTTTTGAAAAAAAAATTGTGGCAATTTTAAGGTTTCACATTTTATTTATTTGTTCGGTCACAGCTGACCGATTTTACATAGGGTCGAGTTGATAAGGATAGGTAACTTCACTTGAGGGTTCTGCACATGCATTTGTATTTGTATTTGTGATTGTATATGTATTTGTATTTGTATTTGTGATTGTATATGTATTTGTATTTGTAATTGTAGCAGTAACACACATCTTGATGTGGTTTTACAAGTTAATATTAGTTAATGAGAATGCCAAGTACTTGCTGTGTGAATCAAGAAGACTTCACTTTGGAACGTTGAACAATACAGTATAGGATAAGAGCTTGGTTAGAGTAGACGTTTAACAACTTGGTTTGAACTTACTTTGTTTTTAAGCAATCAGAGTAAGCATTAATGATGGAAGCCGCTTTACAAACAAAAATAATTGTTCAAACCTTAATGACCATTCAAAAAGAAAGGAAAACTTCATTGGTTGAAGTTCAAGTTTTCAAGAAGAGTCAGATTTACAATGCTGTACCTAATAGAAGATCTCTGAATCTACAGCTTTTCTTGATATTTAAATAGGCCTATTTGTATTGGAGTAATTATTAGTTGAGTCTTTGCTTGGTAAAAATATAAATACTCATAAAATAAATGGATTCGTTTTGTGTAAATCATATTGACTGGAATTTAAAACGTTCCTTTATAAGCTTACAGCTGTTGCTTTTGAAACTCTTGATTTTATGTGAAAATAATGACACAAACGTAAATGTTCCCATAATAGTGGCCTGTGTAGTATCTTGTCTGTCAAGAAATGTATTATATTGTACATGGTTACTATTTCTGTAAACAAAGGTATCATGGTCTATACAAAGCCAGTCACACCACATACTATTTTATAAACACTAAAATCAATGTATGTGGAAAATGTAATAAATCCCAACTCCAAATTTCAACACACTCACAATAGTTTGGCAACAAAATGATTCAAAAATTGTTTTCGGCCAAAAATAGGGCCTAAGAGTTCAAAATTTGTCACGTTGATCGGCGTCCTATAAGTAACTACATCTTCAGATACTAAAACAAAATGAATATTTGGACCGCACATGTCATTTCAGGGGCTGTAAAGTCCGTCTAAACATGTGTTAATTATAGAACTCCAAACAGATCTTAATAAATTTAGTTTTGACATGTTTCCTAATTAACATGATCTCACGTTTGTAGAAAAGTCGACCGTTTTGTGCTTTTCTTATAACTGACGCAGTATCCAAATTAAAATCCCAGTTTTAAAACCGGTTTAGTCTTACCCCAATAAGGTCAGGCCAACAGGAACCCGTATTCGGGAGTTTTTAGCTTGTAAACCTTGTGTTTAGCGAATCACAAGAATGGTGCTGTGGTGTTTTTTGGCTAAAATAGTCCAGCAGACATGCCTCTATTTGCAACACAATTGGTTGACATGGAGAGATAATAGCTATCTGATTTTTCAATGATTTTTTTCCCGCAAGAAAGACAGCGATATTATTATCCAACAAGCTGCGGTCACTCTAACCACAGTAATTGATGTTAACCATGCTTTTAATGATTATGATAACATGTCATAGGCCCTATTTATGTATTTTAAAACTGCACACTAAATGTTACCATCCAGAAGCAAGTTTGTTATACTTATTAGTCAATGTCGAATCATTAAATTGTCATATTATATAAGTTGTAAATACAGGACTAATTGCTTATTTATGTAATCTCCTACCAAAGCCAATAGGTAAAACAGTTTTCATTGCAGCATTGCATACACAACCACTACAATTTTGTTTTACACCTTACATTGGTAATTGTCGAAGACCAGTAACCCCACTTGATGTGATCCATTACAAATACATGAAATAACAAACCTGTGAAAGTTTCAGCTCAATCGGTCATTGGAATCACACACAAAAAGTTGGAGAAAACCTTAAATGTTTTCACTGTTTTCAATCATTGAGATTTTGACTCATGAGATCAAAACTAATTGTTTTACTCATTTCTTAAATATGTCAAGGCCCGAGGCAATCCGAAACAAGATTCCACAGGAGACCTCATCATACTCCAATAATAATTGTTGCTTGTCCGGCAAAAATGCATTCCTGATGTCCCAAACAATATTAATCCACGATGTTTGCCACTGATATCCACTGTGAGGTAAAAAGGGCATATCTCAGCGCATATTCATGTATGTACAAACATAATTATGGCATGATGCTCGACTGGACGTCACCTCATGGCAAGCCCCCTCCTCCCACTATTTGGTGTTCATGGGACAAAAAGGTCGATATCCGAAGGAGCTTTGTCACAGTTCCCCGTACGGGAGACCGAATCTCCTGCCACACTTGCAAAGCAATTTAAGACCTGAAAGCTATTGCAACGTCACAGCCCAACTGTGGCTCAAAAACTATGGAAAGCCACAAATGCTAAACAGAAACATAAAGCCGCAGTTTGTAACAATGTTACACAAATCGTCACGCGTACCACGAAGTGACCTATCTGTCAAAAATAATAAATTTTTGCAAATCGGGTTTTATACAAATTATTAATATACTCATTACTGTTAACATTTTCAGCAAGTTTGAATACCTAATACTTAATAGTTTCGTAATTACAATAATTAGTAAAAACGACGTGTCACTAGATTTGCCGTTTTGTATTTCCACGAAGTGACCTATCTCGACGCGCCACTTCACCAATGATATACAAAGCGTTACACACACAGTTCAGCGCGCGTATGTGACATTTCGCATTTTCACGAAGTGACCTATCTGGAAGCGTAGTATTTTCACGAAGTGACCTTTCGCGATAGGTCTCAATATGCAATGTGTTTGTACACAACGCGCGTGTTGTGTTGGGTTTCTGAATTAGGAATAAACCAACCTTCTTATGTATATCTCGAAACAGCAAAATGTTGAGAATAAGTTCAGATGCCTTTACTGCCAGCATTGTAGTTATGCGCCCTGTGTACACATAATAATGAGTATTGTTAGTTACGAAATTGAAAGTCCCAATATTTCTCATGTTGAAATATAAAACACAATCAAATGGCTTTGCTGTCTATACAAAAGAAGATTGATTGAATGTGTGTACAAAATAGTGATTTCATATCGTTGTGAATTATTAACTAAACAAAAACTGTTTTTGTATATATCTTGGACATCTGATGATCAGGAAGTGGTAATCTCTGTCCAGACACCGTCACAGAGAATGATCCGAACAAGATTCATCCGCATAAAACCCTCGGGATACCATGAGAATCCATGCATGCGCTTTGAAATCATCAGCTGCAACTGAACACAACAATGGCAAGACTATTATCTATAACAGCCTCTAAGTTAATTTATCCAAAAAACTTGCAATCTAAACAAAAAATTTAAAACAGAAAAACAACAAAAATGCGGTTTTTGTGTTTGAGGGATAATTGATTATACTTTTTGCAGACTTAATCAACTGTTACTTTCTATATAACGCTATTTTGGGGGAAATTGTAGAGTTTAGTGTTTATGTAAATGAGGATTTACTATACGAAATAACATTAAGGGCGCTATTATGGGGAAAAAATTACATTTAGAAAATATACTGAACAATCTGCTGCAGCTGCGGCTGGATCGTCACGTTAACACTAATTGATTTAGCATATGCTGCCCATAAAAACAGCCTTAAAAACAGCAGCAGCAGCATGGGCAGTTGCCAATTCTGACTCGGCCTAAATCTAAGGTGATGTTCCACCCGTGAGAGAGCCGTTTAATTAGGATAGATTCTAAATAGACGTTTTCTAAATAGATTGATAGGATCATACGGAAATGATAAGCCATGCGGTGTCGAACCGAAGCGGTTATTAAACCCGTTCACCAAAGTCGCACGCAGCTCTGCTATTCGTTTGCCATTTTGCCATGAGGAGTCAAATTGTACGTTAAAATAGTGAAAAGCGTGTCGTCGCCTACAATGCGTACTACGCAATAACACACGAGTAGGCAGGCCATAATGGTGTCGATTTATATTTACCAATAGGCCCCTTGCATTGGCCGCCATCGCTCAGGTCAAACAATAGAAACGTGCACGTGTGTAGGCCTACGCACTGCTCTCAGCTAATTGACCTCAGTGAGGGCGCTATTTAGGTCGTGTGACATCGTATGCAAAAGAGGTCTATACGCAAATAAAGACCTTTTCAACAACACAGCTACGGCTTCGATTCCGTCAGTTGATTTGAAAATACGCTCTGTATGTACAGGGCTTAAAATGAGGCAGACGGTGCGTAACCCTTAAGCCCAAGTCTAAGCCCAAGCCCAATCAAAGGTATCGAAAAGAGCCATAGTTATAGCCAGAGCCACAACCAAAATCTGCCCAGTAGCCAGAGCCATATACGTAAATTGAACACAGTTTTACTGCATGCCTTGTGTACGTGCAAAGATCATAGACACGTATTCTTTACTACAAGGCGGGGTAACAAGGCATTGACATTTCCGTAACGTCATTACAAGTTTAATGTTAGATAATTATGGACAGGGGGAGGGGCAGTGCATCATTTTCTTTGCTCTTGTTACGCAATTTTAATATTTCTATATAACTGATAATGTCGATCTCCCCTTCTGCACAAATGACCTGTGCATTGACAACTCATGTTGCGTAAAAAATACGTGTAATAAGTTCAATAAACGTTCTTTAAAAAATATATAGACCTTTCTATTGCAACGTCACAGCCCGAGTTTTTGCCAACCGAGGTTGGAAAACTTGGATAGCCACAGCTCGCAGCATTGTTACACAAACCGTCACCAATTTTACGAAGAGGCAATTTAGGCCGTTCAAAAAAAAAATCATGTTTGGAGAAATCCACGTTTGAAATTAAAGGGACACGTTGCCTTGGATCGGGTGAGTTGGTCTAATAAAAAGCGTTTGTAACCGTTTTTTATAAAATGCATATGTTAGAAAGATGTTTTAAAAGTAGAATACAATGATCCGCACACAATATGCCTCGAAATTGCGTGGTTTTCCTTTTACTTTGCGAACTAACACGGTCGGCCAAATTTGACTCCCATAAATGGCCGACCGTGTTAGTTCACGATGTAAAAGAAAAACCACGCAATTTCGAGGCATAATATTGTGTGTGAATTATTGTATTATATTTTTTAAACATCTTTCTAACCATAATATGCATCTCATAACAAACTGTTACAAACGCTTTATATAGACCAACTCGTCCAATCCAAGGCAACGTTCCCTTTAAGCTATTTTTGAAATCATTGTTTCGGACACTGTTTTTTATTGAAACGCTAACATTTTTCCTGTTGCTATTTTAATTATAGTTAGTTTAACTATTGAGTAATTAACTGTTAAACACAAGTTTCCCTTCGTAACGAGGTCTGTGTGCAGCGCGTCGTGTACAAAATGCGTAAACGACGAGTGTCTGTTCGTGAAAACTAAAATTTATATAGGTCATACAAAATGTCCCTTCGTGAAAACTGAAAACGCAGAGTAGCCTTTGTTGGCACCGTGCCAGCGCTATGTACTTCAATGTAACAATTGGCAAATCTAAATGTGGCTGTTCGTAAAAACGCAAAACCGATAGTTTTGGAAAATGTTCCTTGTGCTAACTAGTGTAATTACAAAAGTATAACGTTTAATCACTTGAAACTTGGGGGAAATGTTGATGTCAATAGTAACATTCAAAATATGTAAACAAAAATTGAATTGCAAAAATGCATGATTTTTTCAGAAATTGCCTCCTCGTAAAAACGGTGACGAAATATTCAAAAATAGTGTATAATTTGTTGGAAACAAATCAACCAATCATGGAAGGTATTGCAGTTCATGAATCTTGACAGAAAGTGTTGAATTTGGTCATAACATTTTTTAACACGATTAAACGTTTTGTTAACATTCGGCCGCCCATGCCAACCTACGCACTTTGTTTACCTAAAACAAAACTATAGATTCGGTTTTTGTAAATTACAAAAACAAGGTGTTCGTGGTGAGTGATTGAATGAATTGGTGAGTTATTGGTGAATTGGAATTGGTGAATTATGAGTTTTTCAAAAATTTTACATCAAGTTCCAGTATGAACCGGAGGTCAAAGTCGATACAGGTATTTGTAAAGACATTTGCGATAAAACTTGCAACCAATGTACATATTTTCAAAAAAAATGTTTGACTTCGCAATTTTAAGAGTGGGAAATTTTGATGTGGGATGTCACTTTTGAGGGTTGCCATAATTACTCATGCATATTGTACATACAAAGCAAGTAAGTGAATTTTGATAACTGCCTGTCCTTACATCACGAAACTACGAAGCCTGGGAAGGGACAGAGGTAAGATAACAAATTGCGGGGACTAATTCGTTCGCACGGTTTAGCAATCCGTTTGACCGAATTAATATTCCGTTCCCACGGTTTATTAATCTGTTCGAACGAATTATCAATCCGTTCCCACAGTTTAGTAATCCGTTCCCACGGTTTAGGAATCCGTTCCCACGGTTTAGTAATCCGATCCCACGGTTTAGTGATCCGTTCCCACGGTTTGGTAATCCGTTCGAACGAATAAGGAATCCGTTCGCACGGATTGGCAAAGGCAAGCATGCATGCATGCGTGACATCCGCTAACAACAACACTGCTTCAAAATGGCGGCCAGTCATTGTACACAAACGACACTTGATGTGAAGAATGCGTGTCATTAGATCACTTCGTAAAAGACCACAAACATGTGGCCACTCTTCGTCGTATCCTTCACCTAAAAGAGTTTTTACAGAGAGAGGCCTTGTACAAATCTATGGCAACGGCTGCGGCTACATCGCTGGGTCATCATGCGTTGAAGTATTGGACATTCTTAGCAACTGCCTTAGCAACAGTCGTAGCCGTAGCTGATAGCCGCTAATTCAGATACACCTACATCATTGCAGAAAATACATTATGATATGATTTGAGTCGTCGTAACTCGTTTGCGCTATCCGTGTTTTGTTTAATTTACGTTTTCATAAGTTGTCGTAATTCATAAAGTATATAAAATTGCGAATGATCCGGAAAATGGTAACAAAGTGAGATTTTAACTCAATTTCTGCTTCATTTTGATCCGTTTCTGAGTCATTTGGACACATATTTCGTGTTGCGTCATACTGACCCAGAAATGATGCAGGCCCCCAAGACCCAGATCTGGGTCATTTCTGAATCAGGAGACTTTAGTTTGTGTCTGAGCTTGCAGTGTTGTTGTTTTTTCCTTTTTTTTCTTTAAGGCTATAAAACTGCCAGTCTCAGTTTCGCCAAGAAAATCTGCTTTTGATTTGCTATTGACTTCACCTCATTTTGTTGTCAACGAAACGCTATACCCGCTCACAGCTACCAAAACCTTAATTACAAACAAAAAATCCCGAGTATAAGGAAAGAGAGTTGTATGAGCAAAGCCTATCTGCCCTTGGAGATGTTTTCATTTGTTGCGGGTGTTGGCTTCCTCAGAGTAGTATACAATTAATTGTTGATGGCCAACAAGCCGCGCACACGCTCAGCAGCGAATGGTCTTAACTGGGGCTTTTAAATACTCGGTAAATTCAAAGTCATCAACATTTAAATAATTATGTTAATTGTTAAAAGAAGTCAAAATATAAACTATTTTTTCGGTATTTATCGCTGTCAAGTTGTGATCATCAAAATGGTCAATCATTTGCAAACACATTTGAAAAGCTTGGCTTATTTATTTGATAATTTCATTTCGATACCAATTGGAAATCTCTACAACGGGTGCCCATTGCTGCCAGGCATACATGAATACATGTTGTTTGCAAACAGCACTTGTTAGAAAATGAGAATGCGTGTCTTTAAATCACTGCATTAAAGACCACATTCATTTGGCCACTCTACGCCGTATCCTTCCCCTGAAAGAGCACCCCCCAAATACATTTTGGAGAGCACCAGACTATTTATCTTACTATTTTTCAGGTCTCTTATTCTGCAATTATACAATGACGGTTTCAAAAGTTTATTTTGCCTAAAAAATCAGACCCGGTTCACACCTCTTTATTAGGCGAATTTACGTGATGCAGATTTCAGTAGTTATACGCGCTGTTTTTCAAAATTTACGCAAGAATGTTCGCTTGCTTTCACAGTTCGGTTTAATAGAAATTTCTAAAAACGGTTTTAAAAGTTCATCAAGCTATAAGAAGAACATTTGTTTACGAGTTACTAAGTAGCAGTCAACAATTAATATTGTTAATAAAATGTCAACAAATCTTAACACAAACAAATGGTGTGTGGACAAGACCCCTAAAAAGTTGGTATTAGTATTTTAAAGAATAAACAAATAAGTGTATTTGTCATTGTTGCTGTTTTTAGGTGTTCGGACAAAAGTCCGAATACCTCTTGTTATTGTTCGGGTTTTTTTTTTACTTCTTCAGATTCTTCTTCTCTTCGCCGCTTGTCCGCTAACAAAAGCACACTTCCCAAGCTCATATAAACTTGAAATTTTTACCATAGTTAGATAACCATTAGGAGACGAAACCGTTTTATTTACGTCATGATGACGTCATCAGGTGTCAAGTTACAAGGTTTTTAAAATTAAAAAATTTAATCTTTGAAAATCCATATCAAATCAAGATGAAGACACCGTCGGTTACTTTTTGCGGGATTATATAGAGGTAATATGGGTCTTTATTTTTTATTGTGTGCGTGACATGACTTGACCTCTACTTCCGGTCGAAACAGGAAGAAACAGGAAGAAACAGGAAGTGCCTTGTAATTTAAAAGTGGCACACTTTTTGAAGTTTTTTTTAACGGTGTTATAGTCGAGCAAGAGTCTGGTTTAAAAAAATAAGACAAGTGACGTCATAAAAGTCAAGAGCGCCCTCTAGCGGCAGGTTGAAAACAATTAAAAATACACTTTTACTAGATGTTTGTGGCTAAGTTTATGATAATCGTTTCAAAATTGGTATACATAATGACCTTCTTGCAGACAACATATGTGTGAATTTTTAGATTGATGACGTCATCATGTGTCACGTGGTATCGCATTAAAGGTTTACTTTTTGAAGCTGTGTATCTACAAAACCACAAGTTTGACTGAGTTGAAACTTGGCATGTTGATAGACAGTTATATTGACTACTTAAAGCTAGAGTGACGACTTGATGACGTCATCAAATTTTTGTTTTACAAATTTTAGAAATTTTGACCAATTGGTACATATCTTCAGTACAAAGCAAGCTATAGTCAAATTTCATTTTGCATGAGACTTGGAAGGTCCTACAAGGATATAACGTGGAGTGACGTTTTCACGACGTCATCGATTTTCATGTTATGTCACCACCAAGGTAGTGTTTTACAAGATCTATATGTACAGAACAACTTTGGTGATCAAATGGAAACTTTGCATGTACTCAAGCTGGGATGTGTTACATCCAAAAAGTTTGGTCAAATCTTTAGAACCACCATTCTAAAGACTCTATGGAAGTACACAATATTTAATACACAGACATGTTTATAACATTTCTTTGAAACACGAGGTCACACCGAACACCTCTTTTTTGTTTACAACAAAAAATTATGTCTAGTTTTTTTTTTTTTACTGTACATCACAAGTAGCTGTCCCTATGACTACGTGTTGGTTTACCAACGGCTGTGTATTGAGTGAGTTGCAACAACTTGCGATAAGAAAAACCGCATAATGAGCATAAAGTAGGCCATACTTACTTATTGCCCAGTCTGTTATTAAACCATCTGAATTTGCCCGTAACCTTCTTGGTGTAATTATGGATTCTTCATTGTGCATGAGTAGACATGTTGATAACGTTTGCAAAGCAGCTCTCATGGCTATCAGAAAAGTAGGACAGATTCGCCGCTACCCGGAAGAAGCTACTATACTCTTCGTCTTGCACACGCTTTCATAACAATTAGACTTTATTCCAGCAATTCTCTTCTGTATGGATTCCCTGATTAAGATCTCGCTAAAATTCAACGTGTACAAAACACTGCTGCTCGCCTCGTTTCTTGCTTGCCTCGTTCTCACCATATTACACCAGTACTAATGAAATTGCATTGGTTCCATTTAAGTTTCGTACAATATTTATAAAATTCTTTTGTTAACTTTCAAAGTCCAAACATGTCAATCTCCTGCTCATTTATCTGAACTTGTTCACCATTATTCCCCTACTCGGACTTTACGTTCATCTCAACAGTCATTGCTTACCACAACTAGAGCTTCTTCCATTTTTTATGGTCAATGATCATTTTCTTACGCTGTTCCATTTCTTTGGAATAGTCTTCCTGTGCATATTCGCCAGGCTAGTTCTTTACACTGTTTTAAGTCTCTGTTAAAAACTCATTTGTTTGAAGCTGCTTATTTGTAATGTATCTTTCACTCTTTGTATATTGTATTGTTCTCTTTATGCGCTTAGAGGCTTTTGCATTAGGTGCTTTACAAATGTCTTTATTATTATTATTATGTAAAGCGCAGTGAGACGTTATTGTGAAATGCGCTATATAAGAACCGGTTATTATTATTATTATTATAATAGACTGCACGAGGGATTGTCCTGCGTTTGGACCAAAGATGGCGTCCAGCAATCGCGTGACCGAATAAACTGAACCCTCCATGTCGCAACTCTCTCAAAATACAGCTCTGTGCTCATCCAATTGCTTCAGTGTTTTACTTCATATATTGACTACTACCTGTACATGAATATCACTATGCAAGACGCACTACAATAAAGACGTAATTAATTGGTGCAGACACTTCTCGCCTCAATTGCGTTTTTGGTTACCGTCGATATTGTTTTTATATTGCACGTTTAATGAGTTTATTACACGTATTTTTTACGCGACATGAGTCTTGTCAATGCACAGGTCATTTGTGCAGAAGGGGAGATCGAGAGAGTCTTAAAAAACGCCATTGTGAGGTTAAAGTTTGTTGGATGACAGACCTAAGAATCAGTAGAATAGTTGGGTTTGATACTTTTTTCAACGAGTTATCTTGGATATTAAGCATTTTTTATCACTTCATGTTTAGGCTTGAAGGTAATAATTTATGAAAATGCCACACCCCTCACGTCATGGTATGGTCCGAATCGTTCAGCGAACTTCAGGCAAGGGCTGCATCAATAACGTCGCAGTTTAAACGAAGATAACAGGTCCGTCAAGATTGGATCCGAGAACAAACTCACTCATAATTTGAGTTTACATTTGAATCGAAAACCCGAGCTGGTCTTGACCGCCGATGCAATCACGACAGACATGAAAAGTATTTTACCGTTCACCACTGCGATACTCGCATGGGTGTTCTACGATGCATCAGCGACTGAGGCTAGTTGCACCATCGGGTCTCATGGAAGCATTTTCCTGCCACAGCAGCACCACACACTGATCGGTCACTCGTTCCTGAATCAATCAGGGACAGTTCGGATCAATTGTATGATGATTTGCTGGAGGCACAAACGCTGTTTGTCATTTAATCACAATGACATCAGTGGCATATGTCAGCTCAACGACGCCAGGAAAGAGGATTTTCCTGATAGCTATAAGCAAGAAGAAGGTTTTTCCTACTTCAGTGGCTCATCAAATAAAGACAAACCACTCCCTGAAGAAACAACGGTGACAACCAAGACAGAACAAGAAACATCTCAAGCCCAAACAACAATGACAAATCGAGTAAGTTCTCCTTTGTGTTTAGTATATTGGCGGACACTTGTCCAAGGTTTTGCAAATATCATTAATATTGCAGATTATTACCACATAACGACAAGTATAGAAACTTCGTTTGCACTGAGTGGCTTGAGCAGCCTTTTATTCCATGTTAATACTCAAATAACTACATGATCTTGGAACCATGTACATTTTGTCACGAATGCAACCATTTAGCCCAACTGAAATTTTAAAACTGAAAGCAACTCTCAGCAAATCGATTCCCGGTAGTAATCCAATCAGCGAAATTATAATAAAGAACTGATCTCCGGCAGTATCATATCAACCGATTCGACTACCCACCGCTGTTAATAAGCAAGGCTTGAGGGGGGAGATGCCATACTATAAGCGTGCCCGAAATATATTATCATCTTACATAGTATCACCCGCCACGATTGTTAGTGAGGCATGTCATAATATGCAATGTTTACGTTCTCTCGGTTGGTGGATCGGTTGGTGGCGCTTTCCATCATGGCCACCTCATGAAATAATGACTTCTTCTGCAAAGTTCTGGTTGCGGAAGTTTTCGCCCCAAAATGTCTCCGAATCATCAATGAATGAATCACATTGAACACATCCACTTTGTATTCAGGTGCTTAGGTAGAGATTCTGCCGATCAATGATTATTGGTAAGTTAATGGTGACTGATTATCTACCGTGCGACGCCGGCCTCGCTTCTAAGTGTGCCTGGCGTATTATGTAAGATGATAATATATTTCGGCCACGCTTATAGTATGGCATCTCCCCCCTCAAGGCTTATTAACAGCGGTGGACAGTCGAATCGGTTGATCATAATAATCCGCGAGATCCTACACATCAAAATTGATTTCCGGTAGTGATCAAATCCGCGAAATCTTCTACAAAAATAATCAATGTTGATTTCTGGTAGTAATCCAATCCGCGAAATCTTATACAATTATTATCAAAATTGTTTTCCGGTAGTAATCCAATCTGCGAGATCTTACAATGTTTCCACGTGGAACAACTGATCCGTCCGGAGGAGACTGCCAGGAGAAACAAGTAGTGAATCAATTGCCACGGTAAAGACCAATGGGCAGTTATTGCACCAACTTCCGACCACGAGGCAATCTAATGCTCCTTGCCCCCGGGCAACCCACCAGACTGTCTAGTGGCAATACATTATTTAAAGCTCAAAGTATTGGCCTCAAATCGAATATACTCTAATTTTTACCGCATTAAGACAATTGTTGCAAAGGGATCAACTAAACGACAATTGAATTATGTACAATACTGTAATTTTACAGTAATGTTGGTGATACTGCCGTTATAATCACCTAAAATATATTAAAACAAGGAAAAAAATTATAAATCCCTCCCCCTCGGAAGGACATCAAACGTAGGCTGAAGGTTATTCAAATTGATGTCATTAATATTGCAGACTACTTTAATTTCGTAAAGTGTATATTATCCAATAATTGTTGACAACGGAACAGAATAGCAATGAAATTATGAATAATTCCATCCTTCAATAATTGGTAATGCAGCCGTTAATAGCATCAGTTTACATAAATTTTGAAAGGGACAATCTATAAGATCTTCCGTATAGGGGTTGTCAATAAATGAACACAAAAGTTAGTTTTCAATTCTCGCCATTCAGAAACCGGTCTCTTATAGTCTTGAGCTTGGCTATCCGTTTACATAAGGATGACTTTAAACGAAAGATTGGATCCAGGTGGTTTGACTTTCTGAGGATCATTTCGATTTGATCTTGAGCACAAAAACAATGAAGCCGTGGCTTAAAAACTATTCTTTCTAAACAAAGACAAGAAAACAAGGAAAGTAATTGATAAACGAATCGAACAAATTGATGAAATTAATGTTATGAGGATGAAGAGGGGAATCAAAAACTTTCGAAATTGACTTATCAAAAAGTGTTACCTTCCATTTTCCTTCCAATAGTAGTCTACATACATGTACGTATTTTGATAGGAAAAAACAAGATGTATTGGTTACGAACAATGACAATGTATGATGAACAATGCAGGAGGTTTTTGGTGCTCAGTCAAACTCTAAAACTTAATCCTGACTGTCACAGCTAACCCCCCCCCCCCCCCCCCCTAGGCAGCCACGACCGAAAGACTTTACGGCAAACTCAAATAAATGCACAAAAGTGACACCAGAAATACATATCTACAAAAATAAATACAAATTTAATATATACATTTCTCTCCAGCATCCACTGGTTTTGGTCTAGTTTACAAATCACTAATAAATGAATGAAATATCTAATAATTTTATCACGATCTGTTTTGAAAGGCCTTCTAAATTCGAAATGTCTTAATACAAAATGAATGTGTGTCAAATTTCTGCCGACACAACATCTCAATCACTCAAAGGAAAATATTTAATCAAGTAACGTACCCAGTTCAAAGCTCACTGGCAGAAACAATAACGTTTAAAATTACCTTGATTATATGGCCATATTATATACGCGAAATATGCCTCAATCAAAATTGAAAAGTTTGGTTGAAAAATAAATCTTCACAGTCCTCGAATCATGTAATGTAGCTATAGAGTATTCACTGCTCTAAAAGCTAATTAATTTTGTCCCAAAGAATATGTAAATTCTAATAGGAACTCGTGACAACAATTAACCACAATTAACAAATATTGGTAGTTGTCTTTCAAACTGTCCTTTCTACATAAATATGTCCCACTTTCGGGCACACAAAATTATACAATAAAAGTAAAGAAACAGTCCCACCAAATTAGCTTTCTCTGTCCACTCCGCGAAGGTGTTTAATTTCCAGAAAGCTCCAGCTTCTACACAGGACTAACTCTGTGGCAAATCAAAGTGCTGTGGTTCCAGTCGCTGCGAAACCAGTTCAAACGTTGAATCAAAGTTCACATTCACAAAGATCTCATAACTGATGCGCCCTCTGCTGCTTGTAGCAACTCCTGGGACGTCTAATATAATCGGCCGACACTCAGTCTGGCGTTCCTTCTCAACACTTCACTCATTCACCAAGGGTGAAAACCATGGTTTCTATCTTAGTACTTCTCTTGAAGTTCAGAGCTCAGTAGTGTTGTCTCATTCCAACCAATTTGCCTTTAAATAGCAGCCTGTAAATCTGCTCAGATTTTGTTCAATGGCAGCACAAACACATAACCGAGACCAACACTCAGAGCAAAATGCCAGACTCTGGATCACTCAAAACCGCTCACAACCTCTCACTAGCTAAGATGGTGCTAGAATAATCTCACTCTCACTGACCGCACCCTTTTACCCATACCTCAACATTCCCCTATTCAAAAACTTCATACCTGACTGGAACATAATACTCTAAGGAATTTCATGAGGGATAACTTACCACTGCAGACCAAATAAGGCAAATCATTTACATAACAAAGAAAATGAATACTTACCTACTGGGGAGCTGGCTGATAGAATATTCATGAGGCACAGTAAAACTTTAACTAAACTCACTACTATTGAAGAGGGAAAATCTTAGTTTACATATTTACATGAGGTTAAATTCTGACACTGACAACTTTTGTTGATGAGTTTAAGCTTCGAAGCAGACGAACCACAATGTACAATGCTTGGTCTTATAAATCAATCTTATAAAATAATAATTCCATTTATGTCTATAGATCACCAAAGTTTCAATGAAACCTTCAAGAGAAACACCCAGCACAGCTTCAGCAAAAGCAGGTAGGAAACGGGGCTGAATTACTGTTCAGGCGCAAAGCATGTCAAAATGTTTAGGTCCGGCGTGTGTATGTATAGGCCTGTGCTGTTTGTGATGTAAAGGCGAACAACTAAACAGAGCATGGTTTGCGGGTATCGTTGTGTCCCCATGTCTGTTCCGGAATAATTTTTACAAAAAATCCTCCATAATTTGTTTCTTAACGTTAATCAAAAGTTACCTGCGCCTGCTTCACGTACTAAGTTAGCTAAGAATGTAACATTTGTCTATTTGGGTATCCCACTCGGTCACTAGTATGACGTCAGACGCGGCGGTTGTTGGTCATCAGTTAAACAGAATTTGGCAGTTTCTAAAAATCATTAATATCACGTTGGATCAGTAAACCTTTTTGAAAAAGATAAAACTAAATCTCAACATTTCAATAGGACAACGGTGATGAAGGTTAATATTATAGCGAATAATTACAAGACCGAAATCTTTATACTGAAGGTCCTACAATGTTCTGCTTCTATGATAAGTTCGGCTTAACCAACAACAGCTATGCTCGTACTTCTGTGCAATGGTTGGGGTTATATGCAATTGACTACGAAGAAGGATTGTATGTCGCAATCACATGCAGAGACGATGACGAAGGGAGGAATGTCCAGCTATCAGGTGACTCATTCAAAGCGGGTACCACCAAAGTCACGTGTACAGCGTGGGATGCAGCTGGTAACCCTGGAAACTGTAAATTCCTAGTCACTATCACAGGTTTGTAAGAAAATCATTGTTTACTGACATAAATGAACTCAAGAATCACTTTCCTTTGATAGACAATTCAACTTGTTCATTTTACATCATGGTTCGGATCAAATGATTTGCTTCTATATCGGGTTATTTGACATTTATTAATATCAGATGGAACAATTATTTTGTGGTTTCTGAAAACTTTTATCTTATTATTTTCGCGGCTGGAAAATCAAACCAATGGACGTAAGCAAGTGTAACTTAACGTGACAGTAAGTCACCATTGCGTCGTGGTAAGTTACCATTTCTCCAAACCAATACGAGCGAGGCTTCTGCCATCAATATTTCTTGACAACATGAAAAGCGTGAACATCACGTCCAGAGCAGCGTTAGTGATTCAAAACATACAGCAGTGTCTTCGGAAGAATTTCCTATTGCTTTTTGTTTCATTATACTGTTATTGGTTGGGTTTTTTCAATATGTTTGATCCAGTTTGCAACATCACTCGCCTTGGTATGGAAAGCGGCGCCATAGCCGACCATCAGATTACTGCAAAGAACGTCTTGAACAACGACTACGCAAACTACGGACCAGCACTAGCTAGGTTGAACAGCAACGGCAAGTTTCTCTAATTTATCCCTTTTCACGAAGAATCCGAAACAAACCAACCATATAATTTGTTTGATGTTATTGCAAGTGACAATATTCCGCTTGATGATATTCAAACTTTCATAAAAATATATTTTGCTTGGTGACACAAACTAACACGGGTACATCTTGCGTGCCGTCAAATTAGTTGCAAAAAGAGGAAAGCAGTGTTAGTCAACAACCTTGGCAATTTATTCCACAGGATTGACAAATTTTTACTGAAAAAATTGTATCTGTTTTGGGGATTAGGCATCAACAGTCACATCATACTCAAAAGGAAATGATCGTTTCCTAAGTTTCATTCCTAATTACAGTACAACTACTTTGATTGTGCTTCTGCTTCTGTTGGATAACTTTGAAGTCACCTGAGTGTGACAGGGATGCTTTTAACGAAAACTATTGGTTCTAACAGGTTCCTGGTGTGGAATCAAGACTACTTCGACATGGATTCAAGTGGATTTTAACCACACTGTGGACATATATGGCCTGATTATCCAGGGCCGAGACGACTCAGACGAATACGACGGGGTGTGGCGTTTCTCTCTGGAGTATAGCGATGATGGAAAAACATGGACGTTTATGAAAGAAGCAGACCAGTCATCAAAGGTAATTATAAAATGGTAGTTTTGTGTTATTTACTTACAGTAAAAGATTTTTTTTTTTTTTTATGTTTCGGGGAATATAACCCTTTCAGTACCGCCGTGCCATAGCGGCTCAAAACAACATCCCACTTGGTGACCAATGAGCCCGTATGGCACGTAATTATTAGCACTCTTGGTGACCATTGAGCCTCTGTGGCACATCGACAAAAAGTAAGTTATCAAAATGTTAATAGCCCCCTCAATCGCCTGCGTCCATCCCCTTGGCAACAAACTGGCCGCGTGTGCCCTGAAGCGTCGCAAGTTTTAAAATTTAAGCGGTATCGTTAAGCGTCCCCCCACGCATTTTTGAGTAAGAGATCATTCTGACAACATGGCCGAAGAAAATGAAAAAAATTTGGAAGAAATTTTTGCAGACAGTGGTTCAGAAATGTCATCTGACGAGGAATCGCCACTTGAGCTAAGACTCGGAGACGTCAGAAGACAGTGAGGATAGAGAGCCGAGGGCCTCGACATCAACAGCAACATTAACCTGTTCTAAGAAGGGTAAGAAGACCAAAAAAAAAACAAATTTCAGGTGTGGATGGCGTGAAGCCAACTGTTACACACGGCGACCGCCTGTTAAATTTACAGCAAACACCGGGGCTACAGAAGCCTTCAGTTCGTTCTCCCCCATACAAATCTTCAAACTGTACTTTTGTGAAGCAGTGTGGCAGATGATGGTACTAGAGACTAATCGTTATGCTGAACAAATATTGGGAGCGGGGGCAGAAAATAAGTGTGCATGGAGACCAACTGATGTACCTGAAATGATGGCATTCGTGGCCCTACTTCTTTGCATGGGAATCAACAAAAGGCCTCGTTACTCCATGCATTGGTCTAGGTCTGAAATTCTACGAAGTCCCCTGTACTCAGCAACCATGGCTCGTAACCGATTTACTGCAATCCTAAGATTTTTTCACCTCGCCAATAACAGAGATGTCGAGGGCGACTCTCCCCGTGACAAACTTGCTAAATTACGGCCACTGTTAAACATTGTACTACCATCATTCCTCCGGGTGTACCAGCCGGGACGAAGCCTTTCACCGGACGAGACGATGGTCAAATTCAAAGGACGGGTGAGCTTCAAGCAGTACATGCCAAGAAAAGCCGCAAAATGGGGATTGAAATCTTTCTCATTGAACGAATCCGACACAGGGTACACATGTGCCTGGGAGTTGTTCACAGGATCGCAGCCCAGGTGCCCACAAAGACAGTCCTCTGTAAGTGATCCTGAGACAAACCATCCATCCGAAATAGGGGCACCAGGCAACGTAGTATTGAACCTTTTGCAGGGACTCGAAAATAAAGGACATTGCATCTACATGGACAATTGGTTTACTAGCCCGGCTCTGTTCTCCAAGTTGTCTGAGCTAGGATTCGGAGCTTGTGGAACTGTGCGCTATACCACCCTAGGGATACCCGACGTAGCAAATTCCAAGAAATTTCCTATGAAAAGCGGTGCAGATCCCAAATTTTTTCAGAAAGCAGGCCAACTATGCGTTATGTAGCAGGACACAAAACGTGTCACTCTCCTCTCAAACTATGGCGATTGCAGTGTCACTAGTAAAAAGATTCGGAGCCGGAAAACTTCAACAGGATTTCGTCATATCAAAAAACCGTGCATAGTCGAGGATTACAATAAATACATGGGGGGCACGGATCTGGCAGGACAATTATGCACGTACTATACTCATACCCACAAAGAATTCAAATGGTGGAAACGTGTATTTATTACAATCCTAGACATATGTTTGCTCAATGCTAATGTCGTATACAACAGCATCCATACAAACAAGAGCTTGTCTACTTTGAATTTTCGGGTCAAGGTGATAGAGGCACTTATTTCAAGCTTCGAGAACAACCCCCAGTTCACCATGCCCGTAAAGTGTCAAGTGCTTCAAACGCCCTTTCAACTCAGCACTTTCCAGGTCCGAATGTTGACGGGAAGAAACGTGACTGTGTTGTATGCAGTTCCACCTCTAATCGGAAACAAACTCGCACGATTTGTAAGCAGTGTATCAAGCCAATGTGTGTTATACCATGCTTTGAGAAATTCCACACCAAGCGATAAATTAGGTCACCAATTCAACTATTAAGTTAATTATGTAACAACTTTGTAAAGCGGTTATACCATTATTGGAGAATTTCCACACCAAACGAATAATTTTCTAAACTTTCTGAATACTTTCCACCCCCCCCCCCCCCCCGCTACAATGTTGAATCCCACAATCGCATGCCTGCCAACAATCAACATTGAGGCGGGGGGGGGGGGGAGATGGTACTTAGAAAAAACAAGTATAGCATGGGGGGGAGATGGTACTTAGAAAAAACAAGTATAGCATGGGGGGGGAGATGGTACTTAGAAAAAACAAGTATAGCACTTTGGCAAAATGTAATGTTAGTTCCTTCTTTACATATTGGTTCATGATAGGTGTAAATTTGATTTGAGGAGTAATTTTTGTCCAGTTCCTCTCTTCTGTTTATTGAATGTGCAATCCTATGAGCGGGTTTGGGGGGTGCTTCAAAAGGAATTTATTAAAACATGTTTATTTCAGGTTTCAGAAACTAATTGTAAAATACTCAAAATGGCCGACTTAAGCAACTGTACCACATTGTTTGTATTTGGTCTCATTGGGTTCCAGCATCCTGAAAACCTGGCAATATTTTATGTTACGGGCCAAAACAAAATTGTTTGGCGGCCATTTTTATTATTAAAATGGCCGCCTTAACCGACTGATGCAATTATTTAATTGTGTGTCTTGTTGGGTTCCTGGATCCTTAATACATTCAAGTTTCCAACATTGAGGCGGAGGGGGGGGATGGTAGTGGGTACTTAGAAAATACAAGTATAGCACTTTTGAAATATTTTATGTTTGTTTCTTCTTTACATATTGGTGAATGATAGGTAAAACATATATTTTATGAGTTATTTTGTTCGAGTAACGTTCATATTGTGCTTAATCAAACTTCTCTTGTTTATTTTTAATGTTATAATAATCAAAATGGCCGCCTTTTAAAAGTGACTGAACCACCATGGCAATTATAATTTTTGTATGTGAGGCTCATAGACGGAGATACGGACCAAAACCTAATTTATTGGCGGACATTTATAAATGGGCAATATTTAATGTTCTTTTATGTCAGTTCCTTCTTTGTCATTAAATGTAGAAAAAAAATTAACTTTTGATTTTACCAGTCATTTATTTCTAAGTCATATTGTGCGTAATCCAAACTCTCTTGTTTATATTTAATGTCTTTTCCTAGGAGCGGTTTTTTGGGGGGGGGGGGTTGCTTCCTAAAATAATTCTTAAAACCTTTTGTTTTTTGGAGGATTCATAATTTGCCAACAATCTAAATGGCAGCCTTAACCTATTGATCAACATGGGTATAGTCACCAACTCTCAGTATCGGTGAGGCTCAACTAATATTTTTTTATTTTTTTTGGGGGGGGGAGGATGCTGTTTGAAAGTAATATCTTAAAACCTTATGTTTATTTAACGTTTCAAAAATATGTCTCATGCAGATTGGTATGAACAGCTACTTGACAAATGTTTAGCTTAAACATTTAAACTACTCAATTGTGTATTTAGTGGTCATAAACATTATTTGAGGTATGGTAATACCTCAAATAATGTTTAAGGCAATGATTTAGTCCAAGGCAATATGCCAAAGGAAACAGTAATTTAATTGCTTGCTCAACTTGCATTGTGTGACTAGGACCTAGGCTAACCCCAATCTGCCTTGTGAGGGCGCTGTAACCTGAAATTTTCCTAAAATGGTGTTGGTCACCAAGTAGCCATGTCAAGGAAATGTCTCTGGTCACCATGGCATAAGTAGCCAATATGTGTTGGCACTGAAAGGGTTAACGACGTTCCCGTTTCTTCTGTCCGGAGTAAGAATGTCATATGGTAAACGTGTTTATTCCTGCGGCAATCCGAAACAAGATTCCACAGGAGACCTCATCATACTCCTATAATAATTGTTGCTTGTCCGGCAAAAATACATTCCCTGATATCCCAAACAATATTAATCCACGATGTTTACCACTGATATCCACTGTTAGGTATTAAGGCCATATCTCGGCGCATATTCATGTATGTACGAATATTATGACGTTTCGACGTATGGGGGACCGAATCTCCTGCCACACTGGCAAAGCAATTTAAGACCTGAAAGCTATTGCAACGTCACAGCCCAAGTTTTTTGCGAACTGAGGTTCGAAAACTATGGAAAGCCCCAAAATGCAAAACAAAAACAAAAAGGCACAGTTTGTAACAATGTTACACAAATATTCAAAAGTTGAATTTGTTGGAAGCAAAGCAACCAATCATGGGAAGTATTTTACTCAATTGAAAGTTTGCAAGAAATGTAGAATTTTGTTAAAACATCTGTTAACACACTTGAATGTTTTACTAAAGGAGCTTTGTTCACAGTTCGCCTTATGGGGGACCGAATTTCCCGTCACACCGGACAAGCAATTATAGACCTAAAAGCTATTGCAGCGTCACAGCCCAAGTTTTTGCCACCAACAGAGGTTCGAAAACTATGGAAAGCCCAAAAATGCAAAACAAAAACAAAAAGCCACAGTTTGTAACAATGTTACACGAATATTCAAAAGTTGAATTTGTTGGAAGCAAAGCATCCAATCATGGTAGGTATTTTACTCAATTGAAAGTTTGCAGAAAATGTAGATTTTGTTTAAATCATCTGTTAACACACTTGAATGTTTTACTAACATTCAGTTATCGATGCCAACCAGCGCGGTTTGTTAATATCAACAATGGAAAGGTCTGTAACGCGATTGATTCACGCGTTATTGTTCTCAACGAAAACACTTTAATTTACTTTGTTTGTGTTGAGTTTCGGATTTAAGAATAAACCAACCTTCTCATGGATATCTCGAAACAGCAAAATGTTGAGAACAAGTTGAGATGCCTTTAGGCCTACTGCCAGCATTGTAGTCATGCGCCTAGTTTACACATAATAATGAGTATTTCCCATAATGAAATATAGAACACAATAAAATGGCTTTGCTGTCTATACAAAAGAAGATTGATTGAAAGTGTGTACAAAATAGTGATTTAATATCGTTGTGAATTATTAACTACAAAAACTGTTTTGCAACATTATTGCTAATCCAGGTATTTATATCTAGACTGACATCTGATGATCAGGATGTGATGGTCTCTGTCCGGACACCATCACAGGGAATGATCCGAACAAGATTCATCCGCATACATCCCTGGGGATGGAGGGGAGAGGATCTATGCATGCGCTTTGAACTCATCAGCTGCAACTGAAGACAACAATGGCAACACTTATATATATATACAGAACAGCCTTTTAATTAAAACTTATGATTCTTTAAACAAACATTTTAAAGAAAAAAAATTGGAAAAAAGTGAGTTTCTAGTATTTGATGTTCAATTTGACAGGCCCAAAGTTTGTCCAATCAAACTAATTGTTACATCATTGTAAAGAGCATGAAATAGGCTTTTCAATCCCGAGTGGAACTTTTTAATAGACCGTGTAGTTCGATGCTAGAGCAAAATATTACCCCAAAAACTCGCTGTCACACACAATAATCAAACAGATTCATACTTTGCATGAGATTTTGACAGGTCAAATGTTGTACACACCAGAAAATAACAGATACGATTATTTAGGTAAGGAATTGAACTCAACTTTTCTGAGTGGAACTTTTTAATATATTGAACGTTTTTGAGTTATGACTTATTTTGTATTAAAATTGAGCGTGTTTTGGCCAGATTTCCGGCACTTTTGTCTGCGTTAACTGTCGATTCGCTTAACTTGACAGACAAATCCATATGAAAAGATGATTTACCATTCGCTATAACATAATTGAGGGCGCTATTTTGAAATTACTGAATAATCTTCTGCAGCTGTGGCTGGATCGTCACGTTAACATTTTATTGACTAAGCATATGCTGCCCATAGCATCAGCCTTAACAAACAGCAGCAGCAGCAACAGTTGCCAATTCGGACTCGGCCTAAATCTAACGTGAGGTTCCACGCGTGAGATAGCCGTTTTAAATACAAGATCGACAGAAAGCGACTCACAGGGAAAATATAAGCGATGCGGTGTCCGAAGCGGTTATTGAACCCGTGCACCAAAGTTACACACTTCTCTGCCACGTCGCATTTTGCAATTAAGGGTCAAGTTGCACGTAAAAATAATGGTAAGCTTGTTAATGCAATGTCGCCTAAAATGCGTACTACGCCATTTTAACACACGAGGACACGCAAGTACATTGACTCTAAAAATTATGTCGATTTACCTTTACCAATGGCCACCATCGCTCAGGTAAAAGATAACACTGGATCGAAAAGTTATTATTGTACGTGCAAAGATCATATAGAAACGTATTCTAGAACAAGGCGAGGAAACAAGGCACTGCATTTCTGTAACGTCATATCAAGTTTAATGCTTGTGATTCTGAACGTATTTTGTGTTAAATGCTGCGACGATAAGGGTAACATTTTAGAGGAGGGGGGAGGCAGTACATCGTTTTCACTAGGGGCACTTTCGGCCAATTAAAACTGTACTTTCCGTTTGCATTTCCCCCTGTCATTGTTATACATAGCCTAATTAATATTTCTATAGCTGATTATTTGATGTGATTGTAGAAAACAATATTTTGTCTGCATGTCAATTGAAAAATAGTTTGAAAAGAGGTGAAATTATTATAAAACTTCACTTTGATAATTTGTTATCCCAAATAACAAATTTCATACGGGAAAGGGGCACCCGGGGTGGGGAAGGGGTAAGGAGGAACCCCGGGGGGGGGGGGGGGGGCAGGTGCGCCTTCATGAGTTACGAACCTGATAAAATGCTTGGTTGAAGACATTTACAGATAAATCAAAGAGATGAAAGAAGAGTGATAACAAGCAATTGTTTTTTCCATCAGTCCAAACTTATCAGTCCATCAGTCCAAACTTATTTCGTATCGTATCCATTCAATGACAAATATTTAAAATCTGTATCGATCACCGTATGCAAACAAGAATTCGGAGAACATTATAAAAGACCTACTAGAACGAAAACGGCAACAAATTATCTTTGCTGAAATTCTTTTAAAACAGGTTCATTGTTAACTGCATTGTTTGATGTTTTTTATTTTTCAAATTTACAGCTTAAAATTGTCATTCGGAGTCTAAAAATTGCTATCGAAACAGGATTTTAAAGCAACGAATTTTGCTTTAACCATTTTTTCCATGTGGAAAAACATGCTCCAGAATTAACAAATCAATTTAATTTTTTTAGGCTAACAATTTAAAAATGGATAAATTCCAGTTACTTGTTAGCAATATAACGATCATTTTGTCATGTTTGGGGGTCCAAGGGATAAAACAAATCTATTACCTCCTCTTCTTTCGCTTGGTTTGAGCACCAAAGGATAAACAAATCTATCCCTTCCACTTTTTGGCTGGGTTTGAGATAAAAAAATCATAATAATTTCCTTACTTAAATTTTAACCACGCGAACAACAATTTTTAAAAAATTGGTCAGCTTTCCCAATAACTTAGTATACATTGTAAATAAAAAGGTTTGTGTTTTTTTTCCTGGATATAATGATGCACTAATAGTACAAATAGTGACAAATTGTTTTGCTAACAAAAAGGAATAACTCAAAAGACTGGTACAATTAAGATGACATTAGATTAAATAGAATGTAAAAACAATCTTTTTGAATACCCAAAAAGCCCTGTTACGTCATAACTCAAGTCACGTCATGTGTGGGAGCTCCGTTTTGTATAGCCGCATGGAGGTATAAGAAAGCAAACTCCCCACATGACGTCAAAATATTGTGATTTTGACGCACGCCATCAACGGCAGAAGTGTTTCTAGTTTTTCAAAACCTTGAGGTTGTTGGGGCCGAACTCTTTGATCGAAAATAACGAAAAATTCAGAAGAGTAAAAAACAACTTATTTACATTTAAATTGTAAACAAACTCATTATAAACTAGACATACACAAGTTTAAATAGCATTTCCGTTAAAAACATTTCGCTCAGTACCCGTGTGTAGGCCTACGTTGTGTCGTTTGTGTGATGGGTTGTGAAATTTAAAATGTTTGAGTGAATTGTTGTTAAGGTAAAATGCATATTTTTCGAGGGTCAGTGTCAAGCTTAGAATAACGGTGTGTATCAATTGTATTGGATATCAGACGTCTGTGTTTGATTGTAAATTAATGTGATTATCCCGTACCAGTAATGTATTGTACCTGTATGTAATGCAGTGTAATTTAGAATACCTGTATGTAATGCAGTGTAATTTAGAATACCTGTACAAGTTGAGTGCTTGTATCGGATTGATGTATCAGCGGTCAATAATAGTGAACCGGTAATTAAAGCATCTTCTTATGTGAAATATATACATGATGAGAATCAGCATACGTCACTTAAAAATGAAGCGTCACATTCAACTTCAAACATATGAAAATGTTACCCAACTAAAACGTCCTTCGAACATCAGCTTGTAATGTGTTGAACAGAAACATTCGAAATCATTAATAATTATTCATTTGTCGACGATAATTCTAACACAATGAAAATTGTATTCAACTGTGTGAAGCTCATGCATGCATTAACAAAGCGTCACTTTTACAATGTTGGATAAGAAGATTTTGTTAGTTTTTCGCTTTCTCTATTAAATTTAAATATAATTATTGATGTAATAACTAGTTGAGTCTGTGCTTGGTGGAAATGAATACTTAAGAGCAGATGCTTTCATTTGAGTTATAACCATATTACAGGAATGTACAACAATTGTGTTCAAATTTACAATAACTTTTAACATACCATCAAAGAATTTCATTCTATGTAAAAACTTGTTCATGAACACTAAAATCAAACAATGTCCTCCTTCAATTACACTTACCCTAACTTCTCCTACTAATTTTGCATTAGAGGGATCATTTATTTTAGGCTGTTTTAATCTGCCGAGAAATTGGACCTAGTTATCAAACCTCCTTGATTCATTTAAATAAACGTTGAAGAGTGTTCCTAAGGAACAAATCTCAAAATACCACAAACAGTACGAAACTACGTTTTTCTTCACATAAAAACAAATGATAATCTCCTTAGTAATAACGTTGTACATTCCTTGAATATGAGTCTACTTAATTGGTGCAAATTAATATCGGTGTAGTAGTTTATGCCGTTACTGTATTTTGATAAGTAAATATAATTGACTGTTTTGCCTAGTCTGCTATTGATAAGGTTTGCTTGTGTACATTAAAACCATTTCAACTCGACCCTTTTCTGGCAATTTTGCAACATTTTGCTCAGGCTATTTCATTAAAATTACTGGTTTACTTCTCATAAACCGGTTAACATTACACCACAATAAAGCTTACACATAGAGCTACATTCATTATTTATTTGTTACCTCCCACGAAGTTTTTGGGAAAAGTTGCGGCCATTTTTAGGTTTCACATTTTATTTATTTTTTCTGCCACAGCTGACCGATTTTACATAGGGTCGAGTTGATCGGGATAGGTAACTTCACTTGAGGGTTCTGTACATGCATTTGTATTTGTATTTGTATTTACAATGCTGTACCTAGTATAAAAGAAGATCTCTGAATGTTCACCTTTTCTTGATATATAAATCTTTTTATTGGAGTAGTTATTAGTTAAAAACTTGCCAGTGACAAGGCCTGAAGGGATTGTTTAATGGGGTTTGCCCCATTTCTTTGGAAATGACAAAACACCCAGGTAGCAAGCCCATATGGGCCCCATATGGGTCCCATATGGGCCAGAATATGGGCCCCATGTGGGGATAACCCATATGGGGCCCTGTGGATCCTGCACCCGGGATTCATATGGGGCCCATATGGGATGGCCCATAACCCATATAGGTCCCATATGGGGCCCACATGGGCCAACATATGGGGCCCATATGGGTCCCATATGGGTTGGCCCAGGTCCATATGGCCCAGATATTTCTCATATGGGCCCCATATGGACTTGCTACCTGGAATAAACATTTGGACAACTGAAAATGACACAATGGCCAAGGAATTGATTTGGTACTCTATTGTCATGAGACATTTACAATTTTGATGAAACATTGACACATATCCAAGGTTTTAAACTTCCTACCTGAAGTTGATGTCCAGGTTTGGGGTCCAGTGGATTGAAGCTGATCGTTTCCAGGATTGATGGGGTCAATAATGCAAATGGGTGCAATATCATCAGGCTTGTGTTTCTGTTTCTGCAGCTTCTTCAAATCGAACTGTTTTGGGATTGATGTGCATCACATCTGCAAACTGATGCCTTCTTGGGAAGGTGAAGAATGTAAACTCAGGTCATCTGAAGAAACAATGAACCAATCAACTCATCGACTGACTCGATGGATCCAACCTGAAGTAAAATTAGAGCCATATTTGATTAAATTTTGGCACATACTTGAAAATTATGCGACAGTTTAGAATTCAAGACCTCAAAGAAACCCTTGAAACTCATAGGATTTGCCCAGTGCGCCTTTTGCTTTTGTCAGGGTTTCATGCAGTGATCTTGTCAATTGTTCCTAAATTATCACAGATCACTACCATGAACTTGACCTTTTCAACCCTAAATCATTCACCACTTTCCTTTCCCCAAGGGCAACCCACCACCCAAGTTACAAGTGCAATTACTGTCGTCTAACTCAAGTTACAGTCCAGTAACAAAGGTGCAAAGCTGGATGAAGGGCCGAGTGGTAAAAACTATACCATCCAGTAGACCCCCATGCTGGACAACTCAAACAGCGCCCTCTCTGAAGCCAAAATGAAGACCTTTTATTGGCTGAGAGTTGTGCTTGGGCATGTAGAGGTGATTAAAAGCAGAAAATTTTGCTTAGAAGTTTTATGCTCCGAGGTGAACCACTCATCACTTGTTACTTTAGAAAAACTAAATGATGGTTTTACCAATTTTGGGAAAGCTCTGGTCTCTACCTTCTGTTATAATAATATGTAGTATCTCTGAAAGTGCTCACCAAAGCATAAAAACAATTGCCAGTGGGTGAATCCAGTGATCAAAAATTCCATACCTGATAGAATTTGATGTCCAGGTTTTTGGTCAATCAAAGAATAAGTCTACACTGTGTTTGGTGACATGCCACACGGCGAGTGCAATATCAGGCCCCATGTGTTGATTTCAGTCCAGACTCCAACAAAATCTTCAGCTTCTTGAGGACATCTCTAGTAACTGGAGAGGATCATAGAAACAAATTGTAAGATTATGGGTTGAATGATGCTCTATAATAAATGTTGATGACCCTAATCCTTGATCATTCAAATGCTTTGATTCTCCACATTCCTAAATGTACAATATGTCCTCAATCTTTTATATCAACCAAGTCTTTAAAACGTCAGTATCGGGCCTCCAACACTCAGAAATCATGCAACTCTGCTAAATGCCAGCACTTAAAGTCAA
The DNA here is from genome assembly GCA_037783415.1 of Leptasterias polaris. Taxonomy (NCBI): domain Eukaryota; kingdom Metazoa; phylum Echinodermata; class Asteroidea; order Forcipulatida; family Asteriidae; genus Leptasterias; species Leptasterias polaris. The sequence continues at coordinate 1,262,330 of JAZGTN010000156.1, read as the reverse complement.
GACTAAACAAGAGTGTTTTGCAGTTAGTTTTGAAGCTGGAGAAAGTGTCTATACTAGTCTGAGGTTCAGTGGAAGAGCATTCCAAAGAGAGTCCAGCATGTGAAAAGAACGGTCTCCCCAAAGGCCAAGGGCATTCAGAACCAGGGATGTTGAGTAGCATGGAGTTTGTAGAGCAAAACTGTCTTGTAGAAACACTTAGCTGTGGTAGATCCTGAATGTATTTAGATAGGAGATGTGTCAGGTTGGTGTAGTGGTATCTTGCCTCGCCTTCCACCTATGGGACCCCGGTTCGAATCCCACCTGGGGCACTATGTGGATTGGGTTTTCAGTCCCTGCCTGATCGCGTGGGTTTTCCCTGGAATAATTCTCTGGGGTTTTCCTCCCACATCTAAAACTGAAACTTCCTTCATTGTCTTCTCTTCACTCTATACCATCCTGTTATTGGCGACTTGATCGCTGTTGGATTTGGTTAATAAATAAATAAATAAATAAAAAAAAATAAGTATAAAATGATAAAAGTGGAGTGCAATAGACCCATGAAATGGATGGGTTCATGTGTTGCTCATTGTTTAAGGGACTAATGGGAATATAGAGGACATCCATCACTTCAGGTTAATAGCAGTGATTTGTAAATTAATGCAGAGAAAATGCCTGCAGTTTGTAAAAAAAAAAAGATAATTATCAGGGAAAAAACGAGAAATCACATGCCTGCCATCAGATCCAAGCTTTCCATTCCAACTTGCACTAAACTAACTTGTTCTTTTTAAACTGGAAATGCATTGTTTCACAGCACAATGAAGTCCAGTTTAAAAAAAAAAAATTATTAGCCTACTGTAGAAAAAGGAGGGGTGTCACAGGACAAAGCATTCTTTGTTTTTCCAGCATGTAACTCAATTCACAATACTTACAAACTGAGCGAAATGCAAATAAAACATTTCACAGGTTAAATTATGCAGTTGTTACTCACTAAACTGTTGCTCTTACTCGTCAGCCGAAAAAGGGTGGGTGGCATGAAATAGCAGCCTTCTAGCAGTTACCTTCAACAAGCACTTAATTTTTAACAAACTGTAAATACGGATACAAGACTATTATAGTATTAAAGTGGCAACATTTCACAGTGGACCTACTCACCAACCATAAACATGTACACAAACTGAAGAGCTAATAATTGTGGAAGGGAAGCTTGCTTTGACACTGGAGGGCGCTATGTAAGGCGTGCCACACTGCCAAAAGTTTTTAGCAATAAATATCCCGCCAAAAACTAACGATTGTTTAATCTTTATATAAAACTTTTCCTTCCTCCATGATAACGATACCTATTTTAAAGACTTAGGTATGTATTGAAAAGCTCGACCCAAACGAGGCTAAAAGCCACTCGGTCTTGGGAGGGGCAAGATTAAGAGGATGAAAATAACTCAAGGAAGCTGAAGGTAGGAATTGATATTCCTCACTGTAAAAATAGTATAGATTGTAAGGTAAAGGAGAACAGACACCAGGCTAGGAAAGAGAGTTCCAAAGAGATGCAGGACGTGAATAAATTAGCTGTTGGAAAGGCTCTTTGTTCTACATCCATCAGTATACCAAGAGTGTGGTCAAAAAAGTGCCAATGTGTGTACAATATTGAGATTATGCTCCTGAATCTTTCGCAGTCATCAATGGGGCAACAGTCAGATAATCCTGCACAGAGAACCAAGACAATAAAACCACCCCCTTAAAAGAGGGGGGAAGGGGTAAAATATTGTTCAGCAGATAAGAAAAACAATCTACCCCTATGGTAAGAAGTCATCCTACTTGCTATTGCTCTTGCTAAACTTTCATCATTTTGTATTGACAGTTTTTAGAAGTCGGGACATGGCATGACTAAATAATGATTACTCTGAACACACTGACACAGATATAATTATGACAGTTTGTCATGCGATCGCCGTACTCTCGTTTTTTCTTAAAACATCAATATTAAGTTTTATTTTCACTAATATTAAACTATTTTTTTACTTAATCTTTATTTATTTATTTATGTATTTATTTATTCACTTATTTAATTCTTTTTTGTTATTTATTTATTTTTATTTATATTGTTTACTTATTTATTTTGTTTATAAATTTATTTTATTTATAAAATGTATTTTTTTATGTTTGGGGTGGGGAGAAGAGGTCCAGCAGGAATTCAGAAATCTCTAAACAGATACAGAATTGTGGCGTGACAATCCTCAATTAAGCAGTGAAATTACTTCATCTTTTTTTCAAAGGAAATGAATTTATTTTTCCTCTTGGCTGAATTATTTTATCAACAGAGGGCGCTGTTACCCCGAACTCTAGAGGGGGCATTTCCAGTAACCATAGGTGATTATTATAGCGTCAGCGCAGTCTGAAAAATCAGGGTAAGAATTTGTCTTTTTGCCTAATGCTTGGTACTTGTTTAGCAGTAGGCTATTAATTTATACTTAATTATGTGGTGAAATGTACTGAGTTTGTAACCCGCTGACTAATGGTATCAAAAAACTGTTCAAACGTTACAAAACCACGATGATTTCGTGCACAAAAAATAGCAGACGACGTAGACTACTTTGTCTTTGGACGCAAAAAAGTTTGCCTAAAATAAAAATTAAACTGTGTAAGTTAGCCTGTGGATTGCATTTCATTGCAGTGAAAGCGCTTTGTGTATTTGTTTGTGTCTTTATCAAACTTACACATTTTGGACCAGCGGCCAATGACTCATTTATGCGCTTGTTAATCAGTGACAGTACACTGACACAATTTGACAAGGATTTTGACAGACGAAATAAAATAGAACCCTGACCAAAATGGAGCCCAGCCCAGCTGCCGCTGTCTGTGCCCATTTCATATTGATGCGTTATGTTTTAAATTGTAGCACCAGTAAGCCTGAGATGTTGAGGACTAGACCATAAGTATTCAGTACACAATTATGGTTGTCTAGCTTTGTAGAGGTGTAGGACTACCAACAATCCGGCATGCAACTTTTCTATACATTTTTTTGTCTCAGCTGTGCCATTGAAAATTTAACAAAAACGCAAAACAGCGTCTTGCTGTGCCTCACTGCCTGACAGTGGAACATTGTTCATTGACAAGCTGCAGTTTCATGCTTGTATCAAGAGATGCAATGATCATGCCTGGGCCCAAATTCATGGGCTTTTATACCGTAACTGGTATAAAATAAGCAAAGAAATTATTTCAGATAATTATTTATAAAACCCACCTTTTCCCCTTCCAGGTATAACCAGGTGCTGACATGAATCTCCAATGATGCAGCGGAGTGATCTAAACACAACATGGGATCAGGTTCATCAAACTCCAAAAAGAAATCTTCCCAACCACCGTCTGATCAGAAGAAACAACATAATCTTCCGGACCGCGTCTTGGAGCTACTGAGGAGAAGTTTGATGTCCTTGCCGTTCCCAGCTGGTTTGATAAATGAACATATCCTTAACATTACTGCACAGAATGTTGAACGCATTGAACTGTTTGAACCCAAGGTCATACTCACTAAAGGTACAGTGTAGAGCAAGTCCGGTTGGCTGATAAGAGTCGACTAGACTTAAACATAGTCGATCTAGATGTCACTCAAACGCTGCATGGTTGAACCAGCTAGTCCAACTGGATCAACCAAGCTCCGGAGCACTGTTTCTCTAGTCAACTAATGAAGTTGCATCACTTTGTCAAGTTGGCGTTTTGGGCCATTGCATTGTTTCTGTTTGATACTTCGTCGCTTTGTTGGTTGCCAAATTTGCCGAATCAATCGACTAAACACGTTGAGTGAAACACAGACCACGCATGATTTAAACGGCAAATTGACTAAAGGTGAACACCGAACTTGCTCGTATACAACAAATTTACTCATTTGTTTTCAAAGCTAGAGAGCGCTGTATAAAAGGGGAGGGCTGAAGTCAGGTACTTTTCATTGAGGATGATTTTTTTCAATAGATGTTAAATGTGTATCCGTTCAAACTTTTTTGTTTGTTTTACCCATACAAAGCAATATATACAGTGCCTAAAAAAGGGTAAACTTATAGGGGCCACAATTGTGCACAAGGGGGTGCACCATTTTCTTCTAGGGGCACTTCCCATTAATTACAAAGTCCTGTAGTTTTTATTTGCATTTCTCTTTAAAAAGTCCTTTTTAGTGCTCTTGGTATGCTATTGCTATCGTCTGCATGTAAATGGAATAATAGTTTTTAAAATATTGAACAAATCCCAACAGGCATATTACTCAGGTAGAGTTTGAACCCGTAAGATAATTGTTTTTAAATCTCATTTTCACTGACCCTTTAAGGTGAAACAGCAAAAGGGATCTACATCTTACTTGATGGAGAAGTTCAAGTCATGTCTTCATCTGGCAGCATCATCGCAACTCTATCAAATGGAGAACTTTTTGGAGAGCTGTCAACACTCTATGATCTACCCTGCACAGCGACTGTCAAAACGACTGAAAAGTAAGCACTTCGGTTTCTGTCTATAAATACTGAACTCGAATATGACGAGAATTCCTTTGTGGGTTTTTAATAACTCTGAAAAACCAACATATGGTTTGGCGTGTCGAGGCTGAGCGGTCAAGCACTCTGGACTCGAGGTCTGGTGTTTCCGATCAGCAGAGTGTGGGTTCGAGTCCCAGTCTTGCAATTTTGTCCTTAAGCAAGACACTTTTAACCATTATTGCTTTGTCCTTAAGATAGGGCATAAAAGCCATACATGTAGGTCCTGTGTGTTGTGTAATGCATGTAAAAGACCCCAGTTATTGCCAAGAGAAAGGGTTCGCTCGGTGTTTTCTGGTATGGTTGCAGATTGCACCACAGTACCTTGTAACGTTTGCATAGTGCTATGTCTTATACTTCGAACATAGCTCCACATACCTAACTACCATATAACTTACAGGCAGAAACAGATAGTTCTAAAAGCCTCAATATTATTGAAATCATCTTATTTCACACGAAAATAACCATTGAGCTATTTGTATTAGTAACTAACTCAGCTGTGACAGGATTTTTATTTTGTAGAACAATCATTTAAAAGCAAAAGTTATTATATTGTTTCATCTGCTTACAAGAAAGTTGTTATTGAATTGACACTTTGTCTCTCATCAGAGTCATAATGCTGGTGCTAAAAATAGACATCCTCAAGATGGCTTTAAAGGACAGGTTGGTGCCCACTAACCTTATGGATTACTATGTGAAAAAGAGATACCTGGATACCAGTGGTGCTGTCAGCCAATCAGAACTCATGCAAAGAATTACCGAAGTAGTACTAAAAGAGGTAAGAAGGAACCGACAGACAGCGGTGATTGGTTGATCTACAAGTCTAGACCCCCCCCCCTGTGTTGCAGTCACTGTGTGGACATTCCTTTGTTCTATACACTTACGGAAAATCCTGTTCCTCAACACTGTAAATAACACTGTGTGGACGTGTGTAAGTCCACATAGTGTTTCAAGTCCCTACATTATGTGGACCTCTTTTGTAGTCCAATAAATCAAGGACTACTCTTTGGAATCTAAGTTTTGTTTTTGTTTTTTTGCAGGTGCCATTGTTCAAACACTGGGAAGAGGCTGCAGTGCAGTCATTAATCAAGTCTATACAGCAAGATGGTCCGGTCGTGACGCTAGCTGCATCCGACTCGGTTATTGCAATGGCCGGGGATCCTGTCGATGAGATTGTCATTGTAATCAAGGGCAGGTTCGTCAGCGATTTTGAGTAAACTATTACAGGAAAGCTCCATTAAAGAAAGAAGCTAGAATGAAACATCCTTTTTTGTCTGACAGCTCACACCTGTTATCTCCATGTAATCCCTTTTCCAAACTGACTTTAAATGGCCATGCACAAACCAACAGCGCTGCTGACTTCCCCAGGCAGATTAACTGCTCATCCTTTAAGTTTAATGACCCAAGTTATTCAATGTAAACACACCCACTCTGTGAAAAGGATGTAAACTTTCCAAGTTTTTTGGCCAAACTCGGAAGTTCTTTAATGGAGCTTTCCTGTAATGAGCTACTGGATCTGCCAAAAGTTTTTCATGACAAACTTTTTAATATTACTAGAATAGGCATCTAGAATCAACTTAGCATTGTCTAGTTCATCGGACTCAAGTTCTGATGACTGAATCATTAAAGAGTGGGTTCGATTCCTGGTCATGACACTTGTGTCCCTGAGCAAGGCATTTTACCATAATTGCTACTCTTAACCTAGGTGTATAAATGGGAACCTGCAACGGCTGATATACATGTAGTATAGACCTTATGCATATGACGTCATTTGAGTAGGGCGCCCTCGCCTAGAGGTTCATTGGCCAGTCCTGTGCGCCGCACGTACAAATCAGCGCGGTTCCATTGTTTCATCATCAGTTTACCTCTAAGATGGCGGCTTGGTGACGTCAATGCATAAGGTCCATTGTATTGGATTAACCCCCCCCCCTATTTAAGCAGCTTTTGCTTGTTTGCTCCGCAGGCTGCCAGGAAGCTGAGACAGTTAATGGAATGATCTAAAAGGATGCCTGATGAACAGGGATAATAATGTTGTAAAGCCCCTTGATCTAGCTACTAGGATATATATGCGCTATAATACATATTAAGAACCAATTATTACTAATGTTAATTGCACAAACTGAGGTGACACTTTTGTCTACTTGTCTTTCTTTAATTTTCAGGGTGGAAGTATTCAAAGAGAAGGAGCCGTTATCAACTATAGACAGCACAAGATGGCCAGTCTGCCATGGAGAGGAAGGTGTGATTTCACTTTCTCTGTTGAACAGTTTGTATTTGGTTTTGTTCACACTGCTTTTTTCAGAAAACAAAAATTCCCGGTGTGATTTGTGACAAATTGAAAAAAATACAAATACTTTTGCATATGCCGCGGAAAATGCACCAAAAAACTTGCAAAATTGTTTGTATTTTAAGGAAAAATAGAATTAGCTGTTGCAAACTGCTTACCAACCAAAAGGACAGTATAAATGCACCAAAATCGCAGAGTCTTTCTCGAAGGCTAAAAAGGGCGATTTAAAGGGAAGGTACATGTTTGGTAATCACTCTTAAAATTAACAGCAATAAAAACTTATCGGTTAGAAGTACAGCAGCTTCCGATAGTTTAATTTTGAGAAACATTTCACTTCGAAGTGAATAACAAAAGATGTCAGTTTTTATGCCCCAAAATTCGAATCTGAGAAATGTTGCTGTCAGAAACGTTTCTCAGGTTGTGTATTCCTATTAGGGATTATTCTTGCTACGTGGATATATTCTCTCCGTGGCAATATCTCAAAAACGCGACCACCTTTTGAAATGAAATTTTCACAAGTTAGTTTTATTGTACATAACTACATTTATGTAGGATTAAAACAATCTGATTCTAAAAACCAAAGGTACATGTATATACTTTGCCTTTAACAGCTGATGGATGTGAGGTAATATCCCCTTGTCACATCTGGGAGGTTTATCTGATGCAAACAAGTTGCAAAACAGATTTTTTTTCAAACAGCTTTTCTCGTGGCCACTTGGTTGTAAAATAAGTTTTGTTTTGGTTTTGTCTCAGGTCTTTTCACTGGACGTCAAAGTTCAGTATCAGTGAAGACATTGTCAGCATGCCAGCTTGTCATCATCAAGAATGCTAGCATCGTTGAAACGGTGAAAAGGGTATTAAAGAAATTTTTTTGTTTTTACTTGAAGACTTGCAAGACTCTTGGTAGCAGTGAACAAAGCCGGCAATTTTCCCCAGCGTCAATTGGTTAAGGTTGTTTTTATTTTTTTGTCTCCATTTTGTTCAAAGTACAAACAGGAAACTACTGCAGATTTCACCAAAAAGATGGAGAAATGGAAGCAGAGAGCTGTTAGATCTGATCCCGCAGAAGGAGCTCATTATCCAGTTGAGGTAACCTATGGTGCCTTGATTGTCAATTTTTTCCCCATTGATGTAAAATTGGGTGCCGTGATCGAGTTTTTTCCCTTTTGAGGTAGCATTTGGTGCGGTGATTGTAGATTTTTTCCCCCTTTGACGTAAAATTTGGTGCTGTGATCGATTTGTTTTCCCCTTAGATAACACTTGATGCCGTGATTGTCAAGTTTTATCCCCTTTTGAGGTAACATTTGATGCCATGATTGTCGAGAATTTTTCCCTCTTTGTTCTAAGGAGAAGTTTGGTACAAGTTTGTTTTCTAATTGCAGGTGTTAATACAGAAGCTGTTGAAGACTCGGTTCCTTTCAGACGTTCCTCTGGATGGGCTGTACTCAATTGCCGTTAACTCTAAGACAAGTACACACCAAAGTGGTAGTACTGTCATTGGTGAGTCTGTTTTGGATATTTGTTCACAAATCCTGCCCAAATTTCATGGGGTTATTGTAATTATTTTTATTATATACTTCTGGTGATGAAACCAAGGATGCCTCATAAGTGAATTTAATCACAGTAGCTTGCAAGGGTACTTGCTATGTGAACCAGAAACACCGGGGTTAACCCCTACTCTTCCTTGAATTGGTTTTGGGTTCTACCAATCCTAGTACACAGGACCTACGGCTTAATGTCCAATCCAAAGGAAAAAGCATTTGTGGTAAAGTATCTTGCTCAAGGACACCAGTGCCACAAACGTCTGCACTTGAAGAATTCCACGGCTGAAATTTGAAGAATTTGAAAAAGTCCTGAAGAAAATGGCCAGCTGGCTTGGGTTCCTCCTTTTTCTAGACCCAGAACCTCTCAGATGTTACAATTCAGGAGATTTACAGACTCTGTGCATCACCAGAAATACAGAACTACAGGTTTGGACGCAATGTGGACTAATTCTTTCTCCCTTTGGTGACTGCTTTACTTGTTTCAAGAACATTTGAAGGCTCAAAGAGTTTTTGAGAAAATCCTGAAAAAATCGTGGGGAAATCGAACGCCTGACCTCTGAACAACGAACAACCAATCGATCAATTTGACGAGTGATGTGCTCTATGCTCTACCAAAAGTTCGGCAGAAAAACAAATCCTACTCGGGTGGGCTTCAAACCCAAGCCCCCCACATTCTAGAGCAGATGTCTCGACTACCAGACTATCAAGCGGTTCTGAGAGGCTGGTTCAGTTCCTGTAACTGGCAGCAGGTTACGCAACAATTCAATAAATGGCATCAGACATAAAGATTTTTGTCGGGGGGGGGGGGGGGTGGTAAGGGAAACTTATCGAACCCATGTGTATTTATTTACTTAAATATTTCATAGCGCATCCAACAGCAAAGCACCAGTAACAGGATGGTGAATTTGGAAATGAAGAAGAAAGGTTCAGTTTTAGATGTGGGAGGAAAACCCCATGCAATTAGGAAGGGACTGAAGACCAAATCCACATGCAAGGCTTCGGGTTCGAGGTGGGATTCGAACCGGGGGTCCATAGAGGTGAAAGGCAGAGAAAGAAACCACTGAGCCAACATGATGCCCCCAGACAACACAAAGCTCAAAAAGCGCCACCTCCAAGGTCAAAGGAGGACCTATCAATGACTGAGAATTCTGCGTGGCACGTTCACATTGCCATTGTTTGACCTCAGCTACGACGGCCCATGCAAGGGTTCTATGGAACATAAGCTGGACCCAATTTCATGAAGCTGCTTAAGCACAAAAAGTAGCTAAGCACAATACAAAATATGCTCACCAGAATAAGGTTACCAGCCAAAATAGAATTCCACATGTACCATTTGTGATCGGTACCCTGCTTATTTTTTGCTTAGCAGAAAATTTCAAAGCAATTGCTGCTTAAAAGCAGCTCTATGAAATTGGGCCCAGGTCGACTTTGACAGTCTCCACTTACAAACAGTTTCAATATATTCTTTCTATTTTAAATAACTGATATAGGTGATGGCACTTCACAACTTAAGAGTGAAATGATAAGATCTGAAGGAAGAAAGCCCACTGATCCACCCAGTGCAATTAATCCTGATGTGCCTCCTGACACTGCAATCAACGCTCTTGATATTCCTCAAGTCTTCTGGGGTAAGCTTTGAATAATAACAATAAGGGGTCGTGTCAAAATTAATTCAGGACAGGTAGTCGGATAACGACTCTCCGATGTCAATTTTTGTTGGATTTCTGTCGGACTGTATTTCTATGAGAGACATAGCTTTTTTCAAAAAGTATCATCAATCGTACACGTTTGACCAATATTATATGTTATCATAAAAAGGGCAATATCACTCAAGAAATTCAATTGACTTTGGGATGTACCAAGGCAACACAAATCAGCAAGATACATTTTGTTTGTTGAGAAAGACTTATTTTTATCTCTTGTTGTACAGAATTTTGAAAAACGTCTAAAAGCTGGGCATTTTAGGTTCAAAACGCAAAACAAAAGCGGGCACTGAAAGAGTTAAAAATGAAGCATCAGGCCAGGGCCCCGTTTCATAGAGCTCCTTAAGCAGAAAATATTGCTTAACAATTGTCTGCTAAGCAGAAATGAGCAGGATACCAGCCGAAAAGTGTACATGTGACATGGTAGTTTGGCTGGTAACCTTATTCTGGTAAGCCTTTTTGTGCTTAAGCAGCTCTATGAAATTGGGCCCAGGTGTTGCTTCAAACACCTTTTACATGCTTTGTTCAAATTCACTGTGGTCGGAAATATGTTATTTCTTTGAAATGTCTAAAAGAATTTTCCCGTGGTTTCTTCATATTTGTTGTTAATAGCCGATGATGTACTATTACTGATGCTGAAAGGTGAAGCGATACTTAATGGTAACCCAAAGTGGATCTGTCAGGAAGGAGATGTCTTATGTGAGTACAAATACCAGTGATAAACAATGGAAGCAGCCTGTCCATACTTGTAAGCCACATATGTAGAACAACAAAAAGTCTGAAATTGGGGATTACAGAATAACACCCGGAGAAAAGGGAGATTTCGAGTATGAATTCCAGTACCATCTCTCCCTCTTTATACAGGGGAAAGGAAGTGTAGCATGCCTGTACACACTTCACAATTGAATGTCTGGTTGAATAGAGACGTCAGCCATCCAACTGACTGCAACAAAAGGACACACCACAGTATTTATACAACGTCAACTCTAAGCCAACTTTGAAAAGTTTGACGTGTATGCACAGACGTCATCAGACATGAAATGGTTATATCGCCATATCTGGAATTAATTTTGCTTGAAGGGTTTCCAGTGGTAATTAACACTTCTGTTGATACTGCTGAATGTGATTCCATTCCTTGAAATCAGTCTCTGCAATCTTTCATTTTGAAGGGTCTCCAGTGGTTATTGATAACAGTTCAGTTGATACTGCTGAATGTGATTCCATTCCTTGAAATCATCAAACTGCAGTCAATCATTTTGAGGGATCTCCAGTGGTTATTGATAACAGTTTTGTTGATATTGCTGAATGTGATTCCATTCCTTGAAATCATCAAACTGCAGTCATTCATTTTGAAGGGTCTCCAGTGGTTATTGATAACAGTTCTGTTGATATTGCTGAATGTGATTCCATTCCTTGAAATCATCAAACTGCAGTCAATCATTTTGAGGGATCTCCAGTGGTTATTGATAACAGTTTTGTTGATATTGCTGAATGTGATTCCATTCCTTGAAATCATCAAACTGCAGTCATTCATTTTGAAGGGTCTCCAGTGGTTATTGATAACAGTTCTGTTGATATTGCTGAATGTGATTCCATTCCTTGAAATCATCAAACTGCAGTCATTCATTTTGAAGGGTCTCCAGTGGTTATTGATAACAGTTCTCTTGATATTGCTGAGTGTGATTCCATTCCTTAACCTCTTGCGGACGGATGACAGCTATGGCCGCGGCTTGATAGAAGGTTAGGGTGTCGGGTGACGGCTATAGCCGCATACTGGTTGCATACTTTCTATTCATTATGCACCTGTGGTTTCTGAGGTTGCTGGCCGGTTATTATTGAAAGACCAACTCTCTGCGAAGGGAAGAGTTTGCTGAACCTTTCTTGGCCCTGTATCATGGATCTATTCATAGAAATTGCCCTTTTGTTTGTGTTTGAATAGATTGGTATTTTCGAGTGAAAAGCTACTGCAACATGTGGCTCTGTGCTTTTCACACGGGCTGTTCGTGCGATGAATACGGGCTATTGTTTACGGAATCCCGGCCGACCAGCATTCACTCTCAAAACAATACCGTGCTCAAGGGGTTAACAGTTGGTTCATAATGTTGCAGATTTCAATGCCTCAATGTTATACAGTTGAGTTGGCAGATCTTATGTGGTTTTTCACATTAATAATAATAACAAAAGCATTTGATAAAGCGCCTTTTCCAGTGGATACAAAGCGCTTACAACAAAACAAAACACATGAACAAAAAAGAAAATGACATCACACAACATAAAACAAAGTCATGGGAGAGTCATCAGTTTTGAGTTTCTGAACTAGCAGTAGTGAACAGATAAGTTTTCAAGTTCTTTCTGAAGCAAATGACAGATGAAGAGTTTCTCAAATCTCGAGGAGTAGCATTCCAGAACTTTGGCGCCACTGTGGAAAACGCCATATCGCCTGCACGTTTCTTGGTGATAGGTTGATTCAACTTGATTGCAGCAGAAGATCGAGTTATGCGAGTGGGAACAAGAATATCTAAACAGTCGGAGATATAACTTGGACTCACATCGGACAGAGACTTAAACACAAGCAGAAGGACCTTAAAAATGATTCGTTGGCGTATCGGCAGCCAGTGGAGTTCTTGAAGAAGTGGAGCAGCGTGTGTGCGAGTTGGAAGAGAAAAAACAAGTCTGGCAGCCTTGTTCTGTAGGCACTGGAGTTTAGTAATATCCTTGGTGAAGTTAAATGTGACTCTATCCCATAGAATCATCAAAATGAAGTCATGCATTCTTTAAGGTCTCCACTGGTAACGTTACACAATCATTCACAAAGTTTCTGTGTAGTGGAGGCAGGGTAGGACTGATGAACAGGTTGTAAGGATCTTGAATGCCATCAATACCCTATTAGCAATGGATACATACATCCTCCATTGGTTTAAAGTGTCTTGTAATGACATCTCCTGCACTGGGTCCTGGGTGTGAACATGTCCTCAATACTGTAACACTGAATGATGGCAAGTCTTCTCTGGGTTTGTCAATCTGTTCCTTTAGTCAAACTGATGAATTCTTCCTCAGAATCTTATTGTTTCTGAAGGCAATGTCAGCTGTCTAATTTGAATGCTTCAATGTTTCCTTTTTCTTCAGGGGTTCCACAGAAAGTCCGTCCAAACTCCAAACTAGAAGCCAAGCAGGACAGTGTCATTCTGCAATTCACAGGGTCAGCGTTAGATGAAGCATGTAGGGACCTGACTGGTGTTACACTGACTGTTCCATCCACAGTCAGGTAAAACAGCAAAAGAAAACAGCAGAGGAAATACACTCTGCAGACTCCATTGATCACTTCCATGCACAGTGTGGAAATATATAAATAGCTACATACAGGATGACGTCAGGTTAATTGGGATGAATGTTGTTACCTCATGAAGTGTATGTAAATTATGTCTTTCAAAAATTATTATTATATCATTTTCCATGGAACAGCGACAAATAACACTGGGTCCAATTCTATGCCACAGAATTACGCACTTGCGTTGGCATCCTATATTAAGCAACTAATTCTACTATCAACGGGGAGATATTGAGAATTACATTCAACATCGTTGGGAAAACTGTTTCCATAAACTAGGAAGATGTTCAAATTAGTTCATCAGAATATGGAAAGATTGGTTTATTTATCAGGGAGCTTTCTGCAGGATCAGGAAGAATTGGCAGCCCTGTATGGGGCCCTTAGCTGAGAAATCTGTTGTTTTAAGCAGTGCCATAACATTGAGCCCTGTGCCTAATTATTTAGAGCCACGTAAGCACAAAAACTAGCTGAGCAAAACTATAAAAAATCTGAATAATAAATTAAGGTTTACCAGTCAAGATACCATGTCACAAGTACTATCAATGACTGGTATCCTCCAATTTTTTGCTTTAACATCTTAATGAGCCCCATTAAAATGGAGCAGGGCTAAATTTTATAGAGCTGCTTAAGCACAACAAAATATGCTTACTATAATAAGGTTACCAGCTTACAATGTACAATCTGTATAAACTGGCCCCCTGCCTATTTTTGCTTAGCAGAAAATTCTCAAGCAATGTTTTCTGCTGAAAAGCAACTCAATGAAATTAGTCCCAGGGCCCAACCTTCATGGTTGCGCTTACCACCCATAAAACTATAAGCTTAGAATTCCGCAGTAAGCAGAGTCATGAATTTGGGCCCTGGCAGGTCACTTGACAAACGTGCGTTGCCTTATTGCTTGTAAATGAAGTAGTTTGCACAATGTACATCATTACCGCACAACAGCACTAACTACAAAAGGTGAAATAAGTGTCTTTCAAAAATGAATATAAATATGATGATTTTCCGTCCAACAACAGTATTGCAAGCTGTCATTTATTGTGTATTATACTTGTACTGTATTCATTTAAAGAATGGATAGTGATTTGTGAATTAAACACAAAAGTTTTTTTCTTAAATACACAACTGCCTTCAAAGAAACTTGGAAAAGTTTTCAACTTGTATTGTTATCCCCAAGTAATGGTTTGTGAATTTTTATTGATCGAGAAGCATGGTGTACATTAAACTTGATCAAGCCCATTTCCACTGCCTTGTGGCGTGTTGTGGCCGAGCGGTTAAGAGCACCGAACTCAAGCTCTGGTGTTGCTGTTCAGCAGAGTGTGGGTTCGAGTCCCGGTCGTGACACTTGTGTCTTTGAGCAAGAAACTTAAAAATTATTGCTGCGTCCTTCAGATTGGATGTAAAGTTGTTGGTCCCGTGTGTCATGTAATGCACGTAAAAGAACCCAGTGCACTTATCAAAAAGAGAAGGGGTTCACCCCGGTGTTCCTGGTTTGATTGGCTGCATATTGCGCCACAGCACCTTTGCTATGTAAAGGAATAGGTCTCATACTGCAAACACATAATAGCTCCACATACCTTGCATGAAAATGCTGACTGTTGAAGCGCCTTGAGCGTCACTGAGTGACGGATATGAGCGCTATATAAGAAGCCACTATTATTATTTTTATTTTAATGGATCACCCGTCTGTGATCCATTTCAACATTCAAGGTAGGATCGATGTTTGGTTTTTGTCAACAAAGTGCAGATTTATTTGCAAAATCATCAAGAAAGATAGAATAAAATCCACTTGTGAAGTGTTGAGCTGAATACAGTGTCCACTTGCTGGGAAAACATAGTTCACCATAGTAACAAAAATTTCAAACCCATCCAGATATGAAAGTGACAGTGGGTACCGACTGCATCTCTGGCCGCAGCATTCGAAACACGGACACCAACCCTCAGAAATCCAAGAAATGATTCATGCATGAATCGTCTCTGAGTTTTGAATGTTTCGGGGTGAGAAATTACCCAAACCATACATGTATAACTCTGAATAATAATATGGATTTATATCGCGCTTTATCACACCCAAGGGTGTCTCAAAGCGCTTCTTAACATTATTACCCCTGGTCACTGGGCCATTTATTTCATTCCTTAAACCATCTCAGCTCCCTGGGGAGTATACAGCCTGTGCTGCAATATATGCGCTACTAAGCTAAATCAATCACAAGAACCATCTCTGCCCTCACAGGTACCCATTTTACCCCTGGGTGGAGAGAAGCAATTATAGTTAAGTGTCTTGCTCAGGGACACAAGTGTCACGACCGGGACTCGAACCCACACTCTGCTGAACAGAAACACCAGAGCTTGAGTTCGGTGCTCTTAACCGCTCAGCCACGACACGCCACTATTACATAGCACCATGTGAATGGAATCTTTCTTAAAATAGTTTATAATATCAACATCTGCAGTGCTTCTCACCCAGTAACCTCTTATGATTATTATTTTGTTGATTATTTACCAATCTATGACACTACCTTCAAGACAGCAGTATCAACTCAAATTTGCATATATTTTTTTTTATCATACGGAGATGAGATAAAAACTTGTTCAAACACAAAAACAACTCGATCCGTTTGTTCGTGTACAAAAGTGTCTTCTAAAATAACTCCAGTGCATTTTGAATGAAACATTGTTACAATTTATATTGTTAATCTATATTTTTGGAATGAGAAAAGCAATACACTCTTGCAATAAATACATAAACATGTGTTTCAAATGAGCAGCTTGTTTTTAATAATGGTTTTATTTCAGCCTATCTGCAAAATTTATTATTTGAAGATGATTGAATGTTTATCATACATCAACAAATTTTCTAGATTTGATGGAAAGCTCCATTAAAGAATTTCCGAGTTTTGGTTGAAAAACTCGGCAAGTCTCCATCCTTTTCAGCAGAGGGTGTTTTTATATTGCCATTACTTGTTGAATCAACAAACTTCATGGATGAGCAGTTAACCTCCCTGGGCTCAGTCAGCAACATAACTGGCTGGAGGTTTTAAAAATAATAAATACTACATGGAACTCGTTTTCCACTCCCTAGATTTCAAAATAATGTTAAAATCCACAAAATGTTTTCATACACTGTGCATGAAGATCCAATTATAGATTAGAGTCAACTGTTTGGACAAGGAATTCGTTGGAGATAACAGGCAAGACTTGTGGTAAAGACGAAAAGGATGTATAACTCCGGCCTCTTTCTTTAATGGAGCTTTCCCGTAATGGAAAAAACAACCTAGTTTGTAGTTTTACTGTTAAGATGTTGACAGTCACAACACCATGTTGGAAATACTGCCCTCTAGTGGCAATTCACTATAGAGCAAGTTCGGGTGACTGCACAAGTCATTGTACCAGACATTACCCCAATCTAACTTGCAAATGGCTTGTTGAATAGTTTCATTGTACAAGGCAAAAACTGTGTGCGCTGCAAGCAGATGCATAAAAGTGCATCATTTTCAAGACACATTTTATGGGTACGGAATGTTCTCGGCTCAACGGAATATTCCCTTGGGCACACACCCGCAATCCATTAGACCGCCAGAACGTTCCGCTAGACCGCATCATCGTGCCAAAGTACAAAAACAGTCCAACATGAGAGAATACATGCATTAGTATTTTTAATGTTCCAGGGGTCCACTGGCACTGTCACTGTGCATGCGCTGGAAAGCTTGTCCTACCGTTCCGACTTTTTGAAACACTTCTTAAGTTGACTGGAATAAAAGCACAACTACACCTGACAGACCTTAAAAATAAACAGAATGTTTAAAATAATTTATAAAATCCGTATAAAAAACATTGCTAAAAGTATGGCTGATTCTTGTGAACATAACACACCATGGAAGTGGGCGGCATCAAAAGTCTATACTCTGAGGTACCGCTGTCGTAGATTGTGCACTTGAGGATCTGTCTGTGGTTGAGGGCGCTGTAAGAGCGGACCCTGAAGTTGTAGAGGAGTTCTCAGCTTGAAGCAATGCCAACTGAGGCAAAAAGTGACAAACAAAATATTGGTTATGGATTTTGATGCATGGTTATTGATTATGGGTTTTGAGGCATAACAATATTGATTGGTAATGATAGAGGACAGGACAGGGTGTTGTGGCCGAGTGGTCTAAGGTGGTGGACTCGAGTTCTGAAAGTGGGTTTGAATCCTGGGCTGGTAAGTCGCGACACTTGTGTCCTTGAGCAAGACAATAATAATAATGATACTTAACATTTATACTGCGCTTAATACTTTGTTTCTAAACACTACAGTAATTTTCCTACTAGGTATGTAGAGCTACGTTTGAAGTATGAGACCTATTCCTTTACCAGTTTACATAGCACCATGTAATGGTTTACAAGGTGCTGTGGCGCAATATGCAGCAGATCAAACCAGGAACACCGGGGCGAACCCCTTCTCTTTACGATACGTGCACTGGGTTCTTTTACGTGCATTACACAACACACTAGACCTACGGCTTTACGTCCCATCCGAAGGACGAAGCAATAGTGGTTAAGTGTCTTGCTTAAGGACACGAGTGTCACGACCGGGACTCGAACCCACACCCTGCTGATCGAAAACACCAGAGCTCGAGTCCGGTGTTCTTATCAGCTCGGCCACGACACAACGGCTTTACGTCCCATCCGAAGGACAAAGCAATAATGGTTAAGTGTCTTGCTTAAAGACACAAGTTGTGTCTCTCCATCCTGGAGTACAAAATGGCCAGAGCTGGGGAGTAACTCGGAATGGACTGGCATCCTGTCCAGGGGGACTAGAAATATTCTCAGTCATTTAATGTCAATGAAACCAGATATAAACACCGGCCTGATGAGCTATATTGGCTCGGGACAGACTTTACTTTTTCTACCTGTTCAAGACCAACCAATCTAAACTGTATTAAGTTCTAAAACATACCTTCTTTCTTTCCCTGTGTTCTTTGCCAATACCGAGCCTGTTGGAAAAGAAAAACAAAAAAAATCAGTTAGGGAAAAATCCATATCTTGGCATGCTACTATACAAGCTGCTGCATGCCTATTTATACTATAGTTACATAAATAATAACAATAATAATAATAACAATAATAATAATAACAATAACAATAACAACAATAATAATAACAACAAAAAAGCAAAGCACTGGGGAAACATTTAGACGAAATAGGGACAACAGTAAGGGTAGATCTGTTACAGAAGGCGGCACTTTTGGGAACAGCGAGAATCCTGAGAAAGACCCGGGAGATCTAAGGCTACGGGACGTAGCCCGACTCAAGGAGTTACCGGCACAAAGGAAAATGTGATCTTTCTTTTGCATGCTGTGATAAAATGAAATAACAACAATAATAATAATAATAATAGTAATAATACTTGGTTGAGAAAATAGAATTAGTTGTTGCAAACTGCTTACCAACCAAAAGGACCTACATGTATGGTATAAATGCAAAAATTAGTTAGTGGCCTGACGTTTCAACCCTAGCAGGGTCTTTCTCTTTTAGCCTTTGAGAAAGACTCTGCTAGCCTGGCTAGGGTCGAAACGTCAGGCCACTAACTAATTTTTGCAATAATACTTGGTTCTTACATGTATATAGCACACATATCCTAGTATCTAGATCAAGGTGCTTTACAACATTTTTATCCCTGTTCATCAGGCGTACTTTGACCATTCCTCAAACTTTCTCAACTCCCTGGGGAGCATACAACCCCAAGCTGCTTAAATTAGCGCTACGGGAAGTAATTCAAAACAATACTGTCTCAGCCCTCACAGTTTCCCAATGTATACACCTGGGTTAAGAGAAGCAATCATGGTTAAGTGCCTTGCCCAAGGACATAAAAGTAAAGATAGCTCATCTCGACACTGTGTAAAGTCAAGTGGGAACTATCCATTGATGCAAGCTTTAGACTCATCCCTGAAAAACAACTGAAAGTTAAACTAATAATAATAATAATATCGGCTCTTATATAGCGCAATTCCAAAGAATGCTTCACACATTAATACCCCTGGCCACTGGGCCATTTATTTCATTCCTGAAACCATCTCAGCTCCCTGGGGAGTATACAGCCTGTGCTGCCAAAGCGCACTAAGCTAAATCATTCACAAGAACCATCTCTGCCCTCACAGGTACCAATTTCACCCCTGGGTGAAGAGAAGCAATTATAGTTAAGTGTCTTGCTCAAGGACACAAGTGTCATGACCGGGATTCGAACCCACACCCTGATGACTCAGCCACCAGAACTTGAGTCCGATGTACTTAACCGGTCGGCCACAAAAACACTTTTTTACAACACAGTCTTTTTTAAAGACTTACTTTGGGAGTCCTTTGTTCAGTCCTTCGAGGAGTACGCATGCCTTGCATAGAGGGCGGCTAGAGATATAGCTGCAGCGGGTACATGTCCCTTGAGTTGGCATTTTCACGTCCTTCTTTATTGATAGGCTCTCACCAGAGTGGATGATATCTGGGAAGGAAAAGATTTTGTTTTAACTAGAGCCACTTTAGAAGCCACAACTTGGGCTCCGGCTTTGTTTTTTTGTGGGTTTTTTAAATAATTTTTTTATATGAGATATCGTCAATATCAAGGTGAGGGCTACACTTAACTGATTTGGGCTATCAACCCAAATCAACTGTCACTAGGGGCACGTTGCCACATACTCCTGGGGTTGAAACAGGGTTATCCCCTTCACAGTCCATAAGAATGTAGGCATGGGTATCATCCACTAGGGGCATGGCTGGTAGAGCAGAATACACTAACTACTTTTTAAGGTCCCCCTATTTGAAGTCCCACCCCATTAGCAGATGATTTAAAAATACACCAACAAAGCCCAAGTCGTGGTTTCAAAAAAGCCATATGTATTGCTTCTTACAAAAAGAAGAGTTAAATTGGTACTTTGTCTAAAAGAAAGGTCAAACTTTCCACCCAACCTTTGTCCTTCGGATGGGGCATGAAGCTGTAGGCCATGTCAGTTGTGTAATGCACGTGAAAGAACCCATAAAACTTTATCATTAAGACAAGGGGTTTGCCCGGTGTTTTCTGGTATGGTTGGCTGCAGATTGAGCCACAGTACCTTGCAAGTCATTACCTGGTGCTTTGTAAATAAATGGGTCTTGTATTTCAAACATAGCTCCACATACTTTGGAGAAAAAAATAGTGAGTGCTTTGACAGTGTATATATCTTGCTTAAGAACATGAGTGTTGCTGATCAGAAACACCAGAGCTTGAGTCAAGTGTTTATGACCGCTCGGCCAGGACACGCCATGTCCTTAAAAATATGTAAATTGGACTTGAACCCACATTCTGCTAATCAGAAACACCAGAGCTTGAGTCCAGTGCGCTTGACTGCTCGGCCACGACACGCCATGTCCTTAAAAAAATTACACTTGACTCGAACTCACACTCTGCTAATCAGAAACACCAGAGCTCGAGTCTAGTGCGCTTGACCGCTCGACAACGATACGCCATGTCCTTAAAAAAATTACACTTGACTCAAACTCACACTCTGCTAATCAGAAACACTAGCACTTGAGTCCAGTGCGCTTGACTGCTCGGCCACGACACGCCATGTCCTTAAAAAAATTACACTTGACTCAAACTCACACTCTGCTAATCAGAAACACCAGCACTTGAGTCCAGTGCGCTTGACTGCTCGGCCACGACACGCCATGTCCTTAAAAAAATTACACTTGACTCAAACTCACACTCTGCTAATCAGAAACACCAGAGCTTGAGTCTAGTGCGCTTGACCGCTCGACAACGATACGCCATGTCCTTAAAAAAATTACACTTGACTCAAACTCACACTCTGCTAATCAGAAACACCAGCACTTGAGTCCAGTGCGCTTGACTGCTCGGCCACGACACGCCATGTCCTTAAAAAAATTACACTTGACTCAAACTCACACTCTGCTAATCAGAAACACCAGCACTTGAGTCCAGTGCGCTTGACTGCTCGGCCACGACACGCCATGTCCTTAAAAAAATTACACTTGACTCAAACTCACACTCTGCTAATCAGAAACACCAGAGCTTGAGTCTAGTGCGCTTGACTGCTCGGCCACGACACGCCATGTCCTTAAAAAAATTACACTTGACTCGAACTCACACTCTGCTAATCAGAAACACCAGAGCTTGAGTCTAGTGCGCTTGACCGCTCGACAACGATACGCCATGTCCTTAAAAAAATTACACTTGACTCAAACTCACACTCTGCTAATCAGAAACACCAGAGCTTGAGTCTAGTGCGCTTGACTGCTCGGCCACGACACGCCATGTCCTTAAAAAAATTACACTTGACTCAAACTCACACTCTGCTAATCAGAAACACCAGCACTTGAGTCTAGTGCGCTTAACCGCTCGTACGCTGGACTCGAACCCACACTCTACAAATCAGAAACACCAGAGCTTAAGTCCAGTGTGCTTGACCGCTCGGCCACGATGCACCATGTCCTTAGAACCCACACTCTGCTTTACAAAAAACACCAGGGCCCAATTTCATAAAGCCTGTGAGCACAAAAACTTGCTAAGCACAGAAAAACTTTGTTTAACAGAAACAGGGTACCTGCCAACATTCCATAAAGTTAACATTATTGCGACTGGTGCCCCACCCATTCTTTGCTAAGCAAAGACATTTTCCAAGCAGTATTTTCTGCTAAACAGCTTTATGAAACTGGGCCCAGAGCTCTAGTCCAGTGCGCTTGACCACTCGGCCACAATATGCCATGTCCTTAGAACCCACACTCTGCTAATCAGAAAACACCAGAGCTCCAGTCCAGTGCTTGACCGGCCTTGCTTATCATCTTGTCTTCTACACCATGCAAAGCTTCAAAGCCAACTCCTTCTCCCACCTATAATTGAGCTTGGTCTGATTTTCTCCAGGTCCTTCAGGTACGCTCTAGCATGGCCTCGGTAGGCATTAGGGGAATATATGCACTCAGTAGAAAAGTAGTCCAGCTTCTTAAAATAGGCGTACCTGTAAAAAGAGTAGAGAAGCCAACAAGGTGTCAGTTTCCCTTGCGGTTTATTACTTGACAATTAATGATAACAATAATTAAAGATTTATGAAGTGCTCCTTTATACATAACAAAAGATCAAAAGAGCATAAGAAATTTTAAAATGCACAAAATGGAAGAAAAAGGTTAAAGGAACAAGACTGGTCACCAGGGCCAAATGTCATAGAGTTGCTTAAAGGCCCTGTACACTATTGGTAAGATCGAAAAACACAAATGTTCACAGATTCACACATAACTTACATGATTTAAAGTAAGTAATGGTAGAAAGAGTTCCTTAAAATATTTCTGCCTAAAATGCTATCGTTTCTGAGAAATGAGTAAAACAATAGTTTTTATCGCGCGCGATAATAAACTCGATGTTTGAAAAACAGAAAACACATAAGGTCTCTTTTCACTATTTTCTCGTGAACTCGATGACCAATTGAGCTCAAATTTTCACAGGTTTGTTATTTCATGTATGTGGTTGATTACACAAAACATGAACACTGTCTGTGATTATTTTGTCAGCTCTGCCAATCCTGTATAATACCTTTAAGCGCAAGAAGTAGTTAAGCACAAGAAAATTATGCTTACCAGAATAAGGTTACCAGCCACACACCCATGTCACATGTACATTTTTTGACTGGTATCCTGCTCATTTCTGCTCAGCAGACAATTGTTAAGCAATATTCTCTGCTTAAGCAGCTCTATGAAATTGGGCCCAGGCCAGTGCCCAAACCACAGTAAGTGGATACATCTGTCCCGCCAACAGAGAACTAATAGTTACTTATTACATAGGCCTATCCCTGCTGGCATTGGTAATGTTTTGATCTTTTCAGGAGACAGACCTCTTTAACTATATACCTGTGAAAAGAAAATCTCATCTAAATGGCAAGGTGACCGCAGAAGAAAAACAAACAAAAGACAAAATAGACACTTAACAAACAATCCTAACTCGTTGGTTGACCAACTTAACTCAAGAAAACTCAACAGTTCATCAACTCTTTGTGTTATATCAAGTTGCTATAGATATTTTTATTTTCAAGATTTTGTATAAATTTAAAAAGAAGGGTTGATTTTATAAAAATATAAAGTGATATCAAATAATAAACCACAAGGGAAAAAGAGCGCCGGCACGTTAAACCGGAGGTCGTTGGTTCAAATCCCGCTCTAGTCAATTTTTCTTTGTTCAACCCAAAATCATTTAGAAATATAACGTCTTCGCTCAATTTTGTTTTCCTTGTTTGCGATACGCGAGAGACTTGCAGTCTGTTGACAATACTCACATAACTATTTCTTTTTCATATGTGTACTTGAACGGCTTGCATCTTGGAAGAGCTCCATCCGCTCCCTGTAGGAAGTCAACAAACATCAATTCATTATATTATTATTATTATATTATTAGTAGGGTAGATGGCCTTAGCTTTCGATCCAAACTGGACCTTCGTCAGAGGAATTAACAAGTACAAACAAAAACATATCCATTTATAGCAAAAAAAGGAGCAAAGGATTAGGGGAAGGTATCCAGAAAAAAGCGGGAAGATTATAGCCAATCAAAGTTATTAATTTACAGACAATGGGTTGGCTAAGAACCAATCAGAGTAAAGTAGTGAGGACAAAGGATGGTCAGTGTGAAAAGGGTGGATTACTGGACCATGAAGGAGGTAACTGCACTCTGGGTATACCAATGCAGGAAGCATGAAAGGGTAGGATAGGCGCACCTACACACATGTAGTTCAACCAGTGATAAATTCCGTTATGAGGCATCCTGGGTTTCATTTCCAGAAATATATATTATTATTATTATTATGGTGATCCCCTGGCTGCCGTTTCCCAGGTTGTATCTTAAACTCGGGTGTGTGATCCTTGGCTACACGGCAGTTTACGGTTGAATGGCTTCTGACTGGCACCCACCGAACAAGGATATTGACAAAATAGGGAGACAGCCAACATAGGGCTAGATAGCTCAGTTGGTAGAGCACCGGCACGTCAATCCGGAGGTCGTTGGTTCAAATCCCGCTCTAGTCAATTTTTCCTTGTTCAACCCAAAATCATATTATTATTATTATTATTATATATTTCTGGAAATGAAACCCAGGATGCCTCATAACGGAATTCATCACTGTAGTTCGCAAGCCTGAGAAAACCTGTCAACAAGGGTGCTTGCTATGTGAAACAGAAACACCAGGGTTAGCCCCACCTCTTCCACAATAAGTATTCTGGGTTCTTTTATGTGCACTACCATTCCTAGTACACAGGACCTACAGCTTAATGTCCCATCTGAAGAACAAAGCTTCATGTATTATGGTAAGGTATCTTGCTCAAGGACACAAGTGCCACGACCAGGACCTGAATGTAACGCGCACCAGCAAAAAGCTGAGGCGCACCTAGTTCAACCTGTAGTTTGCCAAATCTAAACCAGGACGGAGTTTATAAAGTCAACAGGAAATCAAACAGATAACTGCATAAACTAGGAATAAACTTAATTTAATCAATCTAGCCAATCACACTCACTGTTTACTCATACGTCACAAAACACCCTAAAAAAACACTCAACCCTGATTGTACACACCCCAGGCCATGGCTCTCCAAATAAGTAATTTGCATAGACACAATAAAATAGGATGGGACATAAAGCCGTTGGTCCCATGTGATGCGTAATGCACGTAAAAGTACCCAGTCCACTTATTGAAAAGAGAAGGGGTTCGCCCCGGTGTTCCTGGTTTGATTGGCTGCATATTGCGCCACAGCACCTTGTAAACCATTACATGGTGCTATGTAAAGGAATAGGTCTCATATTTTTAAACATAGCTCCACATACCTTGCAGGAAAATACTGAATGTTGGAATGCCTTGAGCGTCACTGAGTGACGGATATGAGCGCTATATAAGAAGCCATTATTATTATTATTATTATTATTAAAACAGATAGGAATTGATATCAGATGTTACACCGAAACCACACTGTGACCCTGCTAATCAGAAACACCAGAGCTTGAGTCCGGAGCGTTTGACCACTCGGCCACAACACACCACATATGTATGTTCACATCAAACAATACTTACAGTTATGACGGCCGTGCATCGTCGTAACCTGGCTACATCTCCCCTCAATACTGGATAAAATAAACAAACATTTACAAGAGTTAAACCATTGCTTACAAGTAAAAGTTATATATTGAACAAAGAAATCTTGACTAGAGCGGGATTTGAACCTGTGACCTCCGGATTAACATGCCAGCACTCTACAAACTGAGCCATCGAGCACTAATGTTGGCGGTCTTTCTATTTTGTCAATATCTTTGTCCCTTTAAGGTGATCCCTCTATTGGATCAACAATAGGGTGGACACTTGAACAAGTATTGCAAATTAGAATCAAAAATAAAACTGTCTCTCAAGTCAGGTAGTTTCTATCCGACCACAAACCTTCCCTTTTAAAGCTTCTTCTTTTGGTAACATTTTCCGGCGAGTTTTCTGACTGTTTGAAACCATTCAACTCCATGAAAGGAGGGTGGCACAACTGTGAACAATGCACTGTGAAGACGCATTCACCACGCAATACCACATTGCTAGCAGGCACACGCACATAGTAATTCCAAACCACACAGTGGATGATAATGAATGGTCAGAAGGAGGTTTAAAAAGGGGTAGAACTACAGCTCTTGGTTCATGTCTGCATTTTTCACCGAGTTTTGGTAGAGCGACTAGTCCAAAACAATCCCAAATGGGCTCCGATCATTTCGACTCACCATTCATGATTACTGTCTCTGCAATATCATCAGCATTATGACCTGATAGGACCAAAAAAAAAGAAACAGGAAACAAATAGATTAAAGGTAAGGTCATACTTTGATAATAGGGAGGTTTCGCATACGAACGGATACGGTTAGTGCGACGGATACGTCATCATTATGACGTCATACGCTACTCGCTATCCGCTATACGTGCAGACGACACTGATATCCCGCTTGCTACACGTAAGTAAAAAACACGTAGGAAAAATCGAACTTCTAGTAATTCTCCTGTATTTGTTTCCAAATATGTATGAATAGTATCAAAATAAATGAATCACTGAACATTGTACGTGTCATTTTGTTGATTTCTAAAGACTTTGAAATACGAAAAAATGCACTGTTTCTTCGTCATTTTCCTCTAAAGCTATGAACATAAGCTCGTCTATGGAGGATGCCATGTTGAACAGCGCCACTAAGTGCTGTGCTGGAACAGCGAACAGTGCCACCAAAACGCTGGGATTGCAAAAACAACAGAAAGGCTGCTAACGGTTACGGATAGCTAAACGTATGCGTATCCGTTCGCGTGCGAAACCTCCCTATTGCCCCCGAAAACAAATTGTGTAATTTCTATCCGAAAGCTTACTTGTCATAAAAATGGTAATGGTAGTGAGGATCCTGCGAAATTATTTCAAAATTAGAAATCAATAAGAACATTTGAATCTGGATCTGCTCTCCAATGCTGCGGCCAGAGATGCGGTTGGTACCCGCTGTCACCTCATTAAACGTGGATGGATGTGATGTTCTTATGAAAATACCTTGACAGTGTTTTTGCTGTTTTCTCAACAAGTAGACACTGTATTCAGTTGAAACTTTCACGTGAGACTTTCTTTATAATTTTGCCAATAAATCAGCATTAAATTCGAAACAATTATTATCTGACCTACCTATAATTCATTTTAAACAGTATAAGAAGACATACATTTGGCTTTCTAAACTTTCTATAAAAGGCCAAACTCGATCAGAAAGAAGACTTGCCAATGTTAGTTCCATTACTTCAGAAACAGCACTAACAATGGAATACTTCTGGAAACACTAAGAGGCTGCTGCTAGCCTTGTCCAAGGCAATTGAAAAGCGCCCTCGCGGTGGCTTCCCTTGGCACACAGAGCACACGTGATTGCTGCTGAATACGTACACAGTTCGTGCACACACAGTTCCTGCTGCGTGGCTAATGGCGAAGCGGGCGGGCTTACGCAAAGACTTATCGCTTCAATTCATTGTTCTCAAAAATGTGCACATGGTCTGAACTTTGAACAATGTAAAAAACCACCAGGTGTGTGTGCCAACACCAAGAATCGCAAGCTCTTCTATTGTGAAAACAAAAAGGCAGTGTGAAAACAAAAAGCATGTGAAGTGAATCTACACTGAAACCTCTGAACCCCATAAATGGACCAACATGTCTTACACTCTTCAGTCTCCTGATGATGACAAGAGCAAGCTAGTCGAAACGTTGAGATCAATTAAACTCACTCCGCGGCAGTGTAGTTAATAACGAGAAGTCCCCTTGATCCACTAAGCGAAAGTAGTAGTCCCGGCTGATTTCCTACCTTCCGCCCAGGTAGTAGTTAAAAAGCAGGACAGTTCTGTTCAGAACTGAGAAGTCTCCCGAATAATCTACTCCGCGACAGTAGAATAAATAGCAAGACAAGTTCTCAAAGAACAAAATCTACCTAAAAACCAAATATACATTGAATCTTACCTGTTACAATTTTGTCAGCTGTGACTAGCAGGGCTCCCCTGTCAAGAGCCTGTCGTCTGAACACACCACAGAAAGTACAGTTACTCTTCAGTCCTATCTGTTTGACAATAGCATCCATGGTCCAGCCATACAGTTCCTTCAACAAAATATAAAATAAAAGGTTATTGTGTGACAAAGTGTTTTTTTTATCCACACATGTGGCCCCCGGACACTCCATCGTGATCTACAAGCAAAGTGTAAGCCCTTGCTAAGCCCAAGGATCAATTTCACAAAGAGCTGTTTGATTTTCAAATGAGTATCAATCTTACACATATTATACAGGATTCATTTAGTAGAGCTGACAAAATAGTAGCAGACAGTGTTCATGTTTTGTCTGATCAACTATAGACCCATTGCACAACGTGGAACACACGTTCGAACATGATGCGCGCCCTTCCATTTTGGGAGTCAAACTGTACAAGAATCATACATGTAGAGTTCACTCCCAAAATGGAAGAGCGCAAATCATGTTCGAAAGTGCGTTCCGCGTTGTGCAATAGGTTTATATACATGAAAAAACAAACCTGTGAAAATTTGGGCTAAATCCGTTGTGTGAGTCAGGAGAAAACAGTCTAAGCCCACACACGTGCAAACACACTATCCCAGGCCTCAAACTTCAACATTTTTAGGGCAAGGCCACTTTGGCCTTGGAGCAAGCCAAATTTTGGAGGGCACCAAGGCCAGTAGATTGGGCACCAAGGCCAAAAATGCAATTTAAAAAAAGGCACGAAGGCCATCAATAAATAATTAGTTGTAAATCAAGTAATGCATTAGTTACCCCAAGTTTTTTATACACAAAATTAAAAATATATAAATTGGAAAATTGGCCAGAGGTTCCCCTATGGGTGGTTAACCCAATGAAACAATTTGCATGAATAAAATATTGATAAATCACATCTTATTCATAAACAAACTGTAAAACTGTAAGCCACCAGATGTCAACACACTTTCCAGGTTAAAAAGAACATAACATCCACTCCTATGAGTCACAAAACCAGGTCACAAAACCACAAAGACACCGCACACAAGCACGCACACAAGCACGCAAGCAGCTAGTCTTTTGAGTGAAGCAAGAGTATTACAAACTAAAACAATTGTATAACAATCTGTAGAGGATTAACAACAGAGACACCTCACGGGCGGCTTGTCTTTTGAGTGTTACAAATTGTATAACAAACTGTAGAGGATTAAGATAAGACTAAGAGTAATTGGGTCTCAATAGGAGTGTCAATCATTCTCCCAGGTGAGGCCTGGATAGTGTCTGGGGCCAACATTAAATAAAGAAAAGGATCTCCAACTGTCGGCTTCGTCTGTGTAGAAAAGTTTGTTTTTTCGTAATCATTGACAACTGTGTACAAAATATTCAGAAAAATCGCGGCAGCTGGTGCTTCTGAACAACACTGATAATGTATTTAACTTCTATTAAAAAGGGCACCACGGCCAACAGGGAATAAGGGCACGGCAATTATGGCTTTGAAGAAGATGATTTTTGGAGGGGCACCACGGCCAGTAACAAGGGCACCGACGGCCATGGCCGTCGTGGCCGTCGTGGCCGCCGGGAAGTTTGAGGCCTGCTACATGTATCCTTAATTTTTGTTGTAACAACCGAAACCAGGTGTTGCATTTTTGTAGGTTTTCAGATACAGTTTTCTTGAATATGACTTCCTTTCGGGAAGACATATTTCACAGAAAAAAACCAGTTCTAGTATGAACTTCATAATCAGTAGCCTTTCAGACTAAAATTAAAACAATGTTGTTTTTTACCCTTACCAATTCTGTTTAAAAACCTATCAAGAGCGGCTCTAAGGTCAAATTCAGTTTTGTGATGAACTCATTTTCAAACATAAAGGCACTGGACACTATTGGTAATTACTCAAAACAATTGTTAGCATAAAAACTTACTTGGTAACGAGCAACGGAGAGCTGTTGATAGTATAAAACATTGTGAGAAACCACTCCCTCTGAAGTAACGTAGTTTTTGAGAAAGAGGTAAATTCTCACTGAAATATTTGAATCTGAAAAAGACTTCAGGCCGGAAGCCTTTTCAGGCACCTGAAAGCACACAAATTTGTGCAACAAGGGTGTTTTTTCTGTCATCATTTTCTTGCAACTTCAATGACCAATTGAGCCCAAATTTTCACAGGTTTGTTACTTTATGCATATGTTGGGATACACCAAG
This sequence comes from Leptasterias polaris, assembly GCA_037783415.1. NCBI lineage: Eukaryota > Metazoa > Echinodermata > Asteroidea > Forcipulatida > Asteriidae > Leptasterias > Leptasterias polaris. Next base: position 1,232,276 of record JAZGTN010000156.1, on the reverse strand, counting down.
TGAGAATTCTGGTCTTTGACAATTACAAAACGTGTTCAGTGCCTTTTAAGATCACTAGGTCGCAGCAGACTAATGCGTATACCTGGTAAATTACCCTTTCTTACACATGTACAAATGTACATAGACTGACACTGACTGAGTATGCACACATTTCTTAAAACAATGGATACACAAGCAACCTCGTTCCCAGTGGTGTATGATCACACCGCGCCATGTTTTTTTCTTTCCTAGAATGCCTTGCTCGATTGTATCCCCCTGGAAGTGTGACTTTGAAATATCCAAATATACTGGATATTTTAATTAGTCAAGTGGTTGATCCATTCTGTGTTAGAGACTACGCAGAGTGCGCTGACAACAGACTCATCGAGTCATGAGCAACTGGCCCCCTCTCATTCTTTTTCGATCTTGTGATACATCTAACTGTATGCAGTTTAGGGTGACCATATAAATACATGATTCATTTGAAATGTATTGCGTCGAAATACATGAATTTTTACACGCTCGTACTGAGCGCCTGACAAGCGCCTATAGGGGCGATCGAAGGTTTTTAACAAGCGTGCACGCATAGCAGTCACTTTTGGTAAGCCAATCAGCGTTGATTATTAGTGCTTCCCTTCCAGGGGTTAGAGACGTACGAGGAGCTAATGGCCGATACAGTGCGCCTGCCCATGGTAGCGAGGCTGACGCACAATGTACAAATGTACCTAATGAGTCTGCTGCCACCAAGTGTCCAAAGCAGGAGGTAACATCAAGATAAAGATCACTTTGGCAATACATCTCGTCTTATATCATGTTTACTGTGGAATCTTTTCTTTTGTGAAATCGAAACCCTGGCCTAATGTTCTCCGCGAGGGAAAGCGGTAATAGCCTCCGTGCCCCCTGGTCAATGCCCAGTCCAAATTAAAATTTCCCGCACCACAGACTTGACAGAGGGTGGTGCCGTTTACTAAAGGAGAAAGTGCCTTGGCCTTAGTATCAAAGTGAAGCCACACATGCTCAAACAGATTTTTAATCACACTGGTATTTTGGTTAACTGTGGATATTTCAATACGTTTCAAATTTCTTTCTCGATATGCAACAATATAAAGCATTCCCTTTTCTTCATAGTTTGCCTCCACTGTGGATATGATTACCCATTGAAAAACATTGTTCTTTATACGTCTCGTCGGCCTGCCACAAACTGAGGTATGGAGCACCACAGAAAAAACTCTTGTTTTTGGAGGAAAATCGCAGTTGAAGTTTAACTAAATTTCAAACAGCTGTTTTGGGGACTGCTTACTATTAAAGGCAAAGTATACATGTACCTTTGGTTTTTGAAAGCGCTCGATTGTTTTAATCCTGTATCATGTATATAAATCTAGATATATACATGTACAATAAAACTAACCTGTGTAAATTTCATTTCAAAAGGTGGTCGCGTTTTGAGATATCGCCGAAAAAAAACGCAGCGAATATGTCCACGCAGGAAGAATAATCCCTAAAAGGAATACGCAGTATGAGAAGCGTTTCTGACGGAAAAGTTTCTCAGATTCAAATTTTAGGCCATAAAAACTGATCTTTTTACATAACCACATTACTTCGAAGTGAATGTTTCTCAAAAGGTTTTTTAGACAGTTAAGACAACCGAGGACCAGTCAAATTTCACTCCAAGTAGTCTGGCTGGCTAGTTTAGTGTTGAAAAGCATCCCTATAGACCTTATGCATTGACGTCACCAAGCCGCCATCTTAGAGGTAAACTGATGATGAAACAATGGAAACGCGCTGATTTGTACGCACGGCGCACAAGACTGGCCAATGAGCATCTTCCTTTTGACCTCTAGGTGAGGGCGCCCTACTCAAATGACGTCATATGCATAAGGTCTATCGAAAGCTGCTGTAGGCTTCTAACCAATGATTTTTGATTGCCATTAATTTTAAGAGTGATTACCAAACGTACACCTTCCCTTTAGAAAACTATTTTTTTAATACCAATTGGTTATTTTGGACAAGATTTGCACAGGAAGGGTATCAAATAAAATTTGCATTTTACACCATTTTTAATGTGCAGTTAGAGACTTGTAATATTTGTTCAATTTTCACAAGGACTCTATCGATTGAAAATGAGTGCATCACAAAACTGAACTTTGACCCTAACCACCGTCGAGTGTCTTCTAGAAACCCAGCTAAATGCATCGAAATGCAACACAGCTGAAATGAGAACCCTGCTGAACTGCAGCAAAAAGTATAATTAGAGGATTTTGTTGCATTGTGAAGTGAACTGGGCCCAATTTTATGAATCTGCTTACCGAAGCAAAGATTCCACGCTTACGCCAAGCGTACATGTGCATGTGTGTGTAGTTCACGGGTTGGCAGAGAATTTTTGCTAATGCGTGTGTGTACTCCGCGTTACTAGGCATTGTTCGCTTACACAGCTAGCGCACAGTAAGCATAGAATGGTGATCGTAAGCGCAGAATTCGGCTGTAAGCAGAGCCAGGAAATTGGGCCCTGTTCTTCTTCTTCTTCTTATTATTATTATTATTTCAAATATCAAATAATAAACCACAAGGGAAACTGACTGGGGAAATTTTGAACATTTTGGGGTTGAACAAAGAAAAATGGACCAGAGCAGGATTTGAACCAACAACCTCTGGAATAACATGCCGGAGCTCTACCAACTGAGCTCTCTAGCCCTGTATGTTGGCCATCTCCCTATTTTGTCAATATCTTTGTTCAGGGGTGCCAGTAAGAAGCTATGACACCTGTAACTGCCATGTAGCTAGGGATCACACCCAAGCTTATGATACCAACTGGGAAGCAACAGGAGCAGGATCACCTTGAGGGGATGCAACTTTTTGTTGTACTTGGTGATTTTTGTTGCATTTGGAAGGGACACACTGCTAACAAAATTTATTCTTGAAATAAGAAACAAATCTTACTTCAAGAAAATTTAAAAAATTGTGTCACTCCCTAGAAAATGTTTTTATAGATAGGTTGCAGTATGATGTAGGTCGGCCATCTTTACGGGCAATTTGGAACACACAGTCCCGCGTTACGCGTGAGAACGGCGTGCAGCACGCGCACATTTCACACAACTCATTGCATGATTGGTTAGTGAACGACGCGGCTGCGTTAATAATTTGAGCGCTTGACGCGCCTGCAAGCCAAAATGCGATTTGCCCGTAAAGATGGCGTCTACTGGGAACTATCTATTAATTTTTGGACACAAGAAAACAATTATTGTAATAAGCGTATTCCTGATTTCAAGAACACCATTTTTAGCAATGTATGATGTAGGATTCAGATGTTTTTCTTACCTCATATGAAACTATTTTTAAGGGCAAGTCATACTGCATCTGATTCCTCTTCACAGTCTGGTTAAAAAAAACAAAATATCAGACAACATGAACTGGTTTAGAATTGAGTGTAAAATACTTTTTGCGGAAAATAATTTAAGCTAACGCTCCTATTGATTGACCATTTCTTTTTAAAACCGTTCAAAAATACATTCCACACATTTTGCCACAGCTTTGAATGTGTACACACTCCATATCTTACACTTGTTGACAAGTCGTTAATGTTTGTCGCGGTGTGTCGAGTTGCGTGTGGTGGTAGCGTAATAAAGAATGCTCTCGTGAGATCACTGCTCTCGCGCGAAGTTGCTGGCTGCCGACTCTTTTCATGTGACCAGTCTTGAGAGCAGTAGTCTCGCGCAGAGCAGCCCTCTCGCAGGGATATTGCGAGAGAGCCATTCCACTATCACCGCGACAGACATTTAACGACTGGTCCACAAGTCTATTCATAGCTCAATACCAATGCATTAAAGTATACATGTACTCTGCCACGATGCATGGTCAGTGAAAGAAATGGGGAAAGTCTGTTAACTCTTAGATCTTATTTCGGTACTTCCCCTTATAGGCCGAGCACCTTATACGCAGGGAATTACGGTATACAGTGCTTAACACACATTGGTGTTAGGGTTTAACATAAATAAGTTAGTATTCAAACAAAGAGTAGTGGATTACCTCTAGTGAGTCATCTCTGTATCCAGTAATGCCTTCATCTATTGACAGCAGCACAATGTCCAAACCATAGTCATATCTCTCATTTAATAACTTCATGATGTAGGCCAGGACGGTTGAGTCTTCATCGTCGGAGAAATAAGAGTCAAAATCAAACCAAGAGTCAGTTTTACTTGAACTTCAACATTTTGTAAAGGTATTATCAGAGGCCAACTTCGCGCAAGGACAATCGTTTACCATAGTTCGACTTAGTTAGCCCGAACTCTGTCTAGTTGACGATAGTTGGACTACGCTAGTCGACTATTTGGAACCAGCCTACGGGGCATGGTCGCATTGCTGGTTATCAATAGTCGTTGTCATAGCACAGTGCAGAGTGGACCAGTTATAAGAAAATGAAAACGTACATGTTACGTTAAGTCAGCGGTCGCATTGACATGACATGACATGACTAGAGTTGTTCGCACTACAACTTCTAGCTAGCCAACATTTGCGTCTTGCAATGAAAAAGGTTAACAAATTGGCTGATGTTTAAAAAACATTCAACAAATGGGGGAAAAGTTTTCCTGATCATGGAGATTTTTTTAATTTGTTTATCAAAACATGGAAAGAACGGTTTATTTTCAGGGAACTTTCTGCCGAATCAGGAAGCGCTGGCAGTCTGCTTACATGTGTATATAATAGACCAATTTGATTACAAAAATGGTGACCTTGTACATGTACATCTAATGCATTTCCCGACGGGCAAGAAACTACTACACAAGGGCCATATATGGGAAAATTTACATTTTGTGTCATAATTTTCACATAAATTCAAGAGTTACAAAAGCAACAGCTGTACAGCTTTTGAGGTCCCCCCTTTCTTCATATCAAAAGTTGGGAAAAATCAGACAGTGCAATCTCCATAAAATAATATAAGATTTATTGTATTCTGTATTGAGCTGTGTACAAACTGTGCCTGCAGGAAGTCCAGGCTCTGTGGTTCTTTTGTAAACATGTGATGTCACAGGTCACATGGTCTATACAGCAATCTCTCACTGCAATGTTCAATTATTACTTCTATTTTATGTATTTTAAGAGATAATATTGTAACACAACCACGCCCAGTCTCTTATACAGTGTAGGCTTAAGCCAAATGTAGCTACATGGCAGACGGGTCAAGTATCCCTCTGGCCTCTGGCACGTTACATGAAACAATACAACGCAAGAGGATCACTCTGAATAAAAAAAAAAAGGATGAGACTACCTTTGCCTCCCGATGCCCCAACGGCAACCCTCTCCCCTCGCCTGAACAGTCCAGCATCTGTTATGGTTTGGTGCACCTCCGCCTCGAATGCGCTGAAGAAACATTGCTTGCACAACGCATCTCCCTGTAAATAAATGCAAAACAATCAATTCCAATCAATTCAAATCAATTCCAATCAATTCAAATCACAAATGCCTTGATACAAGAAATGGGCCCAATTTCATAGAGCTGATTTTTATTACATTGTTTGCAGAAAATATTGCTTAACAATTTTCTGCTAAGCAGAAATGAGCAGGATACCAGTCACAAATTGTACATGTGACATGGTAGTTTGGCCGGTAATCTTATTCTGGTAAGCAAAATTGTATTGTGCTTAGCTACTTTTTGTGCATGAGTAGCTCTATGTAATTGGGCCCTGATGTTAGCTTAAAGGTTGTCTCTAAGGTCAAAGTTCAATTTTGTGATGCACCCATTTTCCAATATATAGACCTGATGAAATTGGGAAAAACAAATTACAAGTCTCTAACCTCATGTCAAAGCGCACAGCGTTGGGTAATTGTCAAAGACCAGTATCCTCACTTAATGTGACCCAGTATAGACCATGTGACCTGTGACCTGTGACATCACATGTTTACAAATAAGCCACAGAGCCTGGACTTCCTGCAGGCGCATTTGTACACAGCTCAATTGAAGAATACAACAAATCTTTTGATATGATGAAAAGGGAGACATTTCAAAAGCTGTACAGCAGTTGCTTTTGTAAATTTTGAATTTATGTGAAAATTATGACACAAAATCAGGGTTCTGCCCAGGATTTGTTTAGTGCCGGAATTTTTTTTTTTCCTAGTACAGTCAAGTCAATTTCCTTTCGATCGTGCACGGAGTGGTTACACACGTGCGCCCTGCAGCTGTGCCTTGAATGTAGGCCCTCAGTGCGCGCACGCCTTTACCGCCATGGGAAAACAATTTACAGCATCTACAGTATAGCATGGTGCTTACTCTGCAGTTCATTTCCGTTGTATTAAACGCTGTAGAATAGGGTTCGCAACATGATGAAACTGGTATCATGTTATTCCAAGCGTAAAGCTATAATCAGCGTGACTGGAAACCATTGCAAAATCAATGCGGGTTTCGTGCGTTGGATATACATCGTACAGGCGGGAGGAATGCTCGATCCTGGATCATTAAAATAGACTCAAACCAAAGAAGTAGGCTACTCGAAACTTTAGATAAAACTGTTTACTGGTAAATAATTTGTTTTACACGTTGTTCAAAATATTTTGAAGGAAATGGGCAAAAAAAAGGGAAAATGTGTGGTGGTCGGAAAAAGAAAAAATTCTGCGAGTGCCGGTCGGGGAATCATGAGTGCCGGTCGGGTTTTCCGGCACCGACCACCGTGGGCAAACCCTGCAAAATGTAAATTTTCCCATACATTGTAGCCCAGTGTGTACCTGTAGTTTCTATCAGGAAATGCATTATAATGTACAAGGTCACTACTCTGTAAACAAAGGTATTATGGTCTATACTACAATGTATATTGAAATAACAAACCTATACATGTACATGTACATGAAAGTTTTAAGCTTAACCGGTCATTGGAGTCATGAGGGGAAAAAGGGGAGAAAAAAGGGTAACAAAACTTGTTTTGACTCGCAAGATATTTTCATTGTTTTCAAACATTGAGTTTTGAACTTGCAAGATCAACAACTATTGCATTTCTTCAAGCATTCAGATTTCAAAGGGATTTTCCCACCATGACACCATGACCATCTTTATACCATGTACATGTACGTTGTCTGCAAATCAGTGAACATTTAAAAATTCTACTCCTACCAGTGGTAGACACACCCTTTAAAAAGGGTGTAAAATGTCATTTATTTAATACTCTTTCTGAGCGAAATTTGAAACATGATGTCATCGGACAGCACAAATAAACTGGTCTGTACATTCCAAAGAGAATTTTTGGGGAAGTCAAAATGTCAAATTCAATTTCATTTTGATTGATTCAATTTATCATTAAAATTCAGGTACGAATACGAACTCAAAATTATTTGCAAAAAATCCCTATTTCATGAGAAATACGGACTGATGAAACAAACTGAGTGGTGTGCTAATAAAAATACAAGCTAACTGGCCCTGTTGGCTAGTCACTGAAAAAGTTAACGGCAAACTATGCTAAGCGATAATTTCTGCTCCGAAAGAGCTCAATGAAATGTGTCCCACGCTGCAACAAAAAACAACAAAAAGTTCTCCCTTTTTGTCTCAAGTTTAAAATCCATTATCTCTAAAATCAAAGCATTGATTTGTAAATCTGGACAGCACATTGGTACACACTGTATGTTGCACATATCTTACATATAATACAGTTCACTGGAGTTCATTGTTACACTAGATTGTGAACTTCAATGGCCCACTTAAAATTGCACTTTCTTAATTGTGATTCATTTAGCAAAGTTCCAATTGTTACATCACAAGCAATTGAAGGCTTGCTCTATGAAATAAAAAATGGGTTTCAGCTTTGCAGGTGGCAAACAAACTGGAAAATTTAGGCACATATCCAATTCCCCCAAACTCCAGCATATCAGTCACTAAGGGGCTGAGCGCCCTGCGTAAAAGAAAAAAAAGGGACCACTGTCAACACGTATCCTCCATCCATCTCCTGACATGCCTGAGTCAATACTACAAGTTTGCTGTTAGTGACATCTAATACTATAGGGTAACTCGATCTTGGCTTACCCCAAGTTTCAGGCAGCCTTTGTGTGTGTACTTGTTTGGGCAGGCTGGCGTGACAGTTGGTGCCAGTCATGCCAGTGTGGGTTTTTCACCATGTTGTGTCGAGCGACCTAGGAGATTTGAATGAGCTTTTAAGTCCATCTTGAGTGTAATTGTATGGGCTAGTCACTCCTTATTTGAGAATCTTCCCCCTGTGGTCGCTGGAGGCAGAGGGGGGGGGGGGGGGGGGGGGGGGGGGCAGTGGAGCCGGGATGGAGTTTCACTGGAAACTGCTAGCTTTGGTCAAGCTCCCTGTACACACAAGGACAATAACACTCTGAATTTTCAGAACTTGAGAATAGAAACAAGACTATTTTTTTCCTTCCAGACCTACATGTACACATGTACAGTGTACATAATGTTCAAAATCAAATCTTGATTTTGATAAAGATCTTCCATGAAGACGAGTGAGATAAATCCTTTCTGGGTGCTTATTCAAAAAAAAAAAAAATGTTTGGCCTAATGCATGATCAACTGTGCAGAACAAAAACAATTTCTCAATGTTGATTCGGGTGTTGTAGAATAAATTCTGGCCCAGTAAATATTTTGAGCTCAGCGGTCAGGGCCCAATTTCATAGAGCTGCTTAAGCAGAAAATATTGCTTAACAATTGTCTGCTAAGCAGAAATGAGCAGGATACCAGCCGAAAAGTGTACATGTGACATGGTAGTTTGGCTGGTAACCTTATTCTGGTAAGCCAAATTTTGTTGTGCTTACATGTAGCTACTTTTTGTGCTTAAGCAGCTCTATGAAATTGGGCCCAGGTCGGTTTTCTCTCCACATTCATGCCCTGCAGGGTACATTGTAGGCAACAGATGCAATAGCCTCCATGGTCCTGGCTGTTGCCCTACAGAATGTTCCAGTCAGCAACTTCCCTCATTGAGTTACCCCTTTTTTACGGTCATTAGTTTTTAGACCAAAGGTGCACCCTCCCTTTAAAGGGTGTGCACAACATTGGTAATTGCCGAAGACCTGTATCCACACTTGATGCCACCTAACATACATTGTACACATCATGAAATAACAAACCTGTGAAAGTTTTTAAGCTCAACCGGTCTTCAGTTCAGAGTCATGAGAAAACAGTGAAAAACCCCATTTTTTTCAAACATCGGATTTTATCCTGCAGGATTTATAAAGACTTTTGTTTTACTCATATTTCCTAAAATCTTTGGCATTTCAAGCAAAACTACTTCAAGGGAAATTTCCCACCATGACCATCTTTAAACAAGTGTGCAAATCTGTGAACATAAATTTATATTTTCAATCTTACCAGTGTTGTACACACCCTTTAAAGTACAGTGTAATGAAATGTACCCATTGGAGTGGACAGACCGTGGACAGACCCACTGCTGCTTACTGGGCCCAATTTCATAAAGCTGTTAAGCAGAAAATACTGCTTAGCAAATTTCTATGCTAAGCAAAAAATGAGTTGGGGACCAGTCACATCAAGGTAAACTTTATGGAGTTTTGGCAGGTAACCAGTTTCTGCTAAGCAATATTTTTCTGTGCTTAGCAAGTTTTTGTGCTTACATGCTTTATGAAATTGGGCCCTGGTGGGCAAATTTTTGTGCTTACTTAAGCAGAAAGACATCCGAAAGCAAACGAGTATTTCATAAACGGATAATTTACATTATTGCATCACTCAATCTGCTTACAAAAAAACCGCAGGCAAGCCTGTTTGCTTAAACGGGTTAGAGGTGTTAATGAAATAGAAATTCTACTGATGGTTGCTCCATTGTCTGTCTACAAGCTTGATGAAATAGGGCGCTGGACAAATTATCTAGTCATCTAGTCACGCTAAGTAATATGTTTGTTTGTTTGTTTTTTTGTTTGTGTTTATTAAATGATCTACCCATCAAGGAAACTTGGCAAAGCTCCCACTAGGGGATATAAACACCAAGCTGGCAACAGCCAATTTCTCTCATACAAACATTGGTTTCACATCTATGATTATGAATTGCACAAATCAAGGAATTGTGATTCAGTAACTAGACGACAATACTTATTCTAGTCGTTGTAGAATCAGCAGTTAGCTTGGTAGGATTCGAACCCACAATCTTGTGGTTGCAAGTCCTGCAGTCTGACCATGACTTGACCACAGTGACTTGATATATGTACATGTGCACTTTGCATTGTCTTATTGACCCATGTAACTGTTTTTTGGACTGAGTATTGAAAACAAGAAAACAACTCAAAGAAAGAATATAATTTTTTTTATTAAATCACCTTTTTATTTTGTGTGTTTTTTTAGTTGGTTTTGTTTTTGAAAAAAACTTTTAAAAAACGAAATAAGTGATACAATTTGTGTGCCATGAACTACATAAAACTAAAGTATTTGCAGAAACAGAATCGAGCACACATTAAACTCAATATGGTAGGGACCATCTGGGTCCCGGAAATTTTGAACAAGAATGGCACAATCTATACGTTTACATATTGTCAGGGTTCTCCCCAAACACAAGCTAGCATATCGAGCTGATATGCGCTAATTGAGGGCTGGATATGCGCAAATTTCAGCCTGATCCCCCCAAAAAATAATAAAAAATAAATAAAACTACCAACAACAACAACCATTTTATTACTTTTTTTTATATTATAATTTCAAAACAAACATCAAGAGAAAAAATATAAAGAATGCTCCAAATTACACAGGGCTTTTAAAACCAATAAACACAAAGCAGAAAACATTCCGAAAACCTTGTTTCAATTCAGCGTGCTTTAGCCAAACATCCAACAATTTGGCTCCAGAATGCCCCTCAGTTTAAAAAAATCTTGGGGAGAACCCTGATTGTGGTAAATTTTTGTATCATTTTGCATTATAACATTTCATTGCCAAACCATATTCACAGCAATCCCTTGCTTAATACTCCCCTGCTCCCACCACATAAACACAGGTCCCCCGCTCTGACAACCAGCACCCCCCGCCCCCTGAAAAGCCGATTCTAATGGCTTTCTGATCCAGATGGTTTTGTCTACGGGCAACTTGTCCACCAAGTGTGCATGCGACGAAACCCCGGTGGCACTCTTCAGTTGATATTATTCAGATCGGTGAATGGAGGGGGTGAGTGTGTGTGCAAGAGACTTGTGGTTGTGTGCGTACTACTACTACAGACTAGGAGTTTGAAGTCTTACTGCGTACCAGGGCGACCCGTCCTTGGAACAGATGGTGTGGGAGGGCTACCCCGCACTGAGGCCACACTCGACCCATTAGAAGAGACCAGGGTGAAAATATCTGATTGATTTTATACATAGAGTCCTCGCAGGGTGACAACAACAAAACACACTGTGGCGCATATGTTCCTTAGTGGGGGCCCTTCCCAGCCTATTATACATGTAGCATCCAAAGTCACTTTTTGAGGTTTTTTATCAAAAACATGTCTGCCGGACACCGGATTTGTCAATTCCTGGGATGCTGTACTCAGCAGGGCTTCTTTAGTTTTTGGTTGGTGAAGCACGCAATCAATTGCAGGGCTTGAATTATCCACTGGACCAATGGCCCCCAGCAGAGTTTTCCCTTAAAGGCAAAGTATACACGTGTTTTTGGGACTGTTCGATTGTTTCAATCCTATATTATCAATATACAGGTATAGCAGTGTTTCTGACAGAAAAGTTTCTCAGATTCAAATTTTGGGGCATAAAATCTGCTATATTTTTACAACCACATTACTTCAAGTGAAATGTTTCTCAAAATGCTTTATACTATCGTAAGCTGCTGTCCATGTAGGCTTCTGGCCAATACGTTTTTATTGCTATTAATTTTAAGAGTGATTACCAAACGCATACAGACCCTTTAACTTTGTCAGTGACTAACAAGTGGGACCAGTCAGCTCTTGTCATTTCACCAGTCCGCCCGACATTTTCCTTAGTTCACAAACAGACATACATACGGATGCTTTCCAACACTGAACTTGCCAACCGGACCACTTATAGAGAATTTTGAGTGGTCCTCGGGTGTTTTAACTGGTATTGTTTTGGTCAAATGAAAATTTCAAAACAAAAACTTTTCATTTATCTTTGGAGGAGACAGACAATCAGGGTCTGCGATGGCACAATTTTAGGACTCTGCCTAACTGCAAGTGAAAACATACGTACATCAGAAATTCAGAGTTATTTAAATTTATGTAAGCAGTGAAAGGACTGCAAAATTCCTCAGTCTAGCATCATTATTTTTTCTTTTTCACAAATAGTTAAGAATTCCACTGTCTAAGGTCATCTGTTTTCTTTTTAAAGAAAATCTTCATAATTGTTGTGTTCAAGGAGTCTTAGACCCACCCCCTCCCACCCCTGCCCCTATCCACCCCTGCCCCTATCCACCCCTGCCCCTATCCACCCCTGCCCCTATCCACCTCTCCCCCAGCTTGCCCAGAAAAAAACTGTTCTATAGAGAGGGGGCTGATCAAAAACATGCATTTGATTAAAGTAGGTGTTAAACAAAATTTACATTACATGTATGTGGCAAAAGTTACCCTTTCTTTTGTAATGTTACTATAACTTGTAACATACATGTAGGCCTATTATACATTTTACAGTAACTGATAGTAAAAACTTTCTAGCATGTCCAAGACCTGTAGTTTGTGAAAACTAACGAACAAGGGCAACTCAGAAGAAAAAAAAGAGAACACAAACATGACAAAGGCGTTGCTTGGCAAACAAATCAGACCACACACTATGACTGAATCCAACGGTGGAACGCACAATGCAAAACATCTCCCTTTTTTTACGTCAATGTTTCAAAAACAGACAAACTGTGAACAAGACAAACTGTGAACAAGAAACACCGTGATCGTTAAAACCCAAGGGCTAAACGGCAGCCTGAATAGGGGCCGGCGTGGCCAGGCGAGCGTCAGACCATGGTTAAATTGTGCTTTAATTCCTTTAAAATTTGTCAGTAATTATTTGCTCAGAGGAACGCCAGCTGTCAAGCCAGCATGTCGAGGTGGGAGACATGATGTACACTACATGTGCATTATGTACCCCCCCCCCCCCCACAACCGCAACGATGGTAGGGGAGCCCCCAGAGCGGAGAATGTATGGTTGACATATGCAGCGTCAACTGGGGTTGATCCACACTCATTACTTACTGTTTTGGTTACAACCTTGCTGTTACAGACAATACTCACGTCGTTACACTAAATAATATAGAGCTCAGCCTAAGGGCTCTTACACCGTACTTACATTACACCGTACGTACATGTACTCTTTAGGTTTCTCCCTCTTACGTTGTACATAGCCAGACAAAACTTTAATAGAAAGAAAAAAAAATCTCTTCTTTTTGTTTCAATTAATAAGGCAAAGTATACATGCCTTTAATCTTTGGAACCACTCAATTGTTTTAATCCTATATAAATGTAGTAGTACAATGAAAATCTTGTGAAAAATTTGTTTCCAAAGGTGCTGGCGTTTTCCACGCAGGAAGAATAATCCCTAACACAATCTGAGAAACGTTTAAGACAGTAACGCTTCTCAGATTCGAAGGAGTTGAGGCGGTTTTAGGAACGCTAAGGTTCAAACGAACAAGGGTACAATGTACATTTAATACATGCTTTGAGGGGCCTTTTTGGCTTGGGAAAAGTACATACATTTTTTTATTGATGTTTTAATAATGCACTACATGTATGCTTTCAATTACAGTACAACATGTTTGCGAGTTGATATTTGCTACCTTACGAAAACCGAGGACAAAACAAACAAACAGTTTTAAAAAACAAAAGGTCTCCATACAGGGGAATTATAAAACCTGGGGTGCTCCATCAAGGAATTTTGTGTACGAGGTATTTAATGTGAGGATGTTAAGTACAGGGACAAAAGAAAGAACAAAAGATGTCTCCACAGGGATGTAAACAAAATAGAACGTGTCTACTGTTAACAGCATGTACAATGTACCTTGCAAGGTGAAATTTATAAGAAAGACCAATTTTACCCGCACCAAATTTACACAGGCCTACATCAGACCAAGCAATCAAAATCAAATTTGTCAATCCATTTCTCTGCTAATCACACCAAGCATCTTGTAAGAAAAGAAGCTTAACACATCACAGTAAACATCAGACAGACCACCCCAGGGTCACGCTGCACTAAATGCCTCCCTCATTACCGACCCCCCCCCCCTACACACACACACACCACGACACACAAAAACCCTGATTGAATTAGTCACGCCTTTTCATAACTAACTAGATTCCTATGATTTGATTTTAATATCCTCGGTGGCTGTTATCATATCTGATTGTGGGACTACAGAGGAGGATGTACGCGCGGGACAAACGCCACAACGGAAAAAAAAAAAAACCCTGGGGGCGATTTTCCCTCCTTGGAGGCTTAAACAAAGAGGAAGGTTTACACACTGGCAGTCTACAACAAGGGAAGAGGTCCCATCTGGTGTAGCACAAAATTGGACTGTAATTATTTACCACTCAGCGCGGATGTTCCGCTGGTTTTTTTGTTGTTCCTCGTATTCCCACGCACACTGTTCGTTAAGCTCGTAACGGAAGAAATGCTCCAATTTGGAGACAACTGATGACCACAAAAAACATGTGACCTCTATTGGCAGCAGTGGTGAAACTAGGGGGAAATTTTTCACGCAGAAAGAATAATTAAGGTGTGTAACATTTTATTCTAAGGCGGGCACTTCTGGCTAATTAAAACAGTAGAATTTCCGCTTGCATTTCTCTTAAAACAAGCCCTTTTTCGATCTACATTATGACCCTATCTTTTTCATGTTAAAAGCAGAGTACATACCTTTGGTTTTTGGAACCGTTCGATTGTTTTAATCCTATATTTAAACGTAGAGATAAACAATCCTGTGAAAATGTTATTTTATTTTAGTCACGTTTTTGAGATATCACCAAAAATCCGGAGCGAATACATGTATGTTCACAAAGGGAGAATAATCCCTAATAGGAATACACAATCTGAGAAACGTTTCTGACAGCAACGTTTCTCAGATTCAAATTTTGGGGCATGAAAACTGAATATCTTTTTACATAACCACATTACTTCGAATGGCAATGTTTCTCAACATGCTTTATACTATTGAAAGCTTTATACTATTGAAAGCTACTGTACTTCTACTAACCAATACATGTAAGTTTGTTATTGCCATTGATTTTAGGAGTGATTACCAAACGTATCATTCCCTTTAAATACTTGATGTACACTTTGCTGTGAACTGGGAAACAGCTTTATGAAATTGGCCCAAGAACCCTACATGTAGTTCCAGGGGATGGGGGGAGGAGGATGCTTGGCCTTGTACTGTTTTGTACAGTCCTGATGAGGGATGTCATGGCCGAGTGGTTAAGAGCACCAAACTCAAGCTCTGGTGTTTCTGATCAGAGTGTGTGTTCGAGTCCCAGTCTTGACACTTGTGTCCTTAAGCAAGACACTTCACCATTATTGCTTCGTCCTTCAGATGGGATGTACATGTAAAGCTGTAAGTGTTGTTACAAAAAAACTATCAATGCATGTAAAAGACCCTAGTACACATTAATGGAAGGAAACTCGCCGTTGAAAGCGCCCTCATGCATTCAAAAATGCGGGCAATTGCCCTTGTCTCTATTAAGTATCAAGCTTGTATGCTCCTCTGCAAAGAATACAAAATTCTGCTGCCAGATTGGTTACCTGCACCAAAAAGTCAAAGCACATTACACCCACTATTCGCTCTCTTCATTGGCTTCCAATTCACTAACGTATCTGTTTCTAAATTTTGCTTCTTGTGTATAAAGTCCTTCATAATTTGGCACCTCCAGTCTATCTCAAAGATCTATTAGCCCTTCGATCATCTTCACTATCATCAGCTACCCGACGCCTTCGCCCTTCTTCCACCGCTCATTTCCAGCTTTCCCCAGGACCCCGCACCATGACACGCTATGGCGATCGTGCCTTTTCGGTCATAGCTCCAACACTTTGGAACAAGCTACCCACCCACATTCAAGCGGCACCTTCATTGGATACTTTCAAATCATTACTTAAAACCCATCTCTTTTCTCAATCTGAATAGTCTGGTTTTAGCGCTTAGAAACATACGTATTAAGCGCTCTATAAATGTTGTAATTATTATTATTATTATTATGTTTTGGGGGAGCAGCATGATAATCTCTAAATGTGTTGGCAATTGACTTCATGCCCCTTGGTCATTGCCTTGGTGCCCCTGGAAATGTTCCATTGGATGATTTCTTTCATATAGATACATGTAGGTGCCCTTAACAAAGGAGAAACTGCCTTGCCCTTACAAGTGTACAAAATACTAGGCCTGAATGAATTTAACTTTTAAACATGGTACTAGTCCAAAAGTGTGAAGATTTGACTTAAAGAAAAACAAATCTGTAAACTGTTCTGTTCAAGATTAATTTACTTCTGGTAATTTGGGGTATTTCCTTATTGTGGTCCGCTGCACTAAAAGCAATAAGAAATCATTCATGTTCAAGTACGCTTTGCACTCAGTCTTCAATGACATTACACCACCCTGGCTAATGCAGCGCAAAAAAACACAGAAAGAAAACAAAGAAAAAAAAAGAAAAAAAAAAAACATGATAGTACACAGTATTCAAGACCAACAATTGAGTAATAGCATCGCGCCATCCGCCCGCAGCGCACCATACCACATACGCACCATGAAAGAAACAGAAAGAAAGACAAAAAGAGAAACCCCTGAATGGGACGAAATGTTTTAAATTACATTAAGCAACAGAGACTCCCATCTGTCGGAGCTAAAATCCGATCCCCATCACAAAAGGCATAGCGGGGATCTGGCCATTGTCCGTCTGTACTCAAGCCTGCCTAAACACTTCTTAATATACCGTGCCCCCAAGGCACCGGTGAAGTCGGTATCCTTTCCCCTCCTCAATACAAGACTCTTTTCTAGGAGTTAAATTAAGAACTAAATATCCCCCGGAGCACTACCTTTTATAATGGGCTTTTTCTTACAATGTGGGTGCGTGTGTGTGTGTGTTGCCATAATTCAAACTTGCAGATTAGGGTATGCTGTTGGCAAAGCGCATCAAACCCCGACCAAAATGAGCGGCGTGAACAATGTGAACACATTGTGAAAAGTTTACTTTAAAAGGGTGTGTACAACATTGGCAAGATTGAAAATATATGTTCACAGATTTGCACATTAACCCTAACCCTCCCATACCCTACAAATTCAAACAGGGCAAAGTGTTTAATTTTGTTAGGTTAAGTACAGTGAAGTTAGGATTGGGTGTTTGATTCTGTGGGATTGTGTATCCTTGCTGACAAGTAATGGTGTTTGAATTTGATTGAGTGGGTATGGTGGATGTGTGAAATGTACATGTCTGGCATTGCTCTTTCCTCCATGGTCTAATGAGATAGTTGTTGGATTATGTTATGTTGGGTACTGTGTGATTTCACTGATCAAATTTTTGCACATGCCAAGTGTACACACTCCAACAAAATCAAACAAAAAAAGCCTGTTGGAGTTTGTTAGGTTGTGTATCGTCCACCTAAGATTGGGCACAGTTCCCATCTCATGGTAGTATAAGCTGTTGGAATGTGTTGGGTTAGGGGTGGATTCTAGTAAAAACGCTTTGGGAGTTAGGGTTAACTTACATGGTGTGAAGATGGTCACTGGTGGAAAACTTTGAAACAGTTTTGTTTGAAATACTAGAGTTTTTAGGAAATGAGTAAAACAGTTCATCTTTATCACGCATGATCAAATCCGATGTCTGAAAACAGTGAAAATAAATAATGGGTTTTTTTCACTGTTTTCTCATGACTCTGAAGACGAATTTAGCTTAAACTTTCACAGGTTTGTTATTTCATGTATTCACTGTATGTTGGGTCACATCAATTGTGGATACTGGTCTTTGAAAGTTACCAATGTTGTACATGTACATGTACATACAGTGTAGTACGCTTTAAATTTACAATGTATGTGTCAAGAGAGAAAGATGTACTCATTTTGTTTATAATATACATTTTTTGTATGTATATTATACATTTTTTTAATGCAGAAATTGTCACTTTATCACAAAGTATTTCCACTTTTTTAGTAAAAGTTATTGGCCGTACCTTTTCAAACTGCAAACATAGTGTAGGAAATGAACATTGAACATGTACACTACATGTACATGTACATGGATCACCTTTCTTCTTTAACTTCCTTAACATTTTTAGGGACCGGCCAGCAGTACCAGCTAGCTTCCCGTGAAAAAGCTGACAGACTAGTCAAATGACAAGTCATTTGACTAGTCTGTCAGCTTTTTCACGGGTCCATATTTCATATTAACCCTAACAATCCCTAACCCTACAAATTCAAACAGGGCAAAGTGTTTAATTTTGTTAGGTTAAGTACAGTGAAGTTAGGATTGGGTGTTTGATTCTGTGGGATTGTGTACATGTATCCTTGCTGACAAGTAATGGTGTTTGAATTTGATTGAGTGGGTATGGTGGATGTGTGAAATGTACATGTCTGGCATTGCTCTTTCCTCCATGGTCTAATGAGATAGTTGTTGGATTATGTTATGTTGGGTACTGTGTGATTTCACTGATCAAATTTTGCACATGCCAAGTGTACACACTCCAACAAAATCAAACAAAAAAGGCCTGTTGGAGTTTGTTAGGTTGTGTATCGTCCCCCTAAGATTGGGTACAGTTCCCATCTCATGGTAGTATAAGCTGTTGGAATGTGTTGGGTTAGGGATGGATTCTAGTAAAAACGCTTTGGGAGTTAGGGTTAAGGGATGCTTTCCAACGCTAGCCAGCCGCATCAATTGGAGAGAATTTTGACTGGTCCTCAGGTGTTTTTACCAGCATTTGGCCAGCAATTTTGCCAAATATTTTGACTGAACATGTTCATGCACGCTTAATGCTCGAGTAGCAAGCGATGCTTTTTAAGTACATAGCAACTGATACATTTTCTTTTAGCATTTTGCTAGATGCTATACAAGGAAAGTTGTTCACCAGAGGAAGTTGTACACCAGCGTTCTCCCTTAACACTGGTCCGCTGGCCAAATGCCAGTATAAACACCTGCGGATCAGTCAAACTTCACTCTAAGGAGTCTGGCTGGCTAGTTCAGTGTTGGAAAACATTTTTAATACAAAGTATGGGCTAGTGAAAAAGCTGACAGACCAGTGAAGTGTCAAGCTAACTGGTCCTGCTAGCTAGTCACTGAAAACATAAAAGGGCAAACCTTGCATGAAGAGACATAAAGAAAAACAAACTTCTATTTATTACAGTTGATGATTTAAAAGAAATTCCAAACAAACCAAAGTAGTTCTGTACGTACGTGTATGTAAAAAATTACAAAAGTTAGAGTGTGTTAAATGTGTTTCCACATTTATCGTATAGGGCCTTAAATTTCACTTAATGCAAATTTACATTGTGGGATTTTAAACTACATGTATGTCAATTTTGTTTAACTCAGTAAAAAACAAAATGCAGTAAAATATACACCGAAACATTTCACAGTTCCCCTCGCAAATGACAAACTCCATCCACCCTTCTCTAAACGATGCTCAGCATGAACTCTACCTTTCAGCCGAAAAAAACTTTTGATCACTGCCACTGACTGTGCACCATAGAGGACAACAACGGCTGACGTTATCGTCAGCAACCAGTAACGCGGTTGTTGACACACAGACCAACACCCTGCCACAATCTGGCCCTCCCAAGTCTAAAGGCTGGGCCCAGTATTGAAACAACATCGACACAGCAGCATTTGGCAAGCAAAGTGGAAGTTGGCACAGCCAGAGCCCCCGCACTCAATCGGTGCAAACTGCCTATCACACGGCCTCCCCCTGGTCCAGTGAGAGGGGGAGAGAAAGAGGTAGAGAGCGGCATGGGTTTTAACCATCCATCATCACAATGCCCTGCCATTTAACAAAAGGGGTGATTGAAATTCAAGTGCCCGGGGCAAATTAAATTAATGGGAATTTAATAGTGGAGGCGAAGCATGCAACATGGACATTGACTTAGGAACTGGCCATGGCATGCCGTTAAAGGCTGCCCAAATTAGCTGAACAGATGTTGGTAAACACGGATGCAGGTGCCGGTGTGCGCTTGAGCCTATCTGGAGAGTCAATCTCCCACACCAAACTCTGATCCCTTCTGCTCCCATTTCTGTCCAGTGTGGCTGTTTGATTAAGACTTAGCCTGCCCTCAGTGCCAATTCCAAATGCCATCTTTGATTCTTGGATACAAAACCAAGTGAAAATGCAACTTATTTTGGCACAAATGAAAACACAAGTTTTTTGTATAATATTTACACACTATAAAAATGGGGATTTTGAAAATTGTGAGAGACTTTGAAATATTAAAACAAATATGGTGGCCCTGAAGGGACATCGCATATCGCATACGAGACTTTGAAATATTAAAACAAACCTAACCCTCCCAGTTTTTTCCAAAATCCTATAATAGGAGTTGTCATTTATGCATGGAAAGATTGAATTATTTGCAGGGAACTTTCTGCAGAATCAGGGAGAGTTGGCAACTCTGCGGTTCCCTTGTACATAACAAAAAGAAACATTCTATACAGCAATCCTTCACCGATTTTGAACTCTTGGTGGCAGCAGATACCGCCATTATTGCGGTGGTACCTGGGTGGTACTGCGCTGCCTAGCGACGGGTTTAAGCGATTTGCAAAGTAAAAGTCCAATAACCCGCGACTGATCAAATGATCGCCGTGTAGCCCAAACCTTATACCAGTCGCTAGGCAGCACAGTACCACCCACCGCAGTAATGGAGGCATTTCTGCTGCCACCAAGAGTTCAAGATCGGTGAAGGATTGCTGTATCATAGGCCCTACAGTAGCTACTTAAAAGTTAAAATCAGCATTTAGCATGCACAAAATGTGTTTGATTTCAGCCTGAATATTTTGCTATGCAAAATTGCTGCAAGACATCATTCCTGTTCTTTATGTACATGTACAAGAACAATGTGTACTTAACCTTTTGGGAAATTTACAGTTTATGTTTTAAAAAAACAATACATTAATGTAAAACATGAAAGTAAAAGTCAAAGTATGTAATGTATGATCCTTTAAAAACTGTGTTTTTGGTTTTAAATATTGCTTACTATATTGGGTGGGCGTTTATGAGTCTGTCTTTGAAAATATACGGCTCAACTACATGTACATGTATACAAGGCAACGTGTGACAGGCCATTTAGTACATGTAGGCCTACAGACTGTGCAAGGCACGCGCAAAATGAAAACAAGAAAGCTACTCGAACGATAACTATATTTTTTCTAGAAAATTCTAGAAAACAAAAATACTCAAAGCAATTTGTTTATTTTAAAACAAATTAAAGATGCATTGCCTGTGTTGGATGTACATGTACATGTGTAGGAATCAAACAATTTAATTTTCACAAGCGAAGAAATTTAGAAAGGTTGTTAGTGTAACGAAAAATATTTTTATCAAATAATAAACCACAAGGGAAACTGACTGGGTAAATGTTTAAATGATTTTGGGTTGAACAAAGAAAAATTGACTAGAGTGGGATTTGAACCAATGACCTCCGGTTTAACGTGCCGGCGCTCTACCAACTGAGCTATCTAGCCCTATGTTGGCGGTCTCCCTATTTTGTCAATATCTTTGTTCGGGGGGGGGGGGTGCCAGTCAGAAGCCATTCAACCGCAAACTGCCGTGTAGCCAGGGATCACACCCAAGTATACGATACAACCTGGGAAGCGGCAGCCAGGGGATCACCTTAAGGGGATGCGACTTTTTATATCAGATATCAAATAATAAACCACAAGGGAAACTGACTGGGTAAATGTTTAAATATTTTTACAATTAATTTATGTCGTCCGGAACTGTATCCAAGTGCTTTTGAACAGTAACCTACATGTACACTGTACATGTTTGACCAGTTGACTGTATTTATGGTATTCTTTGGTTATTTTTCTAGACTATGTTCAGCGCTGTGTAACCATCTTTGTTTGATGAGTAAGAGCGCTCAATAAATATTTTTATTGTATTGTATTGTATTTGTTTTAAACACGGTTTATCTGATTGGCTTGCCGGCAGCCAATCAGAGGAAATTAAAGCAAATTAATGAATATTAATGACTCTTGTGACCTTTTTTCAGCTGTGAACAGGTCACACTGCGGCGCTGCGAGATATAGGACACACTACATTTACACGGCCCCCACATGCTTTTCCTTTGTGTTTGCGCTTGTGTGCCGCTCACGCTCACGTAATATTGTACATTGCGAAAGGCTGTGCTTGGAAATATTTGAAACTCAGGAAACAATAGTTTTTAAAATCATCAACAGGGATAAGAAGGCTGGGTCCACTAGTCGTACATGTCAGTGAAAGGATCAGACCAAAGATGCCTATGTCCAGAAAATGAGCAAAACTTCCACCAAGAATTTGTTTTTTAAATAGCAATTAAGAAATAATGTACCACAAATTCATTGTCAGTTGATCCCATCTATGTTTTTGTATGAAAAGGGCTGTAAAAGTACTACAGAACCAGTAAAAGGGACTTGGGTTCTTTTATTCGTTTGTTCGTTTGTCTTGCTTCTTCGAATTATAATGAAGGTTGCAAAAAAATAATATTTAGAGGGAACAAAATTAAATAAGTATGACACTACATGTACATGTACATGTATTTGATTATTATTCCAAAGTTATTCCAAAACATTAAAGTGAATACTTTGATTAGAACCATCATGTACTAAAGACTTCATAACCAAATATCATGGTACACCTGTACTACACTTCAGTAGTGTGAAAAGCAAGGTGAGAAATAAAACTCAGTTTTGTGATGCAAATGGATAGAGAAGAATCTTCATGAGTGTGAAAAAAACAATAACAGTTTCTTACTACAATATGATAGAAGCGGTGTTTAATTTCAACTAAGTGTATAAAATTATATCAATACACTTCTACTGTGAAGTTTTTCAACATCCAACCAATCCAAGAACATCCAACGACATCACATTTCAAATACAAGGGGAATCGAAGGGACTTTTTAGTCCCTTCAGTCAATCAAAATGGCATTGAGTTTGACCTTTTGCCGATTTTAGGATTCTGAATGACGGTGAGAATTAATTTTTTCCCTTTTTGGGGGCAGAGTTAAGTTTTGGAATAGTCACAAGTTCACTGAGAAAATGGAAGTTTATAACACCATGTAATGTAGAGCCTAATTTTGGCTAGAACCAGGGTTTCAAAAACCCTGTACATACTTACAAGTACAAAACTCGACAGCCAAAAATTCCTAGTAGGATTTACATGTACATGTACTAGACAACAGATCTACGAGGCTCATAAAGACATTAGCCAAACGAACCTCAGTCACTCACTCATACACATGCAGTTTAGGGATACAATTATCACAACTAGTACTTAGATACTAGTATAGAAAGCTATGTCTAAGCATGGAGGAAGAAATACAAGGAGTTACAACGAACAGGAGATCAAACGTTCAAGGTCTGGTACCGCCACAGATAAACGCGCAGTTGTAACGCACTTCCTAACCGCACGCGACACGCCGCCTCTCTGTGTGCGCTTGCGCAGTATGGAGCCAAGATTAAAAGACTTGGAAGGGTGGCACGATCATTCATATCAAAATAGTACAAAAAGGCTTCCATTTTCTTTGCTGAGAAAAAAAAGTACTTTGTAGTACCCCAAAACAAATCATACGATTCAGCAGAGCGAACCTTCGTGCGAAAACCATCAAATTTGGAACCGTAGGTAGAGGTCGGAAAGCAACAAAATTACCGAAATTATCATACCATATTTTCACGAAAACAACACATACAAAAATACTTGAATGACATCTCATCTTACCTCCCGGAAGTCCAATTTCAACGCGGAAAGTAGGAAAAAAATCGGAACAAAACAACGCGACCATTCAACGATAGGGCGCAGCCATGTTGAACAAAGAAAACACACTGCGCATGGGAAAACTGAATGTTCGGAATTATGTACTACTAAAAATCACGAACGAGTCATTTCTCCACTGCAGTCCGAAGCGGTACCCAGACCCTGTGCACAAAGAGATATTATCGCGCGCGTAAATCTGACGCGCAGCGCTCGCGCCCGGGAGGTCTCCATGCCTTTTCCACTGGACAGCTAGGATCGATAATTGGGCGTTAATTACGCTGTGGGGGGTTGGCGGGCCGTTCAAACTCCTTGTATTTCTTCCTCCATGGTCTAAGGAATAGTTTGTAGGGAAGGTCTGGTACTCTTACCTAAGTTACCTGGAATAAAAGTCACTGTGCTCCAGTGACTTGCAATCACAAGGTTGTGGGTTCGAATCCTACCAAGCTAACCACTGGTTTCAGAATGACTAGAATAAGTATTGCCCTCTAGTTCATGTAGTTACTGAATCACATTTTCATGATTTGTGCAATTCATACATATGTGGGATGTACAGTAGTCAATAATCATAGTCGTTTTTTTAAAAACCAATGTTTGTATGAGACTGAGATTGGCTGTTGCCAGCTTGGTGTTTATATCCCCTTGTTTGAGTTTGCCGAGTTCCCTTGCCGGGAAGATTATCCAAACACACAAACAAACAAACAATATTCCAGACTGTAACTGGTATGGTGTATCCATATCGTACACCACTCACTCGTTTCTCATTTCCTCCATCTAGCTATCCATTCTGTAAGCGAGAAATAGGAGATCCGCAAATGGCTGTACAGACCTGAATAGGGATTGCTCTTTATTTTCAATGATAAAACTACGTACGTATACAGTACCTCAGATGTCTATATTTTCTCAAAATATTGTATAAACTGGTGAGAACTTGGAGGAGATGGAGTTTTGGAGTTGTGGAATGAACAAAAGATCAATGAGTTATGAATCTAGTATGTTTTGCTTTTGTTTTCGGGGCCAGTTTGTGTGTGTGCGTGTGCAGGGATGTGTGTACACACGAAATATCAGTTGACGGAACTGCCTATTTTATATCTAATTAAGCGATCCCAAGTTTGTACACGTACAACAGTGAAGAGAGGACGTCCTCCCTGTCAAAAGACCGGGATTCCAATTCGGATTTTTTTTTGCATCTAGCCACCACTTTTAAAGGGATTAATTAGGTTTTTTTAATGGTTGTGTTGGACTTTATTTCCATTTTAAAATATTCCTTTTGAGGAATTTGTAGCAGAAACGCAAAATTTTGACCTTTAAAAATCAAAATTCCAGCACACATTTCATCGCACAGACGGAACTCTGTCAAGATTTTGACACTTTGTAATTTTTCAAAGTGCCTGTGGCTCTCTGTATACATTCTGTCAACCATTCTAGACAATTAAAGATATAATTTGACCTAAATTAAGGGAGATAGAGTGGTGGCTCAAATGGATACGGAATTATAGTTTTACTCCCATATTAAATTAGTCCCAATGTATCTAGTGAATACTGTCGGAAATAGACACTTAACCATTGCTCTAAGTATTATGTTTTTAAGTATACTTTGTGCAGGTACCGAATTCAACTGTTTTTGCCTTGTATAAGATAAGATAAGATAAGAAAACTTTATTTATCTCCAAAAAGAAGAAATTACATTGCTCGCAACAGTTAAAAACACTACACAATAGGTCAAAAAAAAAAAAGTAAAATATTAAATACAAAATGGGGTATAAAAACATTGCACATGAAACAGTGTACAATGACATAAAGGAGTAAAAATCCATTGTCTCCACACCCAGTCTAACCTTACAGACAATACAAATATTATTAAAAATATACTAAGTATGAAACAACTATCATCTTTTAAAACTTTCATTGAAAAATGTAATACCCCTTGGGACAAAAGAGTGAAGGTGACGGTTAGTGCGAGCAGCCGGCAGTCTCATTCTACCACTTCTAGGAATGACGTGACCAGCAAGTTTGCCATGAAGCGGATGGCTATTGTCATCTAAAATGCGATTGAACACACCAGTCACGCGCTCCCGGTAGAGAGAGTCTACCGACCGCAAACCCAACCCCGTCATTCTCCCTACTTTCCTCACCAGACGATCAATCCTATCTTTATCCTTTTTCAAAGCGTTCCCACCCCAGCCTGTAAGACAATAACTCCATACCCCACGGATCACTGATAAATAGAATGTCACAAGAATTTCATTACTGACCTTAAAAGCATTCATTTTACGGAGACAGTACATGCGTGAGTTAAGCTTTTTCATTACGTAATCCAAGTGACCACCCCAATCAAGTTTAGCATCAAATGTAACCCCAAGGTATTTATATGAATTAACTCTTTCAACACAGTTGTTTTTTATCTCAACATTACCAGGCACATGCTTATTTTTACGAAAATCAATGACGAGTTCTTTAGTCTTGGCGACATTGAGCATAAGATAATTATCTTCGCAGTACTTAACAAAGCAGTCAATTTCAGCCTTATAATGACTATCATCATCATGTTTAATAAGTCCAAGCAAGGCAGTGTCATCGGCAAATTTAATGACTGGACAGTCATCGTGTCTAGATCTGAAGTCAGAAGTATACACAGTGAACAAGAACGGGGCTAACACTGTACCTTGTGGCGCACCTGTGTTGGTAATTATGCACTCGGACCTAACTTTATCATTTAACTTAACAAACTGAATACGATTCGTAAGAAAATCAAGAATAAGCCTAACTAACTGATGGGGAACGTCCATATCTAACAACTTGCGGGTGAGGAGATGGGGTTGCATTGTGTTGAATGCAGAAGAAAAATCATAATACATTATCCGAGCAGAGTTACCGATTCTTGAGCCCTCCAAATGAGAATACAACTTTTCCAACTTGTATACAATGGCATCCTCATATAGCGAAGTATCATTACAGTAGTAAAGTAACTAAAATAAAGGGATTCAGCTTACCGTTTTGGGCCTTTTCAAAATTGCAGAACTGCCACAAGCACGACAAGAAACTGGCATTTTGAGACTCCCAGAGCGCCCGGGCAGCACAACGTCGAAGTATAGTATCAACCTTTACTCGTTAAGCGAAAAGTGCGTAGTGACATATAAAGCCTTACGGGGTCGAGCGAAATCGGTAACCTCGTCCCGTCCTCCTTGTTGCATTGAGATTGTGCAAGAAGAAAGTGTCGGTAGATTTCTCAACAACAAAAAACTTCACGAAATGTTGTTTCTACCCTATTTGTATAAGAACAAGTTTGATCGTTTAACCCACGTGTTTACCCATATTCACAGATCACTTTAATAAAAGAATTTGGAGAGTTATGACAAAATGATACTTTCAACTTTGTTTTAAAAATCAACTAATGCGCCGGGCTCAAATGAATGTAAACTTGTTGTTCGAGTAGTTTGTGCGGGGGTGGGTGGGTGGGTGGGGGGGGGGGGGGGGGGGGGGGGCCAGGGGGACATGAGGCGCCCGCTTTTTAGCAAAGTGTGTGTTTCCACAAGTAGGCCTACACCAGTCTTGCACTTGTAATTGTATACATTGTTATCTCTAGATGTTCTTATTGAACAAATTAATTCTTATGTTTTTATCGTACCAAGTCCTTCAAAGACGTGAAATTTATTTTTCAATTGGAAAAATAATATTTAGCAACGCCATTTGAGCTTTATCAATAATTAAATTACAATTATAGGCTATCCTATCTCCAGTCTTTTGGGCAAATTCACAAGAAGAAAGTCTTGAAAGTTTAATTCTGTCACCACATGAGGGCTCTTTTCTTGATTATTATTAATTCAGCAACCCGACGGCTGATTGCTTAATAGATTAAGCAGGTGTACATCAATACTAACAAGTAACGAACTTTGTGATTGGACAAACTTTATCTACGTCATTATTAAATTGAACTTTAGACCAATGAAGGGGATTTGTCTTTTGCGCATGTTTGACATTACTTTCATTTTGCTGACATGGCTAGCACAGAAATTGTGGGCTAGTCGCCGAAATGCTGACTGACCGTTTTATACGCAGAATGTCATGCTGTGCTAGGTGTGCTATGACATTTGGTTCTTTAATCGGAGATGTTAACGGTTTGTGTTTTTATGGTCATGACGTAAACTGTGACTCAAAAATAGTTAGGCTATAGGCCTAATGCATAATAAATAAGTGTGTATGCGTGTTCGCACGGATTGGCACTTGTGGGGTCCTGACAACAATGGAACAATGGACCCCACAAGGTCATTTCAATAGGAACAATATTGGACCCCACAAGGGAATTCTTCAGAAAAGGGAATAATAGAACAACAATAGCAGTACCCCACAAACCGGATCTGTAAGGGTGTGTGCGTGTGTGTGGTGAATAATTAGTGGTGGTGATGATGTTGTGGTGAGTGACGATGTTGTGGTGAGTGACGGATCACTGTGGTGGGTATCAAAGCACTGGTTGCGATAAGTTATGTGTGACAGGGTCAGAATTGAAACATAATTATTTTTATGGTGGTATGTGAATGAGGGCGATTTGTCTATTATTATGGGGTTCCAATTTCCTGGCTCTTCTTTTCTGCTTAACGTGGAATTCTGCTCTTAAGGTGCTCTGTAAAGCACATAAATTATATGGGCCGTAAGCGAAGAATTATGCGGTAAGCGAAGCTATGAAATTGGGCCCCAACAGATGGCAGAACGCGATATGTTACATGTGTTATCGTATGAGCAAGGAGCATGCAGCCTTGCTGTATGGTTTACGGAGGAAATCTTCCTTTCAGCCGAGTCGCGCCACTTGTTACCTGAAGCACCGTATCGGATACCTGATGTCCGCCACGGACTCTCGGGGCAATTACACACCCTTCCAGTCCCAGGTCCGTGAACATAAATTCTACACGCTCGAGTAAGAGCATCCCTCGTGAAATCACGTGACAAGAGATAGGGGCGTTAAAATTAAGCATCAACGGCGCAACTGGAGCGTTTTTGTTTTGTTTTTGGGTTTTTTAGGTTTTTTTTACCTGGTTGTTCTTGCCATACGCTTTTAGTCACTCGGTTGCCGTGGCAGAAGGGCCTGCTACCAGTGCCTGCAGTCCGGGGACTGGCAGGGGAACAAAACGCCGGTGACGGCCCGCGCAATGGTGCCAAAATCAACAGTGTTTGCACGCGTCCGCCGGTCTTTGCTGCATATGGTGCCGAATTGATGCCCAAGCCAGCGAGCTCTTGAAAGAGCACCAAACACGTCGCAACCTGCTGCAGTGTTTCTTCCTTTTTCCCATGTGCCGTACAATAGGTGTGATTTATCACATGCTGTGCTAATTCACTTTTCGCGTATTTTCCCCTTGCGGTGTTTCTATGTATACTGCCGCCGCCATGTTGAACATTATGGCATGTTCACAGTCAATGATTCATCCACAACCAGGGTGCATCTTGCAGGGCTGGCCCGAATGTGCGCTGTTTTAAGTTAAGAGGTATACAATTAAGTAAAAGGCAACACCCCCATTGCATACTTATGGTGAACTTTATGCGTATATAAGCTATTATGCACCAAACGTAATACAAAGGATGTTATCAAACCATTGCAAAATGGCGAATCGGTAACTAGTTACGGTAAGAAGATTTGCAACAACAACGTATAACCACACAGATGCGTGTATACAGGTACACATGATGGCTGACTTATTTACAAGCTAGGAGTATTCTGTGTCTGTGGCCCTGATGAAGACATCGAAAATACATATTGACGTAATTACTAACCCGTAAACATTCACGATTTGTACCCCAAATCGCAAATGTTCACGTAAATATTTACGTAAATATCCGGGATTTCGGCGGCCGTGAATATTGTTGGCATACTCAAGTATTACGTGAGTATTTGCTATTTGGGGCACAAATCGTGACTATTTTACGTAAATATTTACGTAAATATAACGTGATTTTGGGTTGAACAAGGAAAAATTGACTAGAGCGGGATTTGAACCAACGACCTCCGGATTGACGTGCCGGCGCTCTACCAACTGAGCTATCTAGTCCTATGATGGCGGTCTCCCTATTTTGTCAATATCCTTGTTCGGTGGGTGCTATTAAATATAACGTGGTGAGAAGGGGGTCACACAAGAGTTATTAAAAAGAAACAATGTGGTCGAGAACATAAAATGGAAGGACGGGGACAGAAGACGAGCGTTCGCTTATTATATAGTGGCTGCTGATCCTGCTCCCTGTCTCGTTTAATGTTGAAGCTCCCCGCAAAATGCACACTGCTCCAAGATTGGCGATAAATTGAGCCCAAGTCGGAACCGGAGCCCAAGCCAAGGTTTCGATAAGGACCCATCAGTTAACCATCAGTCACGAGCGAACATTGATGGCTGTTAATTGGCTTGTTCTTTTAAAACCCGGGATCTATAATATAGAGCTGCTTAAGCACAACAACTATAGCTAAGCATGTTAACAATTGTGCTTGATAGAAAGCCAGCTAATGACATGTACCATATTTTGTGACTGCATGGTGTCCTGTTAATTTTTTGCTTAGCTGGAAATTTTTGTTTAGCAATGTTTTGTGCTTAAAGGTAGGGTAATCGTTTTTTGTTTGCCAACGTATTGTTGATTTACAGTCACAGTGTGAAGGTTTCTGTAGAATACACTGTGTCTATACTTGTTGAGAAAACGGGGGAAGGGTTGTCACGGTATTTACACAAAACGTCGAATTCACTGTAGCGAGGTGACAGCGGGTACCAACCGCACCTCTTCCGGCAAAACCATCCACAAATGGACATCATGGAAAATTGAATCTCCAAAAGTCACCTTTATAGTTGATCTTTGGATCGAGATTCAAAATGTCGAAATATCTTCTATTGTCCTTTTAATTTACAGGGGGCGGGGGCCACTTCAAACCAAACAACTTCATTATGGTGCAAACTCCCATGCATTTCAATCTTTATGGCACTAGGCTTTCGGATAAACATTACACATTTGTTCGGGGACCGGTACCAAATTGACCCCATACCTTCAAGCAGCTAGTAGCTCTATATTATGAAATTACACCCAGTACTTCCAATAGTAAAGTGTGCCTAACGGACTTAGAATTGGCACAGGGCCGTTGTCAGTCATCGACTACCAATTAGGTTTGCGGTAACTTCGGCAAGGATAAGGATAGCCTGACGACCACAATGTGACAGTCTGTTAAAGGCACTGGACACGTTTGGTAATTGTCAAAGGCCAGTATTCTCACTTGGTGTATCCCAACATATGCATAAAGTAACAAACCTGTGAAAATTTGGGCTCAATTGGTCATCGAAGTTGCAAGAAAATAATGAAAGAAAAAACACCCTTGTTGCACAAATTTGTGTGCTTTCAGATGCCTGAAAAGGCTTCAGGCCTTAAGTCTTTTAATATTTTAGTGAGAAATTACCTCTTTCTCAAAAACTACGTTACTTCAGAGGAAGTCGTTTCTCACAATGCTTAACTATCAACAGCTCTCCGTTGCTCGTTACCAAGTAAGTTTTTATGCTAAAATATATATTTTGAGTAATTACCAAACGTGTCCAGCTGCCTTTAAAGGGTTACGCTTGACTTTGATCGTATCCCGATCCCCTCGTATTATATAGTTATAGAATCGAGATTTCCGCGGCGAGTTATCAACAATTGTTATACGTGGGAAACACAACTCGGTGGTGACAGATCGTATAAATCGAAATACATGGCAAAAGAAACTCCACTAAAGGCTAAACACAAGAAGATGAAAACCTCCCTAATAGCTGATTGACGATTTTATAATTTCTCGCAATCGGTTTCAATTTACAAGCAGACGGTACGGCCCAAGAATCTATCTCTCTCGCCCACATTATTTTCTTACTAACTATTATGTGAACGCGGGTTCGGATTTCCCGTTTGCCACAACGGGTGCGGTTATTGTCGTGGGCCTGACCCGTTGGATATACAGGGTGTGTGTGGGGGGGGGGGGGGGGGGGGGAGGTAGTCTATGGTGCTTTTGTTATTATTTTTTCACACAAAAACGTGACAAAGCCTCCGGATTCGGTGATTAAAATACATTGCGGGACGAGCCGTTTGCGCCCCGTACGTCGACTGTGTATACGATTTGGTTTAGTGGCGAACGGCAGAAGGGCGGACCCGTTGGGTCGTGTCTTGTATTGTCGACCCGGCGGCTGTTTGGAATCCTCGTAGGCCGGCTGATATTTGTTTAGTGTTTTTTCTATCATGGTGTTTCAAACGCAGGAAAATTCTTACAGACATTTATTAATATTGAACATAAATTTCCGTAAACCGGTAAGCCTTAGAAAATAGTCATGCTACGAAATTTGAAACAATGAAACCTGCCAAAGATATAGTAAAGATCGAACAATAATGTCTGACTCAGTTTCCTTTTTTGTTGCCTTCGAGAAAGGCTCTGCTAGGATCGAAACGTCACTACAGGCCTAAAAATATTATTCTTATAGTTTGTTTTGAGA